>JAHQIW010007098.1:0-153857 GCA_019055375.1 Parelaphostrongylus tenuis | reverse complement strand
TCGCCCCTCCCCCCCTCTCCTTCTCTCCTTCCCCCTTCCCTTCTCTTTCTTCCCCCCCCCCCCTTCTCTCCCCTTCTCCCCTCTTCTCTCTCCCTCTCCTTTCTCCCTTTCCCTCCTTTCTCCCCCTCTCCTCCCCGCCCTTTCCCCCCTCCCCCTCCTCTTCTCCCCCCCTTCCCCCCCAACTCCCCTCCCTTCCCCTTCCCTCCCTTATTGACTTCATCCCCCCCCTCCTCCCCCCCCCCCCCACTCCCCCAACGCAATAAAATGCTCTTTGTGAAAACCAAGCATGTTCATGAAATCGTTGAGATTTCTGCTATCGAATAGTCACTAATGTCTGAGAGAAATGCTGCGTCTAGCGAAAGCTGGCTGAGTGTGAAATAAAATCTAATTTTCACTATTACAACAAACAACATAAAAATCGTTTAAAAAATTAAAGTGCGCCGTTCGAATTTTTGAGATCCAAACCATCTAATGATTATTCAAATGTCAAAAAAGAATGAAAAACACGTTTTTTAGATTGTGGGTGCAGATAGGGATAAAGCAATTATTATTCTGAGGAATTGAACTCGTCTTCAGTTATGGAAGATGTGCTTTCAAGCTGCGTTCTTGCAAGATAGACGATAGAAACGCATAATACAGGGTTGAAAGTTTGTTCATTTTTGACAAAAATGTGTATTACCGCTGAAAATTGAAGGATTTCAAGATAAGTAGTCGCTATTTGTATCAAAAAGCCTTTCAAGAGGTTCATTTGTGATATCCTACCTATAATTAGCGATGGGATACCTGTAACGCATTATATTTACCTAAACTTACAATAAACCACCTCTGACGTCCGTCCAAGCCGCGTAATAACATTTTAGGTGTGAAATGTAATCTTCTTTTCGCTCTTACACGTTCTATGCTAACCCTTTAGAGAAACCAAACCAAATCATCAAAGTGCTCGAGATTTGGGCTATCTAATGACTAGTAAAATTTTGATAAAGAGCCATATAAAAGCTCCAGCTGAGCTAATGAAGCAAATTGAGTGTGAAACACAACTTCCTTCTTGTTGGTACAAACGTAATATAGAGTTTTTTCTCAAAACTGAACTTATGGTTGAAATCACAGAGATTTAAACCTTTTAATAATTACTAAATGTTCGAGAGAAAACTTTCATCTAGCGAGAAAGGCCTCAAAATGATCGTGTAGCATATTTGATACACGTGGTTCCTTAGAGGTAAAAGCTAAGGTCAAATGTCACCCTTCCCCTTTCCGCACACCCCCCCCCCCCTCATATGAACTTTCTAGGGAAATGAGGAAGAGGAAAAAGTAGAAATAGAAGAGCCAACTGACGTGATTATTTTCACAGGCGATGATGCAATCGCTGACATCCGACACCTGTATCATGATATCGTCGTTCTTGTACAATTCAAAACCTTCGGTACGTAAAAAACTGGAAAAAATTCCTTATATCAACTAGTGGACTATAAAAACATTAGATAGGATGAGCATTCAATAGAAGCTGATTACTATACGATCCAACATATACGTTTTCGTTTACGTTTTATTTTCTTTGATTATAGAAGTCACAACTATGAGGAATAGTCGATTTGGCTCTTTTAGGCTTTGAAGAAGGCGAAATCGCCGAAACGTTAGCCATTCAAGCTGCCTCTGCTGTATCAGTATGTTTTACAAACCACCTCCACAATGTTTTTTCGTTCACTGCTCGGATTTCAGTATTTCAAACATTCAGTTCGCTTTTCCAACCTTTTCTTGACTGTCTTAGAATACTGGTTGAGTGAGTACGCTTGCAATCTTGAGCATGGCCAGGTTGTGGCGTTCCCTATGACGTTGTTGTTGACTGGGGAGTGGAGCTCGGCTCCGCAAGCGCCGCGACAAATGTAGCATCCACTCGTCCACAGCGGCGCTATCTATGTATATCCTAGGTAGATTTTCTGTGGTGAAAATTTGAGACAGTCTTGCATTTTTGGGTCTCGAAAAGTATTCTTCAGACAGAAAACCTTGGTAATCAATGCGAGACAACGTAAGGATAATATTAAGATATTTTTTTTGATTGTTCTTGGATAATTCAAGAAGTCCTTGAGATGACTTGCAGCGTAATACATTAGAAAGTTATAAAATTATGGCCCACGAGTGAATTTCTACAACATTTTGCACGCAAGTCACACTAAAGTCTGAATAATATCCCATCATCAGGAACTTTGAGGATGGTACTCTTAGAACGTAGAGTTAAAGAGACTTATGGTTGGCGATATTCCACAGATAATCGCAGAATGTCTTATTTTTATAATGATTCTATTTCAGGAGATAGAATCGTTGATAAATCAGTGCACAATGAAGAGGGATAGGGGAAGGGGTTACTCATGCCGACCAACAGGATGATTGCTACTGGTTCGACCCTCACCTGCAGTGTCCTCCGGTGATCACGTAAAAGCGCTCTAATTTGACTATCTGCAAGATTGTGAGAAACTTTGGTTTACAGGCATTCTACGACTTCCATGTGGGAGAAATCCTACAGAAGGGATCACAACAATACGCGAAATATTTGGACACCTTTGAGAGGGATAAGGCTATGGAACGAAACGAGTGCGCTAAATGCTGGTTTCCACATTCATGGACTTTTTTCTATTGAAACTACCACACCTGACTTTCTTTTCCGGTGGGCAGAACATCGGAACCAATACTTGCGAATTCCGCCGGCTAAGGTTGACGAAATTTTCCGACTCGTCAACCACATTGGATACTTCTCGATACTTCGGCTTTGACTGACCAATCATGCCTGCTAAAAAAGCAGTTGACATTGTCTATGTATTCACACGTAGTAAGAAGATTTCTGATTTTAGAAAATAATGAAAATTGTCGTGAGAATTTATATGAGTAAGTTGTGAATTGCTGAATTATGTATATTTTAGATTTATAGATTTAAAAAGTATTAAACTCAAAAAACGCGTTGAATGGAGACACGTTGTCTGCATTTTATGAGTTGGTATAAAAATTCTTTGATAAGACCACGCGTATCTTATTTCCAGCTCTGTTTCAGCCTCTCTTCGTCGTCTCATAGTTATCAGACTTTTCGACAGAAGGCAACTTTTTACAACATTTTTCATTCCATACCACCATGGCGTCGCCCATAAGTAATATATTGCCTAACCATGATTCTGAGAGAATACCAATTTTGAGCTGGGATGTGCACCAATATGATTCTCCGATAGGATCCGAAGCCGCAAGGAAGTTCATTGTTTCTGTCCGGAAGTTCATACGCTCATCTGAGAGTAAACCAATGCACAATCCGTCTCAAGTGAATAGCCAGGACCACAGAAAAATTCCACCAAATCAGTAGCTTACAAGTGAACAGAAATTATGTTCTATGACTTTGAACAAGACATGGTATAAATGGGTTAGTCGTTCAGCGTCATCACTATCGCTTCAACAATTTTCTTACTCGACATTTCTTCTATTTCATTTCATCTCATCGTTTCGATAGTAGATTGCAATTTAGCTATATCGCCTACTAATTCGCTTTTCTAATTATCAGTATAGAAAGACACCGCGTTCAGTTGTTCTTGTAGGCAATGTTCCGACGCTCGCTGTGACAGCCACCTGAGTTGTGGTCGTTGTGGGCCAGGTACCCGTCTCAGCAAAGCTGCAATTATCCAGTTTCATTCCAACTAGGAAATAGCTGCTCCTGCAGATTTTCTCACTTTCTGTTACGCCATTCATTGAGACACGATGTTCATCGACAACATTCTAGCTCACCTCAGGCAGTGAACGACGTGTGTGGGTTCGAAGTAGTCGCGAGTTTGAAACTTCAGCAAACGTGCTGGTGGATGATCACCTACGTGAGCGTACAAATCGCACACCTGAAACATATGAATCACTAGCTACTGTTTCATCTCTCCTCGTATTTACAACGAGCAGAGTATGGACTTTGTGCATTTTCAGTCTGTAGCAGTTATCAAGAATTTTGCATCAAATTTCACGTGGTTTCAAACACCGTCGCCACCAATAATCCAACAAAAAAAGAATTTTCATCAATGCTACAAACCTAATATATTATTTGGTAACACATTTTGAGTCTTAAATGTAGTCTGTTATAACACTTATACACGTGTTTCGCATTACAGCTTCATCAGTAGTACGGTGCCTTTTTGTCCAGCCAAACCTTTACACGGGATATATCCTCCGTGTATGAAGGATTCGACGCCGAATAATCTACAAAATCACTGCATGAAAGGCTCAAGAAATGCTATTAAATTTTAGATTATTTTGAACGAGGTATATTATAAAAAGTCGAATGTAAAGGCATGGTTCATTTTCAGCCACGAGTGGTCGAATATTGGCCACTGCAATGTCGGGGGATTTTAATCACCCGACATTCGGTGATTTTGTAAATAAAATGGCGTTGATTTCTTTGAATGTAGATGGTATATGCCCTGCAAGGGTCTGGCTGAACCAAAAGGCACCGTTTTACTGATGAGGCTGTAAAGTCGCAACACGTGTTTAGCACTGTTTAAGTGCCATTACAGACCTCAACTCAGGATATGTTAACAGACTACACACCATGATGAATTGCAAAGCTTGGTTAGCAGTTCGAATTTTTGGCTCCGTGTTAAGCAGCTTTTTAGCCATCTTGTAGATGGAATAACTTACTGCATACGGATTTAGTGACTATCAACAGTCATGTAAAAAGAGAAGAAGAAATAGAAATACCTGATTAATGTTGTCGTAAATAAATGAACGGCAACTGTAGACGCCCGTTTGGCTGTTCAGACAATGTGATTTACACCGAACTAGAGAGATTGAGGATCTAAAATTCATTTTTCTAATCCAAACAGGACAGTTTTGCTCTCTACTTTTTTATTGGTTACTTAAGAATCAACGTCTGGGTACACCGATTGATGTTAACGCATCAGTGGGAACCGATAATGTTATGTTAGGCAGCTATCCTAAATTTTGTGAAGCTAGTTTGTGATATCCATCGGATGAAATGACCATAGCACAAAATAACTTTGTAAGGTCATGTAAGGTCGCTAGAGTCCATCATATAATTCAATCACCAGTGCAGGAGTTATGTTCGAACCATTATATCTTTTGAATCGTAATTTCGTGTCACCGTAGTAGAAATGTTGTGAAAGCGTAGATGAAGATTTAGTCACTCAAGTTTCACGTGATGAAGCATTATTCGGGCCGATCTCAATCAGCCAGATAGCATCTCACCAGTCTAATAGCTCTGTCCTGCCTTCTTATTCACACAGTTCACTTATCTTCAGTCACATTTCAAAGTTCACAAGAAATGTAGCGCCGTGATGTTGCTAATAAAATAGCTATATATGTAGCTAGGTACCAGCTGACTTCGGTGATATGTGCTAGAAGTAAGATGTACGAAGTAACTCAAACTAATTATCCGTTCGATTAGAGGCCTTATGCACCAGTGCCTCTATAAAGGCTATAAAGAGACGTCTTGCACCTCCACCTACATAACGATTTTTGCGATGAGATAGATAAGTGCTTCAGCTCAATCCAAATGGGTTTGGCTTACCAGTAGGCTATTAGCTTTCCTACAAACTGTTTATCGCTATACAGATTCAATGGTGTACTTCACGAAAACACAGATAGCATTGAATACCTTCTCTCATACGGTTGGGCATTCACGATGATACAATTGGCATAACGACGAAAGCAAGGATCGTCTGCAAATAACAGCAATTAGATGATATTTATTACAACCTTTTGTTTATTAGTCTTTAGTTTAGAAAACTATCTTGATTTCTACCTATTCAAAACAGTGTTTATGCAAAACGCCTCGGAATGCCAGCGATGAATAATGTGATTTTTCACCTTTTCATCGTTTGGTATGTGGAGGGAATCTTCATACTCATTGCTATTGAGGTTGAGTAGATTGATCATATTGCTTAGTAGAAAAAAAGTATAAAAAGGCGAAGGAAAAGAGTGAGGATTAGGAATAAATAAACAAAGGTGATCTCAATTTAAGCGCCTCTAAGCTAAATCTCACGATCACTTGAGGTGCTAGTGAACGATTTTGTCAGAAATTTGAAGCGGTTTGGCTGTTTCCCAATATTTATCAAAGGACAACATAGAACGAATTTAGCAAATCGTGTCAGCTCATTTAAGCAGCAGTAGATGTTTTATAAAAGAGCAGTGACCGACTGGTGTCAGGAATGCCGGCTACCACTTGGCGCTGTTCGGCGGAGTCGCTGCCGACCTGAAAACAAATGATGAGCGCTATTCAAGATTGGACTAAGGCTTCATCCCTGCACACTCCTTGTCTAGCTCAAACTGAACACACAGAAAACGTCGATAGGCTGTTGACCAGCCGGCTATCAGCTAGCAAAAGTAAATAATGAAACTACAGTTTCTGTGAGAAATTAAAATTGTAACATTTCATGTCCCAAACATCCTTGAAAGATTTCATAACACTTCTTTAACACAATCAAAATACTATAACAATTTTGACAGAAAATCAAGTGAACCTTTGCATTTTTGAGCAGGAAATGCAGCTATTCACCCACCTGTACGCTAGGATTCCGTATGTGGATGGCACCGTAACCATAGAGGTTTGAGTTAGGAAGAGAAACTTTTGCCTAAACAAGTTTACAGTTTCGTTTTCCCATTGGAATTAAAGTGTTGCCTACCCGTTGCGGTGGTTGCGTGCTAACGGCGTTGCCAATCTTCTCTTTTCTCTTCTCAAAGTGATTATAGATGGTGTTCTAAAACTGACTGACATTGCAAGGCAATGGCTCTTAAAATGTTCTATTTGTTTGAACGCCTAAAATCTTATTCGGAAAAGATTGTGGACAAAAATGCGTATATTTTTTGACGCAGTGCTGCATTAGCTCGTATTGTTATCCTGTATCAAAAAGTAATCGAAAAGACAAGTCATTATAGATATTGTTAATAAACAAAAGAACACCTCTGATTTTGTCGTATTTCTTCGCTTAGAAGTAGAAGTGTGAGGGAAACTGGTCGACGACAGCAATACATCACTAAAATAGAAATGGTGTATAATAGATGCTACTTGTCATCCTCGGATTTTCACCGCCTCGCTGTGACGATTAGAAGCAGAGGGGGTTTAAGCTTTAAACTTGTAGCATATAGTAAGGGCTCTATCTCAAGTCATAGTCACACAGGTGGATAAGACAAAGCCTCCCACGCTGAAACGCAGTTGGAGGCAAATCAATATCACAAATTTGTTATTATAGAGGAAGAAATGTTGCCACAAGATAGTACAGGCCTTGTCAATTTACAGGTTCACGGAGATCGGGCAACGATATTGAAAAAGAAGATTGCACCACAAGCTCAAGATTCCAGAGAAAAAAATCCTCAAGGAAAAGGAAACTGCCAAGATGGAAACTTTGGTGGAGCTGCACATTTTTTGCCACCACAAGTTTTTGAGATTAATGTCATGAGTTCCTACCCCTAACACATGGAATGGTGACGATCATCGAGTGATTCTAGCAAGCATTTGAAAAGTCTCTGTTCATCTTAACTGAGCGGTTAGAACATTGCAGTGAACATCACCAGCCTGACTGATCCCACACATTTTACGTGAGAAAATCTCTTCTAATTGTTGTGAAAGCTACTCTCTTAGTCACCTCACTCCGAGCTTCTACCTTTATCTGCAACAAGTTCTATAGAAGAACGTCACGTAAACAATGTATCATCGTGAGCACCAAAGACTAGGAAAGGAGTATAACATGGTTTGGCGAATCCACAAATCAAAAACACCTGCATCGCACAGCAGAGACTAGTTGTCAAATATCGTGCACATCGTCATTTCCCTCATTATAATGGTTGCTTTCATAGGGAGGAAGACTCAATTTAAAATTTGTGAGAGTAACATCAAATCCTGTAAGTATGAGCACAGCCGACTCTAAGAATTGCCTATATCTTATTCCTCATCCGACTAACTCCAAGGAAATTAAAACAGTTATGAATAATGACGAATAATTTGTAGCGGATTTTAAACTTGAGCAGTCAACTACACTAACAGAATGTAAGTAATAGGTCACAACTATACCGGTAAAGACTTTATTTTTCAATCAGATTGTGAACTCGTATTTATCTAACGCCTATTATTAATAGGACATATGATCATATTCAATCCTAACCACATAATCGATAATTCGAGTTCATACTTGATAGATATTTAGACACAGAACGCGATGCTAAAGATGCTGCTCACTAATACGTGTACAGTGGCTAGTTCGAGTTCACCAGGTGCCGGCTGGGCCCCAACCGCAGCAAGGCGAAAAATTCTTGCTAAATTAATTTGAAATAGAACCTCACAACACCGAAAATGCGGAACGACTGTTTGCTGCAACGAACGGCCGCACAGAAATATAGAAGTTTCCGAGAAAATCTACTCGATCAGCATTCAAAGACGTTTATGAAGAGAACCAAAGTCATCAAGCAACAGATCCTTCCATTATTATTTGGGACCAACATGTCATGTGGTTCTGGCAAGGGCTCTTGTACAGCCGGATACACGTGTTTCGTCCTTACAGACTCGTCAGTCAGGCAAAACCCGTCGTCTTTCGATATTTTCATAGTCAGTTCTCTCGGGAGCTCTACTCCCTTACAGAGAGTTATCAAAGACGAACGTTTTACACCCTATGTCTAAGCGAAATTTTCACCTAACACAAAGCGTTTGCCCTCTTGATTGTTCTTTGGCTGGTATTTTTATCATATTATACCTTTACTTTGAGTGCTTTCTTAAGACACGACAAAATTTCAATAGATCCTTTCATTATTGTTTGAGCCAACTTGTCATGTGGTCTGGTAAGTCGATATATCAAATAAAATAAACAAAACATCGAAAGACGACGGGTTCTGCCCGACTGACGAGTCTGTAAGGACGAAACACATGTATCGGGCTGTACACGAGCCCTTACCAGACCACATGACAAGTTGGCTCAAATAATAATGAAAGGATTACTGAAATTTGAGCGTGGTCTAAACAAAGCACTCGAAATATAGGTATCATCAAGCAACAGCTAAACAAAGTGTTAAGGCGTTCGTCGATATTAAATACCATAAAATGAGTGTAATGAGAGTGTTACAGACGCATATTTTTGATGTTGGCTCATGCACTAAGTAAATAAATCAGATCGTGGAGAGAAGAAAATTTGATGAACGTGATGTGATTTGGCGACTATTACTGCCAGGAGGACGATTAACTAATGAAATCTGTCGTAAAGAAGCGTGTAGATGTCACCTTTTGTCATCTTTTCCGCGTGACGTGATGTCCTCGAAAGCGTCACTCGAATTCGCTGTTGTTGGTCTGATAACAAATAACATGAGAAGTAGAGCGAATGACAGCCACTTGTCTAGTCGCCAAAGGATATATCTGAAAATTCTATATCATTTCCCCCACTTTTTATATCAATCTTTCTATACTTAGGACTACGTCAAGTAAGGAAAACCGATCTGATTTGCAATTGATAGCTGATGTTATATTATTACTCCCGACTGTTTACATGGACCTCGCTTAAAAACAATAACAATGTGATAATCTGATGACATGGTAACATGTTTTGAGCCTTTTATGATGTCTGCACGCACTTATACAGTACTAGACAGCTACTAGTCACACATTAGCAGGTTCCTCAGTAGCACTGTGCCTTTTGGTTCGGCCGATCCCTTGCAGAAGGCATACTCCTGCTAAAAAATGAATCGACTCCGAACTATTCAATCACCGCATGTCGAGTAACAAAATCCTGCGACACTGCGGTGACCACAGTCCAGCGCTTATGGATGGTGGAATGAATCGCACCTTTACTCTCTTGATAATTTTGTGTTGATTTCTTCATGAGTAACAGTTATCACCCTCGGAAGGGATCGGCTGAACCGAATCATCGTGCTAGTGGCGGGCCTGTAAGGATGAAACAGCAGCTGTCTTTTACTGTATAAATGCCGTGGCAGGACGCATAAAAGGCTGATATTATGGTATAATAAATGACAATGAAGTAATAGATAAAGATAATGCTATTCAACAGGATATTCAGCAATATCTCAAATGACTAAAAGTAATAAAAAGCTTCTGTAGGTGCTATAGCTTGCCGAAAATCAGTCTTATCGTATTTCTCTAGCACAATACCAAAAACCCGCCTCATAGATGATGAATCGGTTCAGTAGTAAAATTGTCTAAATGCATCAAATACGATGCATTTTCTTTTCGGCATTTAATCTTTGTTAGAAAACTCTCTGGTGCGCCTTTTTCAAAATTCCGATAGGTTATTCGACATAAATTTCATATTAAACGATGGTTAGAATGCAATAATTTCTATTGGTCATATAAATGCATACAAAAACCTTTTGTGATAGACAACGAGTGTCGCGTGGGATGCATAGGAATGTAGAAGTATACAAATGCCAAATAGGCCCAGCATAGCTTCTAAGCAGTTGCAAATGTTAGGAGGGACGTGGTTGCGAAATAGTAACATGGAAGGGAAACGATTCTTGAACACCTGTAGAATAATAGATTAAGTCTTTCATAGCTCGGCGTTGTTTTTAACCCTTCAAATCATCTCGTTATCGAAAAATTATCGTAAATGGACGTAGTGTGCCAATGTTACTGTCATACTGTAGTTTACTATTCACGGACTGGGTAACCAATAAATATTTAGGTGTTACTAGAAGACTCGATTCCGATTTTGATAAAAGGATAAAAGAATGAAGCTCTTGGCGTTGATCAATCCCTGAGGAATGCGCTATGCATTCTTTCTTAGTTTTTCAACTCCGTTTGGAGTAATTGAGTATATATCTGGCCTTTACAATGACTCGCAGTGGCCTCCCGCTGTGTCGAGCCAGTGCTGCTCACCCTTCCAGACAAGCCTGAGACCAGTCTGATACCAATTTACCGATCCCGAAGGATGGATGGCTCGGTAAGCCCATGAGCGTGAGATC
Source organism: Parelaphostrongylus tenuis (assembly GCA_019055375.1). Taxonomy (NCBI): domain Eukaryota; kingdom Metazoa; phylum Nematoda; class Chromadorea; order Rhabditida; family Metastrongylidae; genus Parelaphostrongylus; species Parelaphostrongylus tenuis. The sequence continues at coordinate 142,931 of JAHQIW010007098.1, read as the reverse complement.
AAACCATCGACCTTCTGTGCGACGCATAGCAGCCCTGAGCACTGGCCTACATCCGCTCTCCCAATCTATAATATTGAAAGAAAATGAGATTTTTTTTAATGCTCAACTCCCTGTTTTAATGAAAATCGCTTGAAAATTTGGTTGAGTTGTCCTATTCTTACAGAACTCTTATAACATACAGTCCTCTCATCTCAAACATCATCTCCCACGAGCAAACATCGTCTTTCTTCTCAAGTTCACTCTCACATTCGAGTAATAAAACATAGGTTCGATTACTTTATAGGTTCGATAACCAGTAATAGCAGGATTTGAAAGAAGTTGCCAGGATTTCCCCAAAATTGGGTTCGATATTAGATGAGCTGCTTCTAATAAACGAATCAATGAACTTACCTTGTGATGAACATTAGGGGAATAATTGGCGAAGTATTGCTTAGACTACCGATCCGTCTTTCACTTCGATTATGTGACCGCCTCCGTGGACGTTATTTGGGCCAAATCGCCAGCGATTACCACAAAGTCTCAGTGAATCGTCATGGTGATTTCGTTTGATCCTGTTTCCGACACTAAGTCTATGCGGATTTATGGAGAAAGTTCTAAGTGCTCCTACATGATTCCCACGGCCAAACGTAGTGAAGATGGCGACATAAGAACTGGTCTCTGTAAATGACTGAGTGTGATAGGACTACAAGAGCATTTAGTTGAAGGCCAAGGAACACAAACGAATCTTATATGACCTCAAGACTCTGTTACAAAGTCACATATCAGCTGATGGGTGGCAGATACTGGTTAATATATGATGGAGGCCATCAAAGACTTACACTGAGAAAGAAGTAGAGTTAGAGCCTAAGCTTTCAATCGGCGCTGTGACAAAAAAATATATTCACGTTCCAAAATCTTCATCAAACCAGTCCCACGTTTATTCTCAAAGCCCATAATCTACGCTAAATTCTTCGCTCAGCTACGACAAAGTCCGATGTACGACCAGTGGATACACCCTTGTAAGAAAATAGTGGAAATAGGAGGTCCCTGAGCTCAAACATGATTTTCTTCGCGGCCCGTGATAGAGTAAAGTCCATTGGATAGTTTCGATTGCCCTCTCCAGTCATTTGATACGATCGTAATCCTTGAAATAACTATATGTTTATTGGAAATGATTAGAGGCCATTCTATAATGACCAGCTGTACCATTTATCCTCGTAGTGTTCATCGAATGGAATGATTTGTTTCCATGGAGTGTAATGGCCCTCAGTTAATTCTGAAGCCGACTGATTCTAGGGCTTTAAGAAGCATCATGATTTTTATCCAGATTTTCGTGAAGTACTTCGATCATCACAACGATGGCCTTTCCACCGTATACTTGACAATGTGTGATAGTTAGTCGGTCAGCTTTGGACTCGTTCTCTTGCTTGCGTCACATGAAGCAACCTTTGAACCCATTTCTCAATAACGCCGATAAGGTTCTTGTCCCGTTTACGTAACTTCCGAGCTCGCCGCTTGCTTCAAAGCAGGAATTCTCGGTAATTTCACGTGTTCTTTATCTTCTTTTGGACATCTTGATGCTCTAACGAACTTCGCGAGCTGTTTTTTCTTATCAACATAAACGTGGGACTGTGTCATTTATCATCGAGTATCGAGTGCGCACAAATGGCACATTCATATCTAGTTCTGTGAAAGTGAAAGAATAATCAGGAGCAAATGAGAAGTATTTTTCTTGAGAATCACTTAACGAAACTTTATGCTACTCTATCAAACCATCTCTTTATTTCAACAGTAGTGATCTTGCTGAGTGGATAAAATATAACTCTAGCAGAAAAATTGTCGCCTTCTTTTATGATCACTCTCTAAAGTAAAATGGAGACTTTGGTTTAGTCGAATAAACTAATAGTACGGATCGACACGCTCCTGCTGTACCTCACTCTGTTTGGCCATGATGTATATCTACTCTGTTACACAGTTTTGAAACAGTGTTGTTGCTGTAACAAGAACATTGGCTCCCTATAACTAGACAACAAAAACGAATCACATTATGAGTTACAAATGTGATACACGTCTACATTGTTATTTAACAGAGCCGCGTTATGTTTGAGATAGAATTTCTTCATGGCTCTTTCTAGTCATTGGGAAATCATTAGATGAGGCGATCGTGTAATTCGTTAACTCCCTCGAAAACGCTAGTTGCTTCAAAAAGCGGACAAGAAATGAGCTTATGCCGACTTATTACGATGTCCATGATCCGTTTCTTAATTTTATCGCTTCACCTAATTTTTGAAAGAAAATAATCTTGCATGTGGAAATGGATGGCTCGATATTGCTCAAATCCAAGATTGTCACAAAGTGATTGAATTTCATTACGATGAGAGAGCAGTCTACATTCAGCTCTGAGTGAAGGGTTTGTAAATCAATCATTTTCTCTGAATACAATTACAATGATGCTGAGATATGAGCAAAACTTGGCTTTTCGATTGGGCTTTGATCCCGCCATTACTCTCCGAGATCTTATATGCTCTCCACAATCGGCATTGTTAGTAAATGAGGTGACGCTGCAGTGGAAACCGCAATCATGCTAATTACTCCGAATACCTGATACTCAGGATAAATGGAGCCTGTCTTGGCGCTGACATTGATGCCTTTTCGGAGGTGAAGACCTAATTATCATAAGTACACTTGCTCATGTATATGCCCTTCGACCTCGTTTTAGTCAAAGCTCGATAATGAATGTAGCTAATTAATCCGGTGACATTTTTCTCAAGTTCACCTTCTTATAAACAACAAGGATTTTGCCACTCAATGTAGAGTGATGTGCAAAACTTTCGCGTCAGTTGGGACTCAAACCCGCCTTTCACCCAATCTGAAGCGAGTGTTCGAACCGATCCGCTACCGACGCCTGTTTAGACACCACTCTTTCTACGCTACAACGCATCTACCAATGTATCATCTATCAATGTCGATAGCAACTACCCGTGCCATATCGTTGACGGTTGGTCGCTGACAGATTGAACGTTGTAGCGTTGAAAGGGTGGTGTCTAAACAGGCGTCGGTAGTGGAGTGGTTCAAGCACGCACTAACGGGTAAGGTGAAATGTGGGTTGCAGTCCCAACTGAGGCAGCAGTTTTGCACATCGCTTTACATCATCAGGTATATTTGTAACATCATACCACCACTAGAAGCGGTAAAATATAGTGGAATTCCGTTTGATCAACAAAGATCTTATTTTGTGAACGCGCCGTTTGTAGGTACTGTGTTTTTTAAAATGTGAATTTGAGCCTAGCATTTCCTGGCTTTGATACTGTCAGTGGCTTACTTACAATTTGGCGACATCGCCATCGTCGGAGTTTCAAAAAAAAAGCTCGTAAAAATGGTAGGATTCAAATAATGATGATAGCAGCCCTTAGAATAGAATGAAAATCGCATCGCAATAGACTTTTTTGTCCAGTTCCCAGACGCAGAACAGTGCCTGTACAACATCTAATCTATATACTGTTTTGGTTCAGCTATTTTTTCTCTCTAGAGTAGCCATCTGCCTTCTGAACGTTCCCAGATTGTCGGCCGTCACCGATCACATTGATCCTGTCGGACTTGTGGAATTTGTGACGATGATAGAACGCAATTATCAGTATTTTTTTCATTTTAAGTGAACATACAGAAAAACTTGAACTTTCCTGAAGCTTGGAAAATCCTTCTGGCTCATCAAACCTTCGGCTGTAATATAACATTTGAGCATCAGGAGACACTGCCAGCCACAAAGGTAAACTATGAGAAGATTCTGTTCCATATTTGATAGATACTGCCTAGCGGTATGAGGATTGTTGCTCATATCTTTAGTACCACGGAAACCCTCTTTGAGGGATCCCGCCCGGTTAGTCGCGAGGGCACGTGGCGCGTTCTCATGTGGTGGATAGGGGAATAAACGCGAACCAAAAGCGACCGTGTGCTTCTCAGAGACGCAGGTGGATTCAGGGGATGAGCTCCCTGCTTCGCAGCGCCGACTTGACAAAACTCTATTTCTGCGAGTCAAGTCGGCCAAAAGCCTGCAATCAAGCGGCTAGGAGATGCAAGGGAGGCGATGAAGCCACCTCCAACAAATAAGCTCCTCCCGCTCCTCCGAGAGAGACTGGCAAGCTACTCGTGAGTAACCAGCCCCCACGTTTAGAGCCTGGCAAGCTATACGTTGGGTATAAAATGCTGAAAACAGTAACAGTGATCTTCAGTACGGCAGGTGTAGCTCAGTGGTTTGAGATGCTCAGTAACAGACATACAATCGCATTTGGTTCCATCACCTCCGTCTCGCTGAGTCATCCTAAACCTTGCAAACCTTCAAGGTAGACATTTTGGCACTAAATTATCTGCGAAAGAATATACTGACTTTGTACAGTGGTAGATTAGGCTAAGCATTGAAAAAGCCAGATAGGCACGCAGTCACTTCCACGATGTCACGAATGGAATTGAATGCATGAGGCGCTCATAAGGGAGCGACTCTTTCGGGACCATGGAGCCAACTCTCTGCGTGCCTAACTGGAACGGTTTGGACGATATGCTCCACCTGCTTTCCAACTCTAACGCCAGCGTGAGAATCATGGAAGCCCTGTCTGTCTCAGTCCTCTCTACCACTTGGCACAATGGCACGCGATGAGCAGTCCACAGTGAGGGTTACTGGTTCGATCCCTCACCACAACGCTTCATTGTAGTTCTTTTGCTAGTATTTTTTAGATGCCGCTTAGTATTGAAAGTTCTTCTATAGCGTAATTATTGCAGCAAAAGACGCTCAATAAATCCATGCTGTAACACCGCATATCCAATTTTTTTTTTCGCTTTGAATGACAATGTAGGAGCTCCTGATGTCAGAGAAGGCGAGACAGACCGTCCAGAGTTTCTACGCTGCGGGTTAGACTTGCAGAAGAGGTGGAGCAGACCGTCCAGCCTTGCTAGTTAGACACGCAGAGGGTTGGGTCCGTGGTCCCGAACGCGTTATTCAGCACCATACGTTTTATCCTTCATTATTTCTTATCTTACACAACCGATTATCACAACCAACTATGCGGATCCCGGCACATTCCGTATAAGATTCGTTTCCTCACATTCATCCTCCACATAGGTCTTCCATCGCCTTACGTCTCGCTTCGGATGCTGCCCGAGGAGTTCGTCTTCTTCATGAATTTCGTAGAACTTCGGTCGCAACGAATCCGTTTACAATACTGAAGGCAACCGAACTAAGGTGCTACAACACGTCCACATGATTGATCAAGTGACTGTCGCGGAAGGAATCGAACCAGCGCATCCCGCTTTCTGATGTATTACATCACTAGCCGCTGCGCCAGCGCACCCCTTCACCCACTACAATCACGGCGAAAATGGTGGCCTGTTAGTAAACAGAGATGGTAACCATGGTTGCTAACAAATGCATCGGTGACGTGCAGTTAATTGTTTTGTCCGCAAAGTATCTGCGGACTTCACTCACTTTTTCTTTTTTTTTTCCTATTTCCTTTCATCATTTCCTTCCTGTCTTTCTTTTTTCATGCTCTCCTTTCTTTTTCTCCGTTTCCTCTGTTTTACTGGAAATACTCGTTCTATATGTTATTCTCTTCCATCCTTATTAAATTTGGGTAATTAAACCAATATAGAGCGCATGTGACGCAGTGGTTAGAGGTGCTCTGCGTCTCACACGAGGTCAGTGGTTCGATCTCGCGCCTATGGCTCACCAAGCCATCCATCCCTCCGGGGTCGGTAAATCGGTACCAGACAGGTCTCAGACTTGCCTGGGAGGATAAGCAGTGCTGACTCGGTTCAGTGGGAGGCCACCGCGAGTCATTGTAAAGGCCAGATATGCATTCAATCACCGCAAACGAAGCTAAAAATTGAAATCGAATGCATGGCGCATCCCTCAGGGATTGAACAACGCCGAGAGTTGTACCCTTTTAGCTTTATCCATCCTTATTCTCTTTTGTTGTCTCATAGTGCTTTGTGCTTACTGGTTCTTTTCCGTTAGATGACAACGGATGGAGAGACGACCATTCCCGCTGCACAAAGACTTTCTATTGCACTCTTGGTGACCATTTGAAAGCTTAATTCTCTAGCTACTGCGCTACTTGGCCGCTTTTGAAAATCCCCATTCATAACGCTGCAACAGAAGGAAAACATTTGTGTTTCACATGCGCGTATTTCTCGCAAGGTAGAGCTATTTCTCTAGAATGTCAGTTATCATTCGATAGCGTAAGATTTGAAGATTTCAGCGTTGTGCATATTCTATGGAAAGACCGTATCCCTGTTGTATAGCAGAGAAAATAAGATCGAGTTTCACTGATTCGGCGAGCTTGTTTGTTGTTGTGTCATCAAAGCAAAGGGAAACATTTGTGTTTCACACGCCCGTAGATCTCGCAGGACAGAAATCCTTATTCAAATTGCAAGCACCCATTCAGTAGCGTAAATCTCGGCTATCCCAGCACTGTGCTAATTTTCTGAGAAGAGCGTTTCGCTGCAGTGTGGTAGAGAAAATTTGATCTAGTTTCACATAGGCGGCTCATTTGTTTGTCGGCTAGTGCGGGCAGGGTGTCTAGTGGCCGTCGATTCAATGGGGCTTTCCGCGATCGATCGATTGGATTGATCGGATGCGTTGGAGCGGTTCACATGTGAAGTGCGATTTTTGTAATTTAGTTGTGATTTTTTTCGCCTCCCCGGAAGACTCTTCAGATAGAACGCGTGATTGTGATACTACAAGATTTGCACTGCACGTTCATGTGCTTTTTGTGCTTCCAGCGAAGTAATAATGAGGGCAGGCGGCCAATGTAAAACATAAATTTATCTTGAATGTTACGGCATTATAGATAGATCTTTTAGAAAAAGGAGCGCGTACCGCACTAGCCAGAGATTTAAGCTTTCGAATGATTACTAACACTTTTCTGAAATTTTCTTCCCCAGTGAGAATGGTCGTTTCTTCATGCTGTGTCGTCTAACGGAAAAGTACATGTTCCTATTCCTGGCAAACGAGGAATTTCTTATTTTTAATGTACAATTTCTGGTTCTTTTGCAAGTTGTTGATCTAAAGACTAACTTTTTGTGACAAAGTTACTCACAAAGTTTCTTAGTTATTCATTTATGTAGAGTGATGTGCAAAACTTTCGCGTCAGGCGGGACTAGAACCCGCACCTCACTCTTTCCGCGAATGCGCGCTCTATCCGTTACACTACTGACGCCCATTTTGCCCGAGTAGAAAGAGCGATGTGCAAAATGGGCGTCAGTAGTGTAACGGATAGAGCACGCATTCCCGGAAAGAGTGAGGTGCGGGTTCTAGTCCCGCCTGACGCGAAAGTTTTGCACATCACTCTGCATCTAGTTGAAACATCATAACACCGCTAGAAGCGGTTAAATAAAAAGTATTTCGTTTGATCTTTGATACCTAGTTATTTATTTACACGACCTTTTTTGCCACATTGTTTTCAAGCTTCTCAAATTTGAGGATTTTCTTATGGGCGCGGAACGGCTTGAAAATGTCAATCCGGTCATTTATGCCGTCAGATCGCGTGAACGTACCAATACTGCGGATTCCATGTGAGTTCCTTCTACAGCGTTGTTTTTACAGATGTTTTTCCATAGGCTGACAGGATATCTTTAAGCTTTTCATGAGCTCTGTATGGCACCTCATGCTAGCGCGTCGCCCGAACTCACGTAGCACTGGATCGCTCCCCCAGTATTATAGGGAATCAACGCCGAAGTATTATCACTCCTTATCGAGTGAAATCACCACTTGATATTGCAGTTTCTGAGGGCGATTGGTTGTCGATCACATGGCGTTTCCTAGTCCCTGTAATGGTAGAGGTGCGCGGAATGGCATGTGTTACTGATGAGTGTTGTGAGAAAGCCGAAACCAGCGTCTACCACTCGAGATGCCACTATCAGACCTCATGAAAGGCTTGAGATACTCTGTCAGGCTATATTGAATATTTAAGAGAAGTCTCAAAAAAGTCCTTTGAAAGATATGACAATGTTTTCCTACTTTTTATTTAGTCTTATTCGGTATTGCGATTGCTTGCAAATTTATACTCTTTACTTTTGTATGTTCATGAGGACGTATGGCTTAGTGGTTAGAGCTCATCAGCGATGCACATGTGGCTGATGGTTCTCTCGCGCCTAAGGCTCGCCAGAGTCTTCCATTCTTTCCGAGATCGGCAAAATAGTACCAGACTTGTCTGGCAGGACAGAAGCATAGACTTGGCAAATCGGTAGGCCACCACAAGTCGCCAAATATCCATTCAATCACCTCGAAGTCGAACACATGGCTCGTTCTTCAGGGATTATGACCAACGCCGAGAACATTATTCCTGGCTTTCTGTCTGTTTTTTGCTTTTCAACGTGTTAATATGTATAGACATAGGAAGTCTCGGTGTTGAACAATCCCCCTGAAGAATGAGCTATGCATTCGTCATTGATTTTTAGGTTCGTTTGAGGTGATTGATTGTAAATCTGGTCTTTACAATTATTCATGATGGCCTACCACTGTATCGAGTCAATGCTTCCTATCCTCCCAGATAAGTCAGACCACTCCTGTACGAATTTTCCGACCCCGGATGGATATATGGCTTGGTTAGCATGAGCGCGAGATCGAACCATCGACTAATTGTATGACGAAGGCATGCTAGGTGAGCCTTGAGCGCGGGTGTGTGTCGTAGAGCATCTCTAACCACTGCGCAACATGCGCTTTTTATGTGCGTAATTCTAATAATCTAGTTTAGGAACGAATCGGTTGAAGATCCTATCGATGCCCTCGAGATTTTCGACCTCATTCGTGATATTCATGATCCGGAACATCCATATACATTGGAGCAATTGAATGTGGTACAAGAAGAGCTCATCAATGTGTATAAGGACTCGAAGCACACCTATGTCGACGTGAGTCGTAGGCAGTTTTTTTGGTTGAAGTCGCATTGTCTCCTGTTTTGAACATCTTGGTTTATTCTCCAAATCGAAGAGTGATTTGATTTGCTTAAGGTAAAATTCACGCCAACCATCAAACACTGTAGCATGGCGACCTTAATAGGGCTGGCCATTCGAGTGAAACTGGCTCGTTCACTGCATCCAAGAGTTAAGGTGAAGTTTCAAACTTATAAAACTAGTCTACACTTCTGTTTGAGACATTTGTAGGTTGGGTTTCTCTTTGTTGAATTTCTGATTACGTCTAGGTTCGTGTTTCGTTGACGGAAGGAAGCCATAATACTGAGGAGGCCATAAATCGACAACTGGCAGATAAGGAAAGAGTCGCAGCAGCTATGGAAAACACTAACTTGATGCACGCCGTGAATCAATGTTTAGCTCTTCCGATGTAAATATCTTTCGTAGGTGGTAGATTCATTTCTGTTAGCCCTGGTTTTGTTGCTTTGATTGCAGTGTGAGGCGATGTAGTTTTCATTTTGCGTCTCCTCTAAAATCCTTTTTCTGTAATCAGAGTCTGTGTATAGAGTGGTGCAAAAGTTATTGAGGTTTCAGGTTACATGTTTTGCGGTAATTTTGGCCAATATTTTCCAGTACCAAATGACGAATTTCAACATGACATGCACCGCAATTACTTTTGCACCAGCTATTAGTTCTTCTGTTGAGCAGGTCTTGTTTTAACACCTTTAAGTGCTAACTGGTGTTTTTTTCCTCACTTTTTCAGCTTACACGAGGTTTCCGATAATTTTTATTTGGCGACGTTTCGACGACTTCGTCTTCTTCAGAGCCATTCATTCTAGTCGATTGCCCATTGTCGTTCGTGCTCATGTGGTGGTCTTCGTATTGCTGAAGTCGGATCTTCGTCAGCGAAACTCGCTTGAATGAAGTAACCTCATTCGGCGGTCAACATTTGGAACGGTTATTGCCTGATACTCATTGTCAACTGCTAGTAGATTCCAAAAAAAAAGAATGTCTAGAGTCTAAACGAGGTTGGTACGCCAGGGCCATACACCGGTGTTTCGGAGGTTTCGGCCTCCTCGTGAGTGACCCCCGCTCCACAATAAGCCGTGCATTGTAGCAAAGAGGGAGGCGTATGTGGTGATGGCATAGTGTACAATGACACTGGTCCATCACCACTTTCAGTCTATGGATTTCGGCTGTTAGATCAAAACTGATCCATAAGATCGACTGTTTTTGAAACCTCGCAGCAAACATTCAAAATAATTCCAAAAAAAAAAGAATGTATAAAGCCTGATCGAGGTTGGTACGCCAGGCTTTTTAGGAACCTCGTTTAGGCTTTAGACATACTTTTTTTTGGAATTATTTTGAATGTTTGCTGCGAGGTTTCAAAAACAGTCCACCTTATGGATCATTTTTGATCTAACAGCCGAAATCCATCGACTGAAAGTGGTGATGGACCAGTGTCATTGTACACTATGCCATCACCACATACGTCTCCTCGCTACAACGCAGGGCTTAATGTGGGGCGGGGTCACTGATGAGGAGGTCGAAACCTCTGAAACACCGGTGTATGGCCCTGGCTTACCACCTCGTTTAGGCTTTAGGCATTCTTTTTTTTTTGGAATTATTTTGAATGTTTACTGCGAGATTTAAAAACAGTCGATCTTATGGATCAATTTTGCTAGGAGTGTTTTCATGTCGGAAACCTATCCTATAGTAGTCTGTATGACGACCAGTAACTATCAGTCGACAGTCATTACCTAACAGTAGCCGTTCTGTATAATTCGAGACGTCGAAGTGAAGTAATTTCATTCGAGTGGGCATCACTGAAGAGTGTTCGATTCGAGCGACTGCGGAACTCACCACACGAGGGCGACAACTATGGACAGTGAATTCGGACTATCGCCTCTGAAGAAGGCTAAGACGTCGATGCGTCAGCCGGAAAAATTTTATCATTACCTTGTGTAGCTGAATATTCCCAGGAAACACATTTGTTGTAAGAGCTGAGATTCAATGCAAGTTTGTTTGATGTATGTTGAATGAAGCTTGAAATACTGTATCCTACTACTGTGCTTCTGACCGGTTATCTCGGTGGAATACAACATTTATCCGTTACGAGCTTCGGTGTTGAGCGCTAATTTGATTGCAGATGGTCACTGCTAGTCATGTAAATCGACTTACTTCTCGACTTTTCTCTTCGAAGAGTAAATCGAATACGGCGAAATATCTGCGGCGCCAAATGACGGATGAGTTCTCTGTGAAGGCTCGAGAGCACTCCTATAGATGCAGATCAGCGTTCAAACTGATAGAAATCGACGATCGTTATGATATTTTGCAACCTGGTTGGTTTTAAGGTGAAGTTTTTCTCCTCTTCTTCCTATGGATTTTTGATTCCAATTGATCTAAAAAGGACGTCCTTTCTTGTATCAGACCTTATAATAGCTGTTCCTTGTTGTTTTAAAATGTTAGTTTCAGTTTAGGCAATATTGTATTAGACGTCGGATGTGCACCCGGATCGTGGAGTCAAGTTGTTGTTGAACGATGTCAGCTAATCTCGAAAAATTCTCCCGGATATCTTCTTGGTATCGATCTTCAGGTCAATTGTAACACATTTTGCCTATCATATCAGTACGACTCAACGTTATTCAGGTGGTCTCTCCCATACCAGGAGCCGATATCCTTTCTATGTCTGATATAACATCTCCAAAGACGCATGAGATAATAGTGAAGAAATTGAATGGACGCTCAGTTGATGTAGTACTTAGTGATATGGCACCCTCCCCTACAGGTGGGTTCTGAAGCCTTTTCCTCTTCTAGGACATCGAGCTTTGAATTTCTGTTTTCTTATATTTTGTTATACTTTGCGTGAATGCTTAGGGTTCCTTAGTGCTCAAACGGGATCTCTAGCTTCGGTTTCCTTCAAGCACTATTGACACTAACTCAGAAGCAGCAGAGGATTTCGGTTTGAATGCTGCGTTAGTAAAAAGCCTTTGCCACATCTTACGTGGCTGCCCGCTTACCAGGACAGCAGAAATATATCGGAAGTGATGCTCTCCATATGACTGAGATCGTCTGAACGCATTTGTCACTCGATAGAGGCAAATGGAAGTTTCGTTGGTACCTGTCGTGTGGATAATACCGTAGTTAGCACGTTCTCAAGGATGCTTGTTTTCCAACAATTGCCGTGGAGCTGGAGCAGTCAAAGTTCTTGAGGACTTTAGGATGGGTTACCTTGTTCTAATTAGGTGTACACATGGAGATAAATAGGACAAAGCTCTTTGCGTTGGCGAAGTACTGAAAGATACTCTATGCAACTTCTTCGGTTCGTTGGAAGTGATCTCATGCATATTTGACTTTTACAATGATTTGCGGTGGCCTGGCAATGTATCATGTTTATGTTGCTATCCTCCCAGACAAATTTGACTAAGGCTGTGGGAGCGAAATCGAGCCATCGACCACCTATTTGTTGAATGGCGTATGTATTTACTGCGCCACTGACGCACACTGATTCACGTAGTCTTTGTATTGAACTATTTTCTTTTTGTAACCCTATGTTCTAGTTCAAAAAAATGAATGAGGATAAGGATGTTTGAAGGATGCTCAGCACCAGCAGAGTACTTATAATTATCTTCCAGGAGCATCATCACGTTCTTTTCAACAAAATCATACGAGTTTACTCATTGATCGCCATGTACAAACATAGCTCTTGACTCCTGAGGTAGCCGTATAAGTCACTTTCCAAGTTCTCCCAGCATAGTCTCTAAGCTGAGGAATCCTACACTTCTACATGAAGATGTCTCGAGATAGCTAATCTTTATATTCGCTGTATCGACAGCTCTCTGAGAGGGCTTGAGAATATGCTTCTGCATGGTTGTGTTGAGGGCTTCAGAGATATACTATTTTGCTAGCTTATTAAGGTTTTTGCCAGTGAAGAAAAATACCGTTCGGTCATTGACATGATTTCCCTTTATGGACTTGAAACTGCAAAATTTCCAAGGAGGTAAAGTCATAGATGATCGAGCAGAATTCCTCTTGTGATTGATAACTGCTAGCGATGGTATTCATGTTATGTTGTAGATATGCCCACTGATGTAGAGTGATGTGCAAAACTTTTGCGTTAATTGGGACTTGATCCCACATTTCACCCTATCCAAGGGCGCGTGCTCGAACCGTTACACCACCGACACCTGTTCTGACACCACTCATGTTTCATCATCTGATACCCAATATCTGTCAGCGGACTGGGTTGAATATCGATAAGGACTACCCGTGCCATACCGTTGACGGTTGGTTGCCAAGAGACTGATGTGTTGTAGTGCAGAGAGAGGTGTCAAAACGTGTTAGTAGTGCAACGGTTCAAGCACGAGCCCCGGATAGGATTGAATGTGGGTTCCAGTCCCAACTGGCGCAAAAGTTTTACGCATCAATTTACATCAATAGGTAAGGTCTTGCTTTGGAAAAAATGCTGAGCCTATTAGCTATTACCCTATAGGTAAGATCTAGTGTGTGCCGTATCTGGTGAAAGTAGAAAAAATATTATTATTTACGGATGCACTGGGACCCTTTCATATTGCCGCAAGTTCTTTGATTGAATTAAACGTAATGACAAAGTTTTTTTTTTGGCAGGATTTGTCATCATTGTGGATTCCGGCAAATATTGCATTCTATTCGTTTTTTCGCATTCGTACTCTAAGGTCTTCCCACATCTCACATACTGCCTCGGCCCTTGAAAGATTTCGTACTCCCTATAAATATGTTGTAGAATTCTGCTCCAGACGAGTCTCCTTGCAGTTCTAGATACAACCGGACCAACTTTCCTAGAGGGTTCGTTAAACGATGGCGCAGGTATTGGACGACGAGTCAGAACCAGCGCTTACTGTCTTTCTTCTTGGCATATTGCATCGTTAACCCTCTACGCTACCCTGTCCTTCGGCACTCAAATTATTTGGAAATATTCCTTGAGGTCTGGTAATACAATTCTGGTGTTTGGATGCAGACTCGAGATGAACCTTATTCAATTTGCATTTCCGCTTATTTCTGCTCTTTTTCATATGCAAAGAAATTCGATTTTTTCCATTCAGTAGCACAGATTTTGAAGCCTGTCCTGTCGCTGGACAAAAAGTTTTCATAAAGAGTGTTAGTAATCATTCGAAAGCTTAAATCTTAAGCTAGCACAGTACGTGGTCGGTTTTTTAAAAAGACTCTTTTATAACGCTTGAAAATCAAAGATAAAATTATGTTTTACATCGGCCGCGCAATTCAACTGTTACTTTGCTGGAAGCACGAAAATCACATGAATGCGTAGAGATAATCTTGTAGCATAAGAGTCAGACGTTTGATCCGGAGTTTTTTTGAAACCGTAGAAACAATCCGTAATCCAATACATCTCACTTCGGCATCATCGATCGATGTTCGCTTCGATCCCCCATACCCTCCCGTGAATTGGCCAAAGAACCTTTACTCGTGCATGTGGGTCAATCCTATTTTTCCTGCTCGTTCCAGAGAAACGGTCTTTTCAGGATATAAGCGCAGCGTTGGAATCGGTAAATTTTACGCTATCGAATGATCACTATCAGTCTAAAGAAAGAGCTCTCTACTGCGAGAATTATGCGCGTGTGGACATAATTTTATTTCTGACTTTTCAGCGTTATAAAAGGGTCTTTTGAATGAGCCGGCCGCTTGCAGCGCTAGTTTGAGAGTTAAGCTTTCGAATGATTACGAACACTTCGTAAAAACTTTTTGCCCAGCGTAGGGGACAGGCTTGAAAATCTGTACGACGAAACGGAAAAGTGCCAGGAATTTCTGCTACAACGATTACATTTCAGACTTGGTTCGAAATGCACTTTTCAGGTGACAATGCCACTGATCATTTAAGACTGACGGAGATGTGTCGCGCAGTATTCCATCTATTTGCTTCGCAAACAACAAATTCTACGACGAACAACGCATCCAGAAACATATCTTCTCCAATCTTCCAGCTATCAAATAACGGCAAATTTCTGTGTAAAATGTGGGACGGGACTGAGCGACAGCCTTTTATGCTAGAACTTTTGACGTATTTCAAGCAAGTACGTACCGTAAAGCCTAAATCGAGTAGAGATTCAAGTGCTGAATTGTATTTATTATGCACAGGTAGAAATAAATAATCTGAAGCTTATGGTTTTTTTGAATACGAATGAATATCGGCTATTTTCCTCTTTCATAATCTTTCTGTTGGTTCATTTATTCTGTTATTATTTCTCGCTTTAACGTTTCAGAAAGATTAGAACTCAATCATCTCAATGCCATGGAGACACGCTGTAAAGGTGCGACGTTATTTTCTCTCCTTTTTTTTTTTTTGAAATGTAGATTTATTGTGATACATTGTCATCGTCGTCGATGTCGTTTCAGGTTGCTATCGCTGTTGGTGAGGCTGTAGCAAAGGCGCTTACAAGAGCGATAAAGAACGAACTGCAACGTAATTGCTTTACAAGTTTTTTTTTCAATCGTTCTAATTTATAATTAGCTTTCTACCTCAGCAGATCTTTTCCAGATAGGAAAATCAATGGTAATTTGCAGAGAGGAGGCGGGGTAGATATAGTACTCTATCCAACGATGTGTTCTTTGAAGCCTACGAGCGCAAAGTCGATATCTTCTCAAAAATGAGTAGCTGACGTTTCGGCGGCTTCATATGACTACTATCACGTATACTTTTATCTACGTCCTAGCAATTTTCCCGTATAAATACTTAACCCCTACGGGACCGTGGGCCACCTCTTATGCACCCAACTCCCAGTGTGGGAACGCATTGAATGTATCATGTATCATTTCAATTATGCTGTTGTTATTTTCCTTAGTTCTATTATGTTTAAATATATTATGTTATATGTAGGTGAATAACAACTAGAATACCTTGAAATCTAACGACGCATTCAATGCGTTCCCACGTTGGGTGTTTGAGATGCAGGAGAGGTGGAGCGGACCGTCCAGTGTTGCCACACCGGGAGTTAGAGATCCAGCAGAGGTGCGTTCTCGGTCCCGGAAGGGTTGAACCGTTCTGAGGAAGAGGAAATCGCCAGAACGTTAATCACTGAATTTGGATAAGATATACCAAGCCCGAGGAAGCTTTGGTAAGAGGTCATTTTGTGAGATAATTTACATTTTCCATGTGACGGAGGTTTAGTGAGAGTCGGTCTTTTTACTATGGTATTTCATGTTTAAACAGGAAGTATAGTCCTCAAGAATCTTCTGTGAATTTTAGAAAGTCAACATGCTGCTGCCAGATACGCTAGTAGGACTAACCAATCGTCTAGTGAAGCACGAGAATCTGCAGATACTAACGCTAAACTTGGAATTACTCTAGAGGTAAGGACGACTTTATTCAACGATTACTGAATCTGTGTTACTGTTGAATTCTTCATCTCATCATTTTGTCTGAACGACTACATTGAAGGTCATAATTATTGCTTACTTTATACTGAAGCTAGAAAGAGATAAAGTTTTTGGCGCTGATCAGTTCTTGAGAGAATCGCTATGGATTCAGCTTCATCAAGCATCGTTTGGGGTGGTTGAATGCATGAATGCATATCCGACCTTTATAATGACTCACAGTCGCCTACCGATGGTATCACGTCAGTGCTGCTATCCTCCCAGACAGCACTGTTATCAATTCGCCGACTCCGAAGAGGTTGAAATCTTGGTGATCCTTCTTGGGCGAGGAATGAACCCAAGCCATCCACCACTTGTGCGTTGCGGTGCACCTATATAAGCACTGTGCCGTACGTGCTCATGCTTTTGTACTATGATATTATTATGTATAGAAAGATCAGATGCTGGCAACTCAAATTCTACTTTACCACTTCATATTTAGCGAAACTTCTCTTCTTTTTCTTTCTCACTTCTTTTTATAGGAATCGTTGCAAATTTTGAACATCAAACCACCAATAGATAAAGAGGCAGTCGAGAAAAACTTCCAGCACTTGTTTTCAATCAATGACAAAGCCAAAGGAGGCTCATTTTATTTGCAATCTAAGGTTTGATCCCTGTCCATTTCGTAATTGTTTCTGTCGAGTATCCTTAATTCAACTGTTTTTACTAGCAGTCATATGATGTTATAACTATTTATCTAATAATGTTGTATGCTATGCAAAACCTCTAGCGTAGAGGATATCGAAAATAAGGTGGGCCGGACACATGATGCGCTTCAACGACAACCGATGGACGAGAGCTGTTGCCGGCTGGATTCCTCGGGACGTCAAGCGCTTTAAAGGAAGGCCACCGACCCGTTGGTCCGATTTCTTCAGGAAAACGATAGGAGAAAGATATGATGCTCAGCGAATCCCTTGAGCGAGGAGGACCCACTGGGCTACTCTTGCACGCGATAGGGAAAAATGGAAGAGTTGCTGGTAAACGCTCGAGTCACTCGACGATCAACGGGACGACAGGTGATACAGGTGATGCGAAAC
Source organism: Parelaphostrongylus tenuis (assembly GCA_019055375.1). Taxonomy (NCBI): domain Eukaryota; kingdom Metazoa; phylum Nematoda; class Chromadorea; order Rhabditida; family Metastrongylidae; genus Parelaphostrongylus; species Parelaphostrongylus tenuis. Next base: position 125,607 of record JAHQIW010007098.1, on the reverse strand, counting down.
TCTCCCAAATGATTTACCGCGTTATCCTGTCTGAGAGGTGTTCCTGGGTGTCAGACTGCGAACTATAGCGGGGGAGGGGGGCCCAGTACACCGTCAGCGCTGCCCAGACTGAGAAGGAGTCGAGGACGTTTCCACCCGGAAAGCTCAGCTAAAAGTGGACCGTACTAGGAATGACCGATCTAGGTAGCTACTAGTCGCAAGGTTGTATTCTCCTTCTGATCCAAAGGGCCGGCGACTGCTCTGATGTGGTGGCGACTTGAGAAATTCCTGGCTGGGCTTTCCTCGGGACTCCAGGGTACGAAGCAGATAAACCAGCAAATTTTTATATGCTACGGTCCGTGCAGTTCGTGAAAATGGATCATTCAAATAAGTAAGATATGCGAAACTCACCTCCGGCGGGAGTTGAACTCACGTCTCACCGTTTCCGGGGGCGCTTGCTACTAAATGCACCAGCGAGGCGGTTGATCTGCTATCACTTTTACTACGATATTTAGCATTATTGAGTATACCGTAATTGTTTCTACTTTGTGATTCATGTCCATCTAGCTTTGAATTTTCTTTTAGATATATCGAGCGAAAGAACGAATAGATGAGGAGTTGCAAAGGCAAAGTTTTCGTGCTGGGAATGAATCGAACAAAGACAAGGGAGATCAGGGATAGGTGTAGAATATGAATAGCAGAAGATTATGACTCTATGATTGTTTGTTTTTTATGTAAATCATTCATTTGATGACTTAATCAGCTAAGGTTTGACTCTTAAGTGTAAAGTGTTTGATGTAGCATTTTGATAAGGAGCATAGCTAACTCAGGCATATTCTTATCTTTGTTGTTGTCGATTTTTTGATACATACGATATTTCCAATCTATCTGGCTATCGAGTACTATTATCAGGCGTTGTCCGAGGTGCTAATTATCTTTATAATCTGTAATCTCACATCCAGTAATGTTGTGCGATATGCAAAGCTTTGAGCCTCGGTCAGGAGCTGAATACGCTTGGTACCTTCCCGAAGAACGTGCTAACCAATACCTCACGAAGGCTCCTGTCCTACTATCACTCTTTAAACTTCAACATTTTGACTCTTTAGGGACCGTAGACCAACGGCCTCTCCATCTCTAGCTGGCAACTCTGGACGATCTGCTTTAACTCCTCTCCAAATCTAACTTCCAGCATGTTGCGTCTAACAATGGTACACTGGAGGTAGAGATGAACGGGAGGTGGAGCAGGCTGCCCAGAGTTACCAGTCAAGGGTGCAGAAGCCGTGGGTCCACGGTCCCGAAAGGGTTAATGCAGTAACGTCCCTAAAGTGTTGATGCTTCATGGTCTGATTGTTGTTCAGCAAAGAAAAGTTGGTCTATCTAATGAGTAGTCGAGGTATAGCATTGTTGCAAGATGTGATCAGGAGCGGAAGCTGTCCGTCAGAGAGTCAAGAAGCTCGGCGTTTAGCAGAACGATTAGTCGCGATTCTTCTCGGAGAAGAAAGATGTAAGTCAGAATCTCAACATTCCTTGTTTTGCTTGTTTTTTTTTTCAAAATTTTCTAACGATTTAGTAGTAGAGAAGAGGAGAGGGTGTTGACCTTTTGCAGATGACATTTGATCGAATCTTGCAAGCGGCGCGCGATTTTCATTTTTTAAAGAGGTCCTTTTTCCTTTGTTTCGAAAAACGAGTTTCCTGTATTGCTCTTAGTTTACTATTTTTTTCGTGCGCTCATTTACTTTTTGCGCACTATAAAACTCATTTGCGAAGGAACTTCGAGTATGAAACATAGTTTCCTTTTTGTTCTTTGAGAGCAATCTGAAGGTCTTCTCAGAAAACAACTAAAGCTCCGGATTGGGCGGGATTTGTACCATCGAATAGCTATTAGTATAATGAAAAGCCATCCACAAACCCTAGCCGTGCAAACAAAGCACTCCGAGTGTGAAACATAGTCTTATTTTCGTTGTTACAGCGCAATAAGAAGACCTTTTCAAAAACCAAACCTAGTTTCGAAATCGCCGAGATTCAAGCTTTCGAGTGTCTACCAAATTCTGGTATGCAGACCTCTTTCTAGCGAAAAAAGACCTTCGAAATGACCCTCTTTGGCCGCGAGGGTTAACCACGACACTACCAGGGCCAATGTTCTGCTACCACTCTTTCTTCGATGCAGTGTGTCGAAACATCTAACAACTACTTGTTGTTCTTTAGCGAAATTTGCGACTCATTTTCTGAACGAAGATATGAACTTGAATTTTTAGAGGAGAATTCATGAATAACTTAATAAGATATCTCAAAGCAGTTTGAGTTCCTTGCCGTTTCCAGAGATCTCTGATACAACAGATAACTTAGAAATTAGAGGTTCTGCCAAGTATTAGCTACACCAGAGACCTGTTGGCAGGGACCAATGAGATATGTGCGCAGAGTGTTGCCGAGAGTGTTTGGACAACTGTCACTGAGGGTGCTCGTTGGAATTGGAGTGCGGACACGTTGAAAGAGAAGTTGGAGTTGGATCATCCTTTCTGTGCAGCTATAGTTGGAGTATATAAGGTTACTAAATTTGAGTAATACCCTTATATTTTACTATTTTTCCAACCGACTGGCCTCTGCGGACCCAAACTGAGCGCGTCCACCAGCGTGAAAGTGACTCCACTTCCTCTGCTCCGATTAGTCGACGATTGCAATACTACATTTTGTTGCAAGACTCGCAGCTTAGTATTGCACTGAATCGCGTGCAGTCTTGCAACGGAAAGTGATGGAGTAATCGGCAACTTATCAGAGCAGAGGAGGTGGAGTCGTTCCCACGCTGGCGGACGCGCCCAGTTTGGGTCCGCAGAGTCAACCGGTTAAGACCTTGCTCAAAATCAATGTAACCCGTCAGAATATTTCGAGCCTTACATGAGGTCTGTTATGGCACGTATGAAGTGCTAAACACGTGTTGCAGCCTCAGCCGAATCAGTATCATGGTGCTTTTCGCTCGACTTATTCTTATGTAGGTGACTACGCCTCTTACATACAGGGAAATCCACAACGAACAACTTACACTGCATGTGAGTCAAGTGACAAATCACCTGCCATCATCAATTTATAAAAACTTTATAAAGGTGTTATCGAATTTGCCAGCCGTGAGCAGTCAATTGTTAATCATACAATGTCATATGATCTTATCACTTGACACACGTGCAGTGTCGGTTGTACGTCGTCGATTCCTTTATATCTAGGAGAAGTACTCCCCTATATGGTGTTGTCCCAAACGTAATGCTCCGTGCTGCTGATTCGGCTGAAAAGCCCGAAACACCTCTCTAGCACTTTATAAATGCCATAACAATCCTTATGAATGGTTTGAAACATGCTGTCGAGATGCGTAAGATTAGTATTTTTGGTTTATCCGTCCATCTATGAACATCTCAGCGCCATAATCTTCATTAAGTCTGTGTTAAGATGGTACCAATCTGTAAACTTTTTTTGCTGACCATGATCATCTCTAACTTTTTGGGGTCGGCAAGCGATTGCTGTGCGCAGCGCGATTTTCATCATTTAGTTAGGGGTTTTTTTCTCAGTTTCGAAGAGAAAATCTAGGCTTTGTTGTTACTTTGATACCCCTTGTTTTTCTGTATGTTATGTCATATTTTTGTATATACAACAGTCCACTACTGAATCCCTTCGAAAAAATCGGCTTGGTGTTAGAATCGGCGTTCTTCAGATTATCGATTAACTACTAAAAGTCTAGTGAAGAGGCAATGTACAGCGATAATGGCTTCTAAATACGTGTGTACAGTATACTAAGCACACCAACCCCCAAGGGTTAAGCCATCGGATTTGACATTATTGATTGACAGTTTTTTGCGAGCCCACTCAGTGCTGTCATTTATGAGCTTTTAGGAAAAACTTCACATATTACAAACACAATTACGTGCAATCGGATGGGATTATCCTGAGTTGGTTGATTGCGAGTGTATCCTCCGAAATACTGTGCAGGTATACTTTAACCGTCTAACTTCTGCGGATTCAAATTGGCCATGTTCGCCGGCGTGGGAACGACTCCACCTCCTCTGCTCCAGTTTTTCGGCGACTAGTCGGGGCAGATGAGGTGATACCGCTCTCACGATGGCGAACACACCTAGTTTGGAACCGCTGAAGTCCACCGGTCAAGTGTATTTGAATCACTAAAGTTACGTTTTTTCTTATTTCAGACGGAGTTACTGAATCGGGTTTCCGAACCATTTGTATCTTTGAAACTTCATACATTACCTGCTGAGGAGACGACGTCAAAATGTTTAGAGCTCAATCTCAATGCAAATCAGTTTCAGGTATTTTCTTAACACTTTGAGGACCAGCGTTGATAAGCACGCGGCGCCGTGCCGTCACTTGAGCGGCAGTAAGAGAAACGGGTGTGCATGCCTGTGCACGTCTGTCTGGCTGTCTGCTGCTTTGCCACTAATCGAGAAACTGCTATCACAGTAGCTGGGTGAGATTAGACGTCGCGCGGTGAGCATGAAATTGACTCTCATGGTCCTTAAAGGTTTAGGGGAGATCGTTTTCTTAGTAGTCTATTCAGTTTGGTAGAAGGTTGTTTTGTAAAGCCGGGAAAAAGAACAGGGAATCCTCTCATAATTCTGTCATAGATTCTAGCCAATTCTTTGTTTCTATTCTTTCCTGCGTATTGCCATTATACTTTTCTTAAATTCCATTTATAGGAAGAGACTTATTCGGTTCTTTTTTGTTCAGGATCTTCACTCGAAAATAAAGGAAGCTATGAACGTTTTGGAGCAGTTGAAGAAAAAATGATTTGAAATTGATGCAAACATCGTTTATTTTTCCTCTTATCAACTATTACTGCAACTACAAACTTCATCTCAAGTACTGGACCACACAGAAACGGTTAGCATATTTTTTACAGTTTGAAAACATCAAAATAAACCGAGTAAACCATCGTTTACATGGAGAATCTTTGCGTTAAATCATTGGTTTTCGACCAAAATTCGAAACTATACGGCTATTCAGTATATGTAAGCCTAGTTATAATCATAATTTTGAGGAAAAAATTCTTCAATTGAAATTACGGTTGTCTTTTTTCTCACTTTCGAGGATTTCATCCTTCACAGACACCGTAACAGGTGAAATCGTAGGTGATAAAAATTTCATATTTCGACTTTCAATACTACGTGGTCTTGCAGACGAACCCTTTTAGGCGTTTTAGCATACTGTTTTGTGGAGTTGGAAGAGTTGAATCCTGTGATTCACCACTATTTCTAGGCGTTGCCATAGGAAGGATTTCTCGAGTTTTTCCGGCGGAAGGCGTCTCCACAGCGTTCGCAGGTGATTTTTTTGCATATCCGCTGTCTCCTGTCTGATCTCCAGATGAAGGTGGCTCGGTGGAGATTTGTAATTCGTCGTTCCATGTGTCCATTTCCACTTTTATAAACATCACGTCATCCTGAAAATGTTCTACCTATGCACATACGAATTATGTATAGGTTGTCCTGTGATCAGACGAGCCATATTCTGGTTGTGAAGTCTGGAAGAGTCTGCTCCTTGTAGTAGTAAATTTGCGTTAGCCATAAAAAACTCGATCACTTCTCGCTGTTCATTCTATATAGTCATAATTTCTCATGTACAATCTACGAGAGTTTTCTGCTTTATCGCTCTTCTAGCAGTGTTATGTTGTCATAGTTATAAATTCAAGAATAATGATCGACATTCAAAATTTTGAAGTGCAGAGCGGTGGCCTCGGTGGGTTCAGTAGTAGCACGCACCGTCGGTAAGGGTGTAACACGGGTTCATCTCGCTAAATGTGGAAAGTCTTGCGTATCACTCGGCATCTTTGGATATTGGTCTTGCAGGAAAACTTTTGTTTACAAAAAAGTGAGGTGCGTCTATATATGTCCAAAGTTGATAAATTCCAATATATTTCTGTGAAGGTATTTTAAATATAACTATCGACATCTTTCAAATGTGTACCTTCGAAACTCACTCTGATGAACTTGTCCATGACGTCGAGTCTGCAAAATGTCTGAGCACCGAATGAACCGTTCTTCTCGGTCTGCGGTCGTTCAAGATATTCAGTTTTTTTCTGTGATCTTTTTCGTATCTATGAGATAGGAGATGTCGCATCGATCAGTGTATGAAGGATTCTGTAAGAGGGAAAATTTTGCGTTCAAGTAAATTATACGTTAATTTCGAAGTTAACTACGAAGAAGTTGTGCGGAGGTCTAACTATAACAACGAGTATCTGTTTTTGCTTCCTTTGTTGATGATCATATCATTATGAATTTATGGAATAAAAAATAGAAACCTTATGCGTTATGAAAATTGTTCACCCTTCTTGTCTCTATTTGGCGCTGGTAGATGCCGTTTTTTTACGCATTTGTGGCTCTATGAGTCACTTATCACATCTACTTGAGGATCTGACCATGGAGGGTGCAGTGGCGAGATAGTTAGAGCTGTCCTGTGACACACACGAGGTCGATGGTTCGATCTGTTGTGGTCGTGCTAAAGCGTCCCCACATTTACAGATAGTCATCAGCTTTTGTACATTAGGAGGACTGCTGTGTCCCACATGGGTCTAACGGCTTAGAATTTTTCAAAGATCGACAACTTATGCATTGTTGAATTATGGCCTTATGTTTGCATTAAACGGGACAAACTACCCTACTATCACCGTCCCCTCCGCATCATAAATTACTTCTTTGGATACTGCAGGGACACGGTGCTAGTCCCTCCTCGCCGCTCGCAAGAAGCAGTACGTCGTGCCCAGTAGTTAATGATGCCGGTAATTGAAAGGAAAGTTGTCGGTTCAATCCACTACCATGAACGGCCAGACTTTCTGGTGTTACTTCTTGATGCCGATTAGTGTTGAAGATTCTTCTATTGACACCTTTTTTAGGTCGTTTCATCAGTTTGGCACTAGAGCAATAATCACCGAATTTCATAGCTGAAGGTGTTCAAAATTACATGATTTTACCTGCCTATACTTCCTTTGAGGTGGAGTTGTCGTGGGAACAAATTCGCTCGTTACTCATGCACGAATGGCGCATAGGGGAAAATGCTAGTGAAACGGTGCGCAACATAAAGGGAACATTGTGTGTACAGCCCGAGTGCTGCTGATCCTCCAGACTGTTTTTTGCAGCTTTGAACTTTGCAAACCACTTCCTAGACGTCCTTTATGCAACCGTATCATCGCCCCAAGCACCATAATATCGCGCACCGCTTCACTAGCATTTTCTCTTGTGCCATTCGTACATGAGTAACTAATGAATCTGTTTCCAAGACAGCTCCATCTTGAAGCAAGTATAGGCAGGTGTTTACCGAAATGTTCAGAATAACCTGCGCAATTGGTAACAACGTTTATCTAACTCGTTTTTCGCATTTCTTTCGGCAGTGTTGTTGAAGTTGGTGTTTGAAAAGATATCTCTAAAGTTTGCTCTTTAGAAACTTATATAGAACTTGATGCAGTCAGTTTCTCGCCATTTGTAGGTTTATTCCGTTGTTGCCCTGTGAATCTACGCGTCGTATCAAAAAGTAGTGATTTGTAAGACAACTGAGCGTTCTCTTTTTTCATCAAAATCATGGCTACAGAGGAACCTTCAGTACTAATTGACATCAGAAAATTACCACAAAAAACTTTCTAGAAGCGTTTGGAAGGAGATTGAACCAGCAACCTTCTTCCCCGATGGCCAGCACCATCGCTAACTATTTGGAATTACGGATTGCCTGCCGCGCGCGGCAAGGCGAGGCTAACTCTGTTTCCCTTTTTTTACCCTAAGAGTTGAAGAACACACGGTAGCCGCTTTGCAGAATTGAAGCCAAGAAGACCGTATACCTCGTGTTTTTTTTCCATGATATTGCCAAAGTTGTGATGAACTGATTGTTTGGCTTTGTGGTATTATTGTTTTGTTTTCGTACCTGGTCAAGTAATGTGATAGAGACAACGTGTTCGAAGGGCCATGTCAAAAGCTGATCGTATTTCCCTCTCAGTATAGTTAAGTAGACAGCTAGATATTTACCACGATCTGTAAAACGATAAATTTGAACCAGAGATAGACTGTTATCTAGTGAATTATCTTCAGATATAGCTTTGTCATGGTAATTTCTCATTACGCTGTCTTTGGATTGGAGGGTAAGCATTTCATCATGCTGAAAAAATCATGACTGAACATGGTTTAGCGATTAAATAATTTTCTATTGAGGAATTTATGGCTAGCATGAACAGTGGCATAGTTTTCCACCCAGCCCGCTTATTCATGAGAAACTGTCTAGAATTTACTGGATTTGAAGTGAAGTATTTCTGGCCGTTTAATAGTAGACGCTTATTTCACACAGACGGTATTTCGAAATGACTCTCTACGGTTGAGGTCTGTAAGAAGATTGCGTAATTCAGTGAGGGTAATATTGTGACTATGAGAAGTTCTATCTTATATTTGACTGCGAATGCGAGCAGGGAGAGCTCCGAGCGCTACTTAGTGAGAATCATCGACATCTGTGACCTGAGAAAGCTGGCGCACTAAGACGAACATCATATTATAGAGTATGGGTAACTGACGCTCTTGAGGGTCGCACGTAGGCACTTGAGCCAGTTTTGTGTACATGAAATGCTTAAAGGTAACCTTATCATCATGTAAAATTTTGAGAATATCTTTTGCATTACGATAGTTACCTAGATTGATTGCGAGTCCTTGAATTGAGATGAGAGCTTTCCCACCCAAGCAAGATTTCAATAAAGAGAACTATGTAGTGTCGTCTTATTGCTTCTTGCTTTCCACCAAAGTTGCGAATCGTGGTGAGAATTATGGATAGTCAAGTAGATTCCCATCGAATGAAGAGAGCTCAAGTTTTGGTAGAATTGAGACGTCTACAAAATTGAGCAAGGAGTTATCAGGGGGGATTGTAGGGTTAGCAGTGATTGCGGACGAGTACACGGGTTGAGGATTTTAAAGGGAACGTTTCTGTCGTACGCTTTATCGGAGTGTCAGACAGAACCTGTAAACCTCGACTGATAAGGTCAGAGTCGAGAGAGTTTAATAGGAGATCTAGGTACTCCAACTGAGTGACGAAATAATTTATTGTTTCACGATAATCGCCGTACTTTGCGACGTAGCTGTCAAGAACATTTTTTGCGTCACTACTAGAATTTAAGAGAGTTGACCAATCACTGTGAGGTTTGGCTAATTTGAGTATTGTCCAGATGAATGAAGTCATTTGTCTCGGGTGGACCTTGTATTCATTGAGAACTTGATTCTGTGACGAAAGATAGCGTTGAAGTAGCGTTTTGAAAAGCCGATTTGATGGTGGATAGTTGTACTGTCTTGCGTAGACAGAGCTGTGAAAGTGAGCTTAAAACTGGATGATCAAGCAGAAAATTGCACGTTCGAATCCTGCCGTGGTCGCTAGCTGCACGTACGTTCGCCGGCACCGATCGCATTCACAAACTACAGTATTCCCTATCACAGAATTACATACAGATGGTGTAGAAAATCAGGCTAAAAATATCTTAACACCGCAGGTGAATACGGAACGAGACCTGTTTATATTCTACACATTGACTTATATCTACTATACCTGCATAGATATGGTGATGCATTCTGCATAGATATTTTTGTATAGACGTCTATGGCATCACCATGCATGTAAGTTTTTCTCAAACTCCGAAATCCGTAATCCTACTTGATTTGTATGGAAATAAGGGTTTTGGTTTGCTATACTAGGTTTCATGACCAACACACTTTTAAAGCAAAAGAATAAATCTAAGTGGATTTAGAGTAATGTGTATCTCTTTTCGGACTCCAATCGCATACATGTGGTTGTCAAAGTGTTGTTGAATCATTTGAAATTTGTTGAAATTTGCGGTCAAAACTGGATAAAGAAATCGAACTGATAACAAAATTTACGTGCTCATAAAATTCCTCTAATGGTTTTCTGAACATAAAAGAAGTCCACTGACATTGACCGTCTCCATAGAGGCAGGCGCTTGCGATGAGTTTATATCCGTAGCGCCCTGATAGAAACGGCTCAGAGTATATAATCGGTCGAGTACCACTCTACAAATGTAATAACAATCTGAATTTGATAGTAAAAGTTAACAAGGGTAATAGCAATAGTAGCATATTGTTGATCTTAATGATGTATAAATGATGGAGATTCGTGATTCTCTGAGAATGTTTTTGGCCTTCTTTTTCGATGTTTGGTTTAATCGTCTAAAAGAGTATTTGGTACACTCTGCGCTTGGGCGACTTTACCGTCATAAGTTCCATATTGCTCGACTACTTGCCTCTATAATTGGGAACGAAAGCTGAATAATGATAAACTGTCATTAAGTGAAATTATCATTAACCAGTTTTACAGTCGATGCTTTGTGGCTGGTATATGATTTGACGACGTTTTTAATAAAACAGTTGATCAAAGAAGGTATCCATTATCACATGCGAAATGCATGGCATCGAAAGAAATGTAGGTCACTGATAATTTTACTTGATTACAATTTATCATTGTTCGTCGCTCGTTACTTATTATTAGGGCGAGTGGCGAGCAAAACTGCAATGATGAAGGCGAAGCCGCCGAAACACATGTATACCATTTTTTGCTGTGGATGGTTCAATCAAACTTAAAAAAAAGGCTAAAAAACATCCTCGGAGATTATATGTGGATGGTTTAACAAGACTTTTAATAAACGGTCAATTGAAGAAGATTTAGAATTCAGAAAACAACAGAAACTTACACCATTTCAATAGTTTCTTCTGATAAGCAGCTACGAGGTTGGTAATATATTACAATATCGAAACGATTCTTTTCGGTTATCCGGGGGCAAATGAAGAAATGACCCGTTTTGCTGAGCAAAATTTTTCATTAGAGTATTAGAATTCATTCAAAAGCTGAAATCTCCGGCTACTGCGCTAGGTGCTCCTTTTTTTAAAAAGATCCTTCTGTAACACTGTAGCATTCAAAATAAAATTATGTTTTACATCGGCCCCGCGTTCTTAGTATTATTTCGCTGGAAGAAGCAAAAGCATATGAAGTTTAGAGAAAATCTTGTAGTACCAGAGTCATACGTTTTATTCGAAGTTTTTTCCAACGCAGAGAAATAAATACCAAATTTATTCACAAAAATTGCTCTCCACTTGTGAGTCGCGTCAAAGGGTCGATCTATCGATCGCGGAATGCCCTATAATTCCACGGCCAGCATACACCCACCGCACACACCAGCCGCAAAACGATTACCCATGCGGGCAGAACTCGGTCTCATTTTTCCTACAACGCTGCAGTGAAAACGGTTTTTTAGAAAATAAACACAGCGTTGGAATCGTGAAAACTCACGCTGTTGAATGGTCAACATTAATCTAAAAGAAGCATTCCGTTCTGCGAGAAGTACACGTTTGTTAGACACAATTGTCTTCTTCTAGCTGCACCGTTATAAAAAAGTTTTTTTCAAAAAAACGGCCACGTAGCGCAATAGCTTGAGATTTGAGCTGAGAACGAGTACTAAAAGGATAATGGGAAGTCTTCGCACAGCGAAAGAGGTTATTTCGTCATCTATCCCCGGATAACAGGAAGGAACCGGAACTGCTTATCAGTAAAGCCACTAAATTATCTCAGCTGTGCTGGGGTTTATAGATAGCCGGCTCTGGGACTTTCATCAATCCACAATAATTGTCCAGAAGGATATCATTGTTAATTATTAGGTCAGACTTGACTTGCTCATTTCGATTTGCCGTCTTAGATGAAAAGTGTCGATTTTCTGCAAGGAATCACCTAAACAGTTAGGAGAGGAACGAAAATGCGTAGATGAGTTGGAGAATACTTTAATCGTCTAAGAGAACTTGTGACCACTGAGGTCGTTTTAGTAAGCGACTATGCTTTGTATAGAAATTAGGACCAAAATATTGTACCCATGATCCGTGTATTACACAAAACCTTCTAACCTTAGCCTCATTCTGCTTTTGCACCACGTTCTCTATCTTCCACACCAGTTGTGCACCGTACATTTGGTTGGCTGTTGTTGCCTAAATTTTTGTCATGATCTAGCTTAAAAGCTAAATTAGTAGAGAACACAGAGATTGCTCAGTAATTGAGCGAATATATACCGTAACGTCCGATCCAATTACAGAGTCGCACTGAATAAAATAGTTATCTAGTAACCGGTATTCACACCGTTCGTTTCGAGTGTTTTATTGAGACCATACTCAAATTTCAATAAACCTGACAATTTTCTTTTGAGCCTTGCTTATATTATGTGCATATTAACCAAGAATCAATAATAGGAAAGGAGTTCAAAAAGGTCTAAAGGGCTCAAAAGTGATTTGATAGTTTATGATTGTCATATATATATACTATAGCCTACGTATCGCGAGATTATGAGTTATTTAGGCAGCACTGTCACCACAAAAGGGTCATTTTTATTACAGTTCGTTTTACATTCTACTAGTAAATCAAATAGTCATATCAAACCTCTGCGGATCAAGGAGTTCAAGAAATATCAAGCAAGAAATAACATCGAACAACAAATATAGTATTGATGTGTAAATCAATGAATATTGGGTTGATGCTGATTGTTCTTCATGCATTTGAATTTATGTTTTCGCTATCGCTTTGAGCAGCTTCTTATGGTCATTTTGATGTGTAACACTGGTAAATTTATCTTATGATGGAATTGAATTCCGAGAGCAAAAACGATTGGTGATGCTACACGACCATCGTTTAGGCCTAAGTACTACTAAGACTCTTTGCTCGATTAACGATTCTTCGGTGACGGAGTAGATGATGGACTGCAGTTTTTGATCAATGCAGTAAATTGAAGGCTGGAAATGAAGATTTGATGCACAAGCAAGGAGTTGGTCGCCCACAAGAATTTGACCAACAAACTGTTTTGAATGCAACTGGGACGTCTCTGTCGTTAACAACTCACATATTGGCCGACGATCTCGAGTGGAAATGGGAGGAAGTGATTGAGGTTAAAGGATAATATTTTGATAAATCATTCGTAGTTTTTATCTGTTGAAAAAATGGGATACACTTGCACAAAAACGAGTAAGTCAGGAAAAATTCTGCCAGCGTAACAAATGAAAAAACCGAGAAAAGTAGTATTGCGCATTAACTAAGTGTCCCTGCTTTTCCATCTAGAGATAATGTGGAGTTGAGAGAATGCGTCAACTAACTTTGGAAAAGTTTCTTTGACTTGTATTTTACTCACCTTCCTCATTAAATCCTCACATTCGCTCTTTAAAGTGTTGAAATCCATCTGCGCCGCGATCTGAGAATTCTGGAATTAACAGCTTCCATCAAATTTCAATTATCTTCAGAACAAAATGATATCCATGGCTCGAATGAACACTATTTTCATCAACAGAGGTCAATACCTATTGTGCTGAATACCGTTGCTTCCTTTTCATGCAAATGCTCATGACTTTGTTTTTACATGCCAAGAGTCTTCTATAATAGTTACATCAATACTAATCTGTAATATTGTGGGCTGTTAATTGAAGAAATTCGTCAGTACTTTTTGAGGAAGCGGAAGAAGTTAGTATTCTAACGCCTTTTTCGACGGAACCTCTACAAAGCTCGTGACAAGAGAACAGAAATTAGACGAGCTATTTTATTATATAAACTGGAAACTTTGATATTGTAGTTCGCTACTTTGCAAGCGCTTTACGACAACTATGATTGGATACGATAAGAATCACATTGTACGTACTGCTGACTTAGAGTTGCCTATAAATCGATTCTACAAAAGGAAGCGAATTATCTAACGACTCTGATAGCATCTGACAAGGATATAACATGTTTTGAGGTGTTAGATCCAGTGGCATACAGGCGCCTGTTCCGTCCTATTGGGACTCATCAGTGCCACACTCCCTAGATTCAGCCGATCCCCTGAGGCTAAATAATTCTCTACAAAGGAATCGACGCCGAGTAACAAATCACTCCAAGTCAGATAATGGCGTCACCCGACATTGTGGTGACCGGCAGTCGAGCACGTAGCTGTTATATCATTTTGAAGTCTTTAAAAAATCGGTCGATAGAACGGCGTCGATTCCTTCGTAGAGGATTATTTGACCTTAGGAGATTGACTGAACCGAGGGAGGGTTGTACTGGTGAGTTCCAATAGGGCGAAACAGGCGCCTGTATACCACTGGACCTAACAGCTCAATACATGTTAATCCTTACCAGATTATATCATTAAGTGGGTCTATAAAAAGCGGTTAATAGAGGAGGTATGACTATGATTGCAATGCCACGTCATAGCTTCAAATTCGCTTCAATCATAAACACAAAAAAGACTTTTAGAACGTTTTCCGTAGATTTCATCGTAAGATTTTTTCTTATTAATGGACTGTCACCATTTTATCGACTTTGGAAAAATGAATCTTGTAGAAACTTTTAGAATAGGATCTAGCTTTCATCTACTGCAATTCTAGCTTTATGTACTGTTTATGATTGTTAGTACTAACACGTCATTACTACAGAGAGCTTGAGTTTTCTCTAAAAAATTTGGGCACAGATATTAATCAGATTCTACGTAATTTATGTGAAAATAGCTGCTCCTCAGCTTAAGGTTGACTTTTTCGGTTGGAGTGTTGAAAGTGTTGGCATTTAGAAGTTTCTGTCCAATCTCTGTCCACAGTTTGCGTAGAACTACTTTATAGCCTAAGTATAATCATAAACATGAATAAAAAAGCCACATTGTTTCATATAAATTGTTCTAGTAGTACATCTCTTCAAGACCTGTAGTTTTAGTAGTCACCGTGCAACTTGGATTGGCACCAGTTAACTTCACTATCCCTATTTACTTCTCTGTGGGACTTCAATGGAAATGACAAATTCCTGTTTGGTTTGGGATACTCTAGGTTTGGGAGTAGAGATGAATGAATGCCTACTTGGGTCACTGATCACATGCGCGGTTCTGTTAAGACCGTCTACCTGACTCAGGAGTAATAGGGCTGAGGTAGTCAATTGGTTTAGGGCAGATTATTGAACAAACGACCGTAAGCATCGCAGGGCGCCTCTAATCACTGCTCTAGGAAATATTAGATGTAGCGCAACATAACTCATTCCTTAACTTAGACTTAATTCTGGCTAGCATACCTTCAATTCGGTCACCGCGTCGCAAAGATACATGAGATGACGAATTGGCTCCTTGGCTAAATGTTCTTGAACACTTACACGTTTGTCTGAATAGCGTAAATTCACAAGGCGCCTTCTAATAAATCTGGCAACGATATAAATAAAGGTTTGTGAAGGCCACTTAGCGTAAAGTACTTCACATTAAAACAGATAGTGGTAGAATAGCAGTTTAAAACAGATAGTGGTAGATTGTTACGTAGTGAACAAAAAAAAACCGACCCAAGTGATCGCATCCAAGTTCGGCAAATGGACAGACGTCAGCATTCGGACAGCTCAAACGGTGAAAATCGATCTCAAGAAGAAAATTATTCACAATTGACCAGAAATCTGCACATATGCTCAGTTACATGATTAAATACAGCAAGGTTTTGTTGGAAACGTTTCAATATTTTCGAATATCATGCTGCATCGACTTTTGGAACAAAACACAGATGTTTTTTTCGGGACGCCCTCGATCAGAGGAGTCAGCCGTGATGTACTGAGTGTGGTAATACGAAGCTCTACGATAACAGGACTTCAAGCAATAACACCCACAATAATTCTTAGTTATGGCTTCATACATATGTTCATTAAAGAACTTCATAGATCTGTTTTTACTATCGTTCCGAGGGATAGATGCGAAGGTTTAAGCGGATAGAGGATGAAACGTAGAGCGCCTACTATATGTGAACCCAAGCCTGGCACATGGTCGGCTTCCCTTCCCCGCTGCAGTGGTTTTTTACATTAACTGCAGATGAAGAGGTTGGAACTATCACTTCCCATATGTCAGTTCTTCCATTCCTTTTATTACCTTGCAATCGTCTTCCACCGAAGTGATCGAAAATTTTATTTAAGATGCCTGAGATTTGTTTCGTTGACCTCTCGAATGGTGATCGAGTGCAGTTTCTCCTCTGATACGGAGATTGCTGTACTGGGATGTTCGTAGGTCTCCACCGTGCGCAATTCACCGACCTTTGCTACTTGAAAATGGATTTATGTCTTGCGGGTCACGTCTCTTCCAAGGCGATAGTGACTCGTGTATTCAATTAATCGACCGATTTATGACGATATGAGAAAGTGTATCGCATAATCGCTACTCACATTATACTTAGGTACATTCTCAAGAGTATTTAGCATATAAAGATTGGATTGACCAGTCGTTTCTACCAAAAACATGCGTCAGACAGGAGGGGAATATATGGGAGGTGGCTTTGCTTCACTTTCAATGATTAAGCCTCCTTCCCACTTCAAGGTAGACCGACGCGGTGCTCCTCAGAACCCAGCGCCCCTATCGCGAAATTTGTGAGTATCGTTCTGCTAACGCTAACGAAAGGTTTTACGCTTTTCGTGTCTCTCGAGCGGACAGGCCCAATGAGGAGTTTTATCACTCACAGGGAGCTATTGATACAATGCTGTCTCATTTACAAAGCAGGTAGACACTGGAAATGTACAAGTCTTTGACTTTTATATTACTAACCTCTTTTCGCGGGCGATCGACTAGGCCACACTGGAATGGGCAACTAATAATCATCTGTGGGCATTTCTGAAATTATGAGCATTATCACGCGTATAATCCTCTGGAAGCACTGAAAGCATATTTGCGTGTAGTGAATTTCCCCTAGTATCAGGATCCACGTTTTGTTCTAAAGTTTCTATTGAGGCGGTGAAAAATTACCAGTTGAATAACAGTATTACAAACGCAATTGATCGCCCCGCCCCGTCCCCGTCAATTGGCCGGTAGACAAGAGATGTAAAACCGATCGACTTTCCTTGATAAATGGTATTTTCAGAACATAAACACAACGTTGTAAGCAAAAGAACTTACGATGTCGCACGATTAATAATAGTCTAGAGAAAGTTCTTTGTCCGGCGAGGTAGTGAGCACAAATATTTTCTTTCTCTCAGAGCATTATCAGAAGACCTTTTTCAAAAAGCATACATAGTTTTTAATTTTTTGAATACTGTGCTATCGAATGAGTACTTGCGCTCTGACGAAGGAGTTTTGTCCAGCGAGACGCAAGCGAGATTAAAAAAAAAACACATGGTCGTGTGGAACATATTTTTATTCTGCATTTTACAGCGCTATAAAAAGGTGTTTTGAAAGACTGATCAGGTGAGGGTGACAGGTGAGGCTCGAGCCAAAAATCCAAGCTTTCGAGTTCGTAGATTTGTCGCTGTTTAACATTTAAATACGGATCTTAAGAAAAATTTACATAATTCCTAATACCTGCAAATGTTTCTTCAGAGTGTTTGCTTTGACGGTCTTTTCACAATAGTTGCATTTTATACTTCTTCGTTGACACTCTAATGAATGTGCATCGATTTGTTCTTCACTTATCCACATACCACATCCGTTTTCGCATAGAACTCCGTGAAATTCGCAAGAGTCCGCGTGTTTCTTCAACACGGTCAACAGTCGTTTCAATTTCAGTGGATACGAAATTCTTCTAGATACCTGCATTTCTTTCAACGTCCCTGTCCAGCTACATCCACCTTGTACGAAGGGGCACTTTACAGGAAGCGATTGCACCTGATTTTATTAGTGAAAAATATAAAATAATAAGTTGATTTCTTCTTTTGTCGTTTTATTCCTTATAGCATTTCTACTTCTTTCGATATGATTAACTGTTATGTGATAAACACCTGACGTTGCTTGTTTCTGTCGGCTCTAACAGAGTCCCATGTAATTTCGGTGTGGCACACAGGGCATGGCTTAGTCCTGTAGAAGAAACTAGCTCTTTATCTTGTCACCAATCAACATTTCATAGAATCTCTTTCTTGTTCAAATATTCAATGAATAAATTAGTACTATTGTGATATCGAATTCATGACGTCTAGGAAAATTGCATGGTGGTAATTCTTTCATGGCAAAATGCTACTTTAGTAAACATTCAACTGTTTAAGTACGCAAGTAAATAATTTGAATCACAAATTTAACCGTCAGCTGTCTAACTCATTTTTAATGCCAGGGTATTTATCAAAATATAATCACGAGAATGTTGAGATACCAACAAAACTTGGAGCCTGTTGTATGTGGTGAACTCAAACCCTACTCCTTTTCTAGGGTTTATGTTCGCACTACACAATCCAGGCCATCGCTTTGCCTTCCTCTCAGCTATATTTCAACCACAATCGGTGGTTGTTAGTAACTACACATCGTTGGAAAGTCGTGGTTTTATTTCGTTACACGTGCACATCAGATTCCAAGTTCTGCTCGCATCAGAGTAACCTTTGTGGATAACTGGATTATTTTGTAAGCAAAATTGAGCTAATTTCAAAAGATATATGCTTCAAACACACCCGCTTTCAATGACGATGCACTGCTTGCAGAAATAGTGACCGCATTTGGTGATGACTGCAGCGCGTAAGGCCTAAATATAAAAGTGGGTTATGGGACCTGAATGTAAGCTTCGTTCACTAATCAAATTATGAAGTGAGCAGATTTATCTACAAATTACTGTCTATTCTTCGAATAAATAAATCTCTACTGAGATTGTTTCTTTCAAGAATCTCGTAATTTTCAGGTATATAGGAGCGTTAGAAAACTGCCATCAAATAATTTTTCGGTTAGAAGATTGAAAAGATTTACCTGTTCACACACTGGGCATGTACAGTCCGTAGGCAGTTCATCGACAAAAATAACTTCATATGACATGTTAGTGAAGTCGACAGTCATGTCGTATTATATGAACACGTTAAGTCTCGTTACAGCTTCTAACCAGAATGCGCTGTTACAATTTCTAGCTGTAAAAGACGAAATGAAAAAGATTTTGCTGAGTCTTCACGATACCTAAATGAGGCACGTATAGGCGGATGAATCTTTCTCGATAATTTTCTCAATAACAAAGAGATTTTCTGTCATGTGTAGACAAAAGGCGCTGTCCATCAAGGCTTTATCTAGATTGACATTGCCAGTCAAATTGGTAGAATAAGTGAATTTTATTCTGCTCTTGAATTCTGCCAAAAACTGTGAATGACGTGGTTGACACGTGAATGGAAGCGGTTTGAGATTTTCTTCAACTAATGCGATATATTTGTCCCAGAAAAGCTCAGTGATCTAGCAGGAATTTGATTATGCACCCACTCCTACCCTTACCGGTTCAACAGGATGTATTGCCTGTCTCAAAACGATAACAATTTAGGACCTAATATCACAAATGTGATGCTATTCAATCCTAAAATAGTGTAGCATAAGGCTGGTTATTAGGTATAACAAAATATGGCACTAATTCCGTTCATTACAAACTTATCCTTCGAATGCAAGGAAATCACTGTCACTGTCTCTAAATACTCCAGCCGAACTGCAAATGAAACATTTGAAATGTTCTGAGCATCCGAGCAGGTGGTCACACAGAATGGAGCAGGAACAATTCACAAAAAGGTTTCTTTTTTCATAGTCCTGGTTTTTATGCTAGAAAACGCCAAATATGAAATGTCATTTCAATCGAATAGTCTTAGCTGAGTAGTAAATGATAGCCGACGATGATGTTATGTGACGATTCTTTAAATCTAGTCAGCATATCTCGCTTAAAATAACTTATTCAAAAATAATTTTATAGCTCTGGACTACAGAGACACAGTTGGATATGCAATTCAGAAGAAGTTCTGGTTTTGCAGAAGCTAGTGCATTTCTCCACCAAAACATCTTGGATAAATGTATGGATAAAATATATTGAAATAAGTATTGTAAAATAAGACTATTCTGGTTGTCTCCATCTGCAAAAATAGCAAGTTTTTCCTTAATCGGCTGTCATAGGGAGGGTCATTATATTGCACATAGCGACGCCGTTGCTTAGAACCCAGGTCATTCTTCCGAATTTTGTCCTTCTCCTAGAAAAAGAATTATAGTGTATGTGATCTGACGTCATTGTTTCAAGACATCTCAAACTATGTTTGTCAGATTTATTCATTTATCATAGTTGATGTAGTGTTGGTTTGGTACTTTTCGAAATAAATGGGCCAGTTGGGGAAAAGTACTCAAGAAGTTAGAGAGGTATATAAAAAAATTGAATTCTCATGTGAGAGTTGAGCATGTTTGTCACTTTTTCTGAAGGCACGTGCCAACCACTTCATTACCAAGGCCCTTCTCATATCAATCTCTCTGTATGAAATACCGAAGTTGTCAGCAACCAAACGTCAACGGGTTGGTTTGGTAGGCACATAGAGGCATTGAAATACGTTTGGTTAGGTATCTAGGTAGCTATTTCTCATTACTAATAAGAGAGATAAGTGTAGCGCAGTGATTGAGGGTGTCCTAATCTCACGATATACACTGATTACAGTCGGTGGTTCGATCCCGCTCCTAAGGATACCCATTATCCCTTTTCCGGGTTATGGGGCTTGATGATTAGTTTGTTTTGGGGGTCATAACACCGACTTGTTCCTTTGGTAGGCCTCCACAAGCCATTATAGAGGGTAGATAAACATTTAATACCTCTATTTCATGCCTGGTAAATATTTTTGAGCCACGCATGTCAGTGGTCTGTCAAAGAGGGGCTGATTTATAGAGCGCGATACACGTGTTTCGATCTTGCGATCTCGTCATTCGGGCAGTTACCCTTCCTCGTCTTTTGCCAATCCTGTGTGGGTGCTTCAGTCCCCACACTAAGAGTTAGCGACGACGAGCGTTTTACAATCTATGTCCATGAGATCGCAAGATCGAAATACGTGTATCGGGCTCTATAAGTCAGCCCTCTTTGACAGACTACTGACATGCGTGGCTCAGAACTGATACCAGTCATATTGAAATTTGAGCTGTGGTCTTAAGAAAACACTCGAAACGAAAATTATGATATATTGAATACACCTCTATGACACTTCATGAAATGGAGTGCATGGTGCTTCCTTATGAATTGTTTTACGATTCTCGCATCATTTTTCATCCTTTATGTTTGAATGAACCTCTTTATGGCGAATCATAATTCTACCTTCTGAAATACAAGCTGCCACGGACTTTGAGCAATGAAAAACCAACGCAATTGTGCCTTTTCTCTCGATATACGCTTGAACATATTCAGCATTGCAGAAAAACGTTGCAGTAGAGAGCTGAGCAATATTTTCTGAAGTCCTGTGTGAGTGTTGTACACATCATCGAATCATTAAGACAGCCGATTTGAATGAGACTGAAGCAGATTGGTCTAAAATGACACTCTCAGTAGTTCAAAATGGGTCTGCATAAAAGCTAATCCACATGATCCCTGAACTGCGATCTAGTTGAAGGGAACGCTCTAGTGGACTATAACATCTGTGAACTATTTCGTATCCTAGACTGTCAGAAATTCTAAAAGACAAAATTTGTGATTATTCAACTGCCGAAATTTTTAAGTTTGAAAAAATAGATTTTCACAACTCGTTATTCAAATTTAGATTTTATTATAGACGACCAGTATTCACATTTACGTTGAGGATCTCACCACTTCTTCTATTCGATTATTCATGATCCTCACATCCATCATCTTTGCACCCACCCACGAAGGTCTTCCAACTTCTTCGGGTGGGTTCGGCTAATCAGAACGATAGCGAAAAGCCTTAACTCCTCCGTCAAAATTCTGAGAGCGTCACTTGTTCACTCTGAATGAGCTATAGATATTGATAAACATTCAGAATAGCTCTCCTTTCGACCGCTTTTTACAGACCCGCTCAACATGATGTAATCTTTCAAGAATACAACATGTTCTGAGCCGTCAGGTCTAGTGTTATACAGACGCCTGTTTCGTTTAGTGCGGGTCTATAAAAAGCGGTCGAAAGGAGAAGCATGATTCATTGTAAAAGCCACATGCTCAACTGCCGGTCACCACAATGTCAGGTAATTCCATCATCTGACTTACGAATATTTTTTACTCGGCGTCGATTCCTCTATAAATGGTTAATTGGCTTCGGGGGATCGGCTCTACCAGAGGACGATGCTACTGATGAGTCCCAATAGGACGAAACAGGCGCCTGCATAACAGTAGACCTGACGGCTCAAAACATGTTATGACTTTATTCAAAATAGCCGTGTTCGTGCCTGTCAATGTTTACGCCAAAGTAATAAAATGGACTTCGACTTCCACGTGACTTCGATTAGGGTCAGGAAACCAGTCAGTGTTATTTTTCAAGAAAAATAAATTATTTGATTATGCATTGGTCTTCATGTTACTGACGTCCTACTTGGTGCAGCATCAAAAATTGACCTTTGAGAACTTTCGAGAGGACAGCTACTGGCTTGTAATCATAGTAACTTTATAGTATTATTTAATGTCCATCTAAGTAATAAATTTCCACAATAACTTTTTTGTAAAACGTTAGTTTATGAATGAGATGACACTACCTTCCTTGATTATTTGACAATATTTTGGTTCTCACCCACTAAAGTGGTGAAACTTGTGTTCACGTAATGCTTGAGGATGCCTTCTCTCTTCATCAGAGTGCCGAATCCTGGTCGATAATAATTCGCCGAAACAGCTGTGATACGGTCACCGCGTCAGAATTCTCTTAAGGTGTCATGTTGACTCTACCGCTTTATCAAGAAGGACGCAACGAGCTGGAGGTAATAATCAATACCAATATTTCTTCAACTTTTGGAACATCGTCAGTAAAACTTTTTACAATACAATTTCACATTTCATAAAATATCGAGACAGTGTCAAATCACATTATCAAGGTGGTATCAGAAATTCATGATGGTCAGAAGGTATTACGGTAAACAACATAATCTCTATGACGACCACTAGTGGAAAATTTCATATGAGTCTCATAAAAGAAGAGCTTAAATGAGGAAATCATACGCAGTACATGTGCTAAAATTTACAGGTGAGGAAATAAGATGCTTTGTAAACATTTGGCGGCTTTTCCAAATCCCTAGCATTGTGGATGATGACGCCTCCGCATCAATCACTGGGACTCGAACTCATCCCCATATACATTGTCTCTGATTCGATCACAGTACTCCACTAACGTTGGGTACTTCTCTTTGAGGATATCCTTCGCGTAGCTGCTCATTGGAATGTACAACAAAGTGGCTAGTTGTCCGAAAAGCGTGCAGTCAGCCTTAAATAATGCCATTTACTTCACAGTACAGTAAGTCATAATATTCAACTTGTTAAAGCAGGACACTCATTATGGAAAAATAATCCAATTTCATCACCACTTTTCTTTTGCTATGATATCCTTTCAGTGTGGATCAACAGGCGCATACATGGAAGAATGTATAAAGATTTTACTAGAATATCCGAGATAATTAGAAGTTATGTGGAATCGGTGCAAAAATCTACGATACACGTCTTTTTTCTTTGCTGAAATAATCGTATATCCTCTTCCTGGGACGTTTAATGTGTCAACACAACTTAAGCGTAATAATAGTTTATTATGAATCCTAATTTTCGAGAAAAATCACCTTCATAGAGACAAAAATCCTCGAAAATTCGGCGTTCCCATTAAACATACCAAAAGCCTCATCTTTATAGTCTTAATCATGGACATTATAAGGTCTCATTACTCAGTAATTGAGAAAACTCAGTAATGTTTTCATGGTGAACATTTCTAGTAGATACTCTTACACCAAGTGTAGCTTTACTCGTGAAACCATTAGCCTTCTTTCTTCTGACCGAATGACAGGTAGTTCGGCACTTGTATAGAAACATGCATCACATTAAGAAATCGGCTTGCAAAAAAACGTTTTTTTTTGGTAAATCAGTAGTGATTCAAGGAATTTATGGCAAAGGAGGAAGGTGGAAGGCTGGATAACATCGCTAAGTCATCTATGGGACTCGATAATATGCAGTATGACGAAATGGGAGAGGGTGGGGGGCAGTCCGATAGTTATTTGGCTTAGAGAATGTGTTAGTGGCATTTCCATAATAGCGTCCTTATAAAATCCTCTCAGAAGGCAGTTCTTCTGGTGTCAAGATGAAACTAGTCAATGATAAAATTTCTTTAGAACTGTCGCGCAAACTATTCGGTAGAGATAAACACTTCTTGTTCTACTGTATATCTTGTTTGAAGCGCGTGTGGCACAGTGGTTAGGGGTGGCTGCGGCACACATAGTGATTAGTCGATGCTGGATGGTTCAGTCCCACGCTCACGGCTCACTAAACCTTCCATTTCCTCGAGGTCGGTGAATTGCACCAATCTTGTTTGAGGGGAGAGCGCATTCACTTCAAATCGGTAAGCCACCACGAATCAATTTAAAGGCCATATATGCATTCAATCACCTCAAACGAAGCTAATTATTGGAGTTGTGAACATGGCCTTCTCCCTGGAATTGACAAAAGCCAAGAACATTATCTTTTATTCCTTATTCTTTACACTATTCCAGCCCTTGCGCTGACAGTTATTGTCTGAACAAGTAGAGTTCACCAAAAAATTATCGCCTGGACAAGTAGATTTTCACCCAAAAAACATCGTTGTGTAAAAAAAAAAAAATAATGCCTTCCTGCTTGTTAAAGCAGATACGTCTCATTCCACTATTTCCCCTCTCACTTTCTAACATGGTATGTAACAACGAGTTATGAAAACAAATAAAATGCTCTTACCGAACTGATTTCATCTCCGAAAAGGAATTTCTGGCTTCCGAGCAGATCACGGTAGGCATCGTAGTCTTTTTTGAGCATTTCCTTGAATTCCTCCCTGTCCAATTCACCGACAGCGGCTGCGATTCTGTTAGCAGCCTGAACATATCTGATAATCTGTAACTAGAATTGTTAATGAACGAAACACAAATTAATACATATTCAGAAGTGAAAACTCTGCTTGAAATTTTTGTCATACTTAGCATCTTCAATACTAAAATTCTAATTCATTCTAAAAAAATCAAGAACACCTTTCATCTCCTTCCCTGAGTTATTTCAAGTAATCTTATCACTTTTCGCGCATTTATTTGAACTTTTACCTTTCTCTTCATGAGGAAAGCGATAACAGGTGTCACAATGGGCAGCAGTACACCAGGACATCCGAGATCGCGAAGTGTTGCCAAGAAGATATCATCTGTATTTTCCACTACTTTGAATTTATACGCCACCCTAAACCAAAAATGGTTAGTGAATTACACCAATCGCCTTTTGTACAGTGAACAGAATACTCAATCTTGCCTCCTTATAACATTTGATAGACAACTATTCTTGGAATAAATCTGAAAAATTATGATTCTTAGCACCTACGATTTCAGCAACAGTAATATTGCGAACAGAGCAAAATGTCTTCCAAGCAAATAAGATTGGAAAATAGGTTTTATAGCTCCTAGAGGATTAAGCTAAACCATTCTCATAATATTGCATCGGTCTTCAGAATATTTCAAAAGAAAAAAATGGAATTTTGCAGGCATATCAAATTGTTCCCGTTTAGAAAAGTCTGGTAATTATTTGGGATCAAAATTAACCTTTCAAGAAGTTCAGCGGCTAGAGTTTGCAGGCTTTTTGCAAAGGGTCGTTAGTTTAATCCTAGGGCCCAGACTGACCAAGTCCTCTGGATTCCGAGGTCGAAAATTGTTATAACTTGTATGGGAAGATAGCAGCATCGATTTGACATTTCGGTGGGCCACTTCAAGTTCTGCATACGGGCACTACGGCAGATAGGGCATATGTAGGATTACCTTTACTATGCTTAATGAAGTCCAATGTATGGCGCATTTCTCGGAGATTTATAATGCTTAACATTCAATCGTTTCATTTTCAAAAATAAATTTGAATACGTACAAAAAATTTGCACTCACAAGAATGTGTGGATGTCAGCAGTTCGCTCGATAACTCTCGCAATCGCTTCGTTTTTGCTCGAGGAAAGAGGCTAAAAATCAGTGTCATGTTAATTCCCAAAATTAGCTACTATTAAGTTGAGAAATACTTCAGAACAACGTTCAATCATTTTTTTGGCCTATTATCTTGAACGTTTCAAGTGTCCAGTGGTCGCCTGGATGCGCGGGTATCACACCTTGGTCATCAACAAAATTTTATTTATTTTCGTCAAGTTGCAAACATTCATAACGTTGACGGACTTGAAATGCATGAAGAATACAACAGCATAACCCCAATACGCAGCTTCTCTAAGAAGTGTGGGTGATTCCATCAGAAATTGGGAAATACATAACAAAAATTTTCGTTGAACTCTTTACTTTTCATTGTTCTTGGCAAGGTGATACTAACAACAAAGTAGCGAATTTTTATGGACTACATAATGATTCACTATTATTTACGGTCAAATCCTTGTTCATGGCAGGGTACAATAAGAAATGTAATGTAGTCTGACTCATATATCAGCACTTTTGTAGTCGTATCTCACATTGTGCCCCGCCATGAAGAAGGATTAGGTGTAGATAAAGTCATACATTGCGAACACAGCTTCAGCTGGGTGCACTGTCAATTTAAGCTCTCAAGATCATTTCCATTTACGAGTGATTGCTGACAGTGACCGATTACGGTTATAACAAGGCTGAGAAGAAGGCAGAGCAAAGGCCTTTATGACGTAGTGAGCAACACGTGATCCCCCGAAAAAGGTGATCACAGGTTCGAAGCCATCACAAGTTTCGAACTTTATTCGTATCTCAACATTGTCGTTAACGTATTTCCCAAGATGCTCCTGAACACCCGCGAAATCAAATTCTATATTCGTTTAACACAGTATCGGTTAATGCATAGTCATGGAAAAATCTCAGGATGATTTCCATAAGAAAGTCAATCGGTATCGTTAGTTACAGTGATCAGATTTCAATTTACCCGTAGCCGACATCGATTCGTAGGAAGAGCGCGCTGTTTCAGCAAGACAATGCTGGACCTCACAACGCAAAGAAGACTAAGGAAATGCTTGATGAACTGGACGGCATCGCTGTCTTGCCGCACCCAGCCTACAGACCAGATCTTGCGCCGTCCGATTATAGTCCACTCAATTTTTATAGTCCAATGAACATTTCCTGTGCGGACGCCGATTCAAGACATTTGACCAAGTTGATGAGGCATGTCAGGAGTTCTCTGATTCAAAGCCCAATGAATGATATTCCGAGCAAATCCAGGAGCTTGTGGATTGATGGCAGAAGTTCGTGGAAGAATAGTGCTCTTCATTTTAAAAATAAATATTGTTGTTTTCAACTGGTAAATTTTGGATTTTCAGCGGGTGTTGAGGAACCTTCTCCTCAACCTATTAGTTGTATGGCTTTGTACAGACGATTTCGAACCCTCTTTCTCTCATGTATGTTCTAGTCACTTCGTTTTTGGCTAAATACTTGAAATTCCAAAGAAAAACACAAGTTTGCATGATCACTTTGGAAGAGTTACCGGTGAAAAATGATCATTGTATTTTGTGACGATTTATTTAGTTTAACATAGGTCCTCATGTTTTTGCAATTTAGTCCCAGCTGGGAGGAAAGATGATGCCTAATTAGGAGTTATAACGCTGATGCAAAAATAATAGCGAATTCAAATTTTGCGATTTTGCATTTAACTTCATTCTTACCTACTTTCCTATTCAAATTTCGAGAATGCTTAATCCGGAATCACTTTTGCACCTTCTTAGGAAATCAGAGTTGCTTCTCTCCTATAAGATGCTTCCCTACAATTCTGGTTTAATTTGATCTCTAACTATGAGGACTAGGAAGAGAAAAAGGAAAACACGCCGCTAGTTGTAATCACCAGTCATCAATCCCATACGATAACAAGCGTTAGATAAGAGGGTAACTTCATGAGAAAACAAGGAGAAACTTCAGAAAAATGTTGCAAAAACGGAGTAAACAACGTTTACTTTCTCAAGGAATAGTCAGCGCTTGATAAGGCGAACTAGTATATACGGAATTCCGTTTATGTTTCTCATCATTGGCTATGATACTAATCACGTACTTTGACATTGAAATATTTCGTAAGACGATCGACGATGATCTGCGAATCAGCTATTTGTTCCCCGTTTAGCTCGACAAAGGGCAATAAGCCGTATCGTGAACGTCCCATTAGAAGCGGGCACACCTGCAAAATAGGCGAACGAAGGCTTTATGTAAGCAAACATATACAAGTCAGACAAACCCAAGGAACATTTAGTGTCTCTGTTTATGAATTTCATCCTTAACACTGAGTTCCTCTCGATTCTTGACTTTTGAACGAGTTCATGATATAATTACAAAAGCGATGTAGACTGTTCTGAGTAAGAAAAATTGATAATTATGGTAATGTGCCTAATGAATTATATGCATGATTTTCTTTAACGCGTTCGGGACGGCAGCGCAAAGCACTGCTCCCAGGGCAAATCGCAAAACGGCGCGTGATCTTTGTTACTTAATCAAAGTTTTTTTCTCCATAAAAAAAATATTTGTATTTTTCGTAATATTTCGATACATCACATTCCCCGTACATGCTCATACTACTTTTGCACGTTATACAATTCGCACGCGCAAGGAAAATAATGGTAATTTGAAAACAATGAATGATAAGCCAAAAATCAGGACTTTGCTCTGTCGTTCTATGTTTATTTTTATTTTACTAGCTTTTATTTTTATTTATTATCATCAAGAATCCTGCTGTAAATTCCAAGCCACGGGCTAGGTACTTCAGAAGTGCAACGTAATCTTCTTTCTGCACTTACACAGCTCTATGAATAGCTTTCAAAACCAAACGAAATCTCAGCTCTTTTAAAATTTAGATATCGAATGACCACTTAAAGTCTGGTGAGAAGTCATCTACAGACTCCAGCCGAGCAAACAAAGCAAATAAAGTGTGAAACATTTGTGAAATTATAATGTTATTTTCGCTGCAACAGCGCATTAAGAACAGCTTTTTCAAAAACCAACTACAGGGTTAGAATCACTGTTTTTAGTTATTAAACGTTTACTAAACGATTGAGGGAAAAGCTCTGACCAGCGAAAAAGACCTGAAAATCAACACGTTCTTCCAAATAGCCAAAAATCATATCGATCCTCCCTCAAGTAAACATTCGCGCCTCAATCTAACCGATCGCACAACAACACATAAAAAACCAGTTCTCGACCATGTTTACTCGTAAATTGTTTATTGATTTACAGCGTATAGGCAAGTTCGAAAAACTGATTTTATTGGAAAATAAGGGAAATCTCTCTTTTTTTCCAAATCGCTCGAGAGACGGCAATTTTTCCTGTTGCTTTTGCAAAATCGTTTATACTACGAATTGCATTCTGATCAAAAAATTCACTGACCTCATATGGAATTTTATTCACTTTGAGGAAAGTCTCGACTTTCAGACAGAACGGCGACATGTTGGGAATGGTCTTGCTACGGGGAAACTGATACAAGTAGACAACGTCATGTTTCCAATCGGTCTTCCGTAGCTGAAATTTCCACTAATTCCTTGAAGAAAAGACCGACCTTGAAGTCTTACGAATGGAAACTTTGAATTTACAGTAAAAACTGTTTAATGGAAATTTCTCATAAGCACAAAAAGACTCCACCATCAGCATAACCACCGATGCTCATTGCTTCCAACTGATTGAGGAAGTCGTTCGATGTTGTCTTGGTAAGTCTTTTGCACTAGAGTGATAGCTTACTCAACAGAGGATTTTAGGCCCAGAACCCTTGACAATTTATTACCAACATTTGAAATTTCACAAAGAAAGCTATCTTCACGTAGGATCTTCGGCCAATACGGTAACTGGTTTCTGTGAGAAAAAAAAACACTACGACATTCTCTACCACAGAAACTGTTACTGATAAAGAGAATTCAATGTGCTTCCATACACTGTCTCTTGGATGACTAGAAGGTGCGCTACCAGTTCCAATTAATTACATTATGATTCCCAGGGCGGATGTAGCCCAGTAATTAGACGTGCCGTGCCACACACACGTGGTCGATGATTCCTACCGCATCCGAAACTCATCAAGCTTTCCATCACTTCGGGCTTGGCGAATCGTTATTACACTTGCCTGGTAGAGTACCTGCTAGATCGACAGGCTAACGCAAGTCATTGTAGAAACCAGAGATACAATCAAATCATCTTCAACAACGCTTGATGGAGTCGACTGCATGAAGTATCTCCTTAGGCTTTGATAAACTCCGAGAATTATTACTTCACGTTTTCGAAACATAGATATGGATCGTATGGATCGATCTAAAGTGTGCGTAGACCCGTTGAACGTCTACATACTGCTATCGACAAATATGACCTAATTGTAGAAGCCGAAATAAGCTCCATTCAAAACGACCATCTGTTCGCAGAAAATGAGCCTAGCGAAAATTCCAGAGAGGACAGTTGCTCATGTGTTAACAACTGTGGAAATTATGTATCATGAGCAACGTGTCTTAGACATAAATCTTGAACTTTGATCAGTTTCCCACTGATTCCACTCGTTAAATCCATCACAGACATTCGAAGTGTAAGCCATTGGCGCTGCTGATAGCATCTATACGATGCAAACGTGCCTGAGAGGCAAAAGCAAAGGCTTCGTAATCGGGTGTATTGCGGCATTATGATCCCCCGTCAGGGTAACCTGGATTCGCAGTTCATTTGATATCCTGAACCGTGCTCACATCTCAGCATCAGTGTGGTGTTACCTCACAACACACCTAGCCGTAAAAAGATCAGGCAGTAAATAGAAAGTTAGAGCATAGATAACTGGCTTTAGAAAAACAGCTTTTGTGATAAGAACTATGCTATCATATGGCTAAAATTCTCTTCATGCGAATCAATTCTGTTTACTCTTGTGCACAATGTGTTTTCAGCTGAGGTTTCATAACATAAACACAGATCTGGCCATCCATCTCTCGTCTCAGCCATCGAATGAATATCGAGGTGGACAACTCATTCTTATATGCTGACATATTTTACATACACGTTGCATTCTCGTTTTAGTTGTTTACAAAAAGCAGTAGCAAATACTACACTCTCACCTCAACAGTTCTCTTAGAAGAAAGGAGAAATTTTGCGATGATAGCGACCACTGCGAACAACACAGCAAGGCATATCCAGCACGTCGTCGTCATCTTCAGCTACGGAATACTATCGAAAGAGCAGCCGATGGTCTAGAAAGCAAATAAAAAGCAATGGCTTGAATATAGCAATCCACAATGAGTGTGCTGGCTGCCCGCCCATAACTAATCGACATTTGCGCTTGGCGTGACGGCAAAGATGAAAGACTACGTGGACCACAGACTGCAGACTACTAAGAAGATATAATCTACAAAAATTCTCTAGTCACAGCTCTTCAAGCACAGTATGATGTTAGAACCATATAATCAATATTGAGTGATGAATGATATGCAAAACTCTCAACTTGAGGCGGGAATTGAACTTGCGTTTCATCCTAGTCGTTGACGCGTGTTACCAATACACCATTGAGACCGTTTTTCACTTCACTTTACCTGTTGAGAAAAATTTCATGGACTTTTTTATCGAAGCATCAACAACTACTTTTATATATCACATGACTTATCGTTCTTACTTAGAATAACGGTTGTAGAGTTTCTCATAAAGCTCACACACCACAAGTACTCAAGAGGATATGAGGAATAGTCGTCGTTTTTCTTGATTCAAATGCCACTGTTCAGGAGGATAGCGGAGTGGTTAGCGATGCAGTCTAACTTGAAGCAACGTTACGGTTCGACTCTTTACTTAATGCTCTCATGCAATCTATATGAGATGCCAGCTCGATTACCTACAAGATTGCCAAGAGAGTCAGCTAGACCAGCGTCCTACGATAATCATAAAGCAGACGGAATTCTCAAGTAGCAATCAGATTGACAAACTCAAAACAAACTTAATGAATTAAGCGCCATAGTAGAATTACCTATAGATTCAGAATAGTTGCCGCATTGTCTCCGTTACATCAACAGTTAATTATGAGTTAATTTGTTGAATAGTAGACAAGATCTAGCTTTTGCACTCCGTCAGACAGATCTTTGAATTATTTCCAATTTTAACATCAAATTTAGCCAATTAAACCACTGTGTAAATGAAAGGTTTGTACAAAAATTCGACAAACATGCAGGAGCTTCGCAAGAGTTGGAATTATAATTAGACGCTAACAGTAACGGGAAACAGCCTCTGCAATTAATGCTGTGAAAAAACTAATGATAGGACTAAGATCATCAAGCACAGAAATGATGTGATCCTCATGAAATGTCAGTCCTCATATAGTGTCTCGAGTCAGGAGATTATTGTGAGGGTTGTTCCTTCATTGGAGTCTGTTCTTTAACAAATTGAGCGCATTCTTTTTTTCAGTCGCTTGGAAGGAAACGATTTTTATCAGACATACAAATAGTCCAGTTAGATAATGAAACTGATGCAAACTACTGAGGCACCTGATCTTTACTCCTTCTGAAGAGTTTTTACACTCTCTACGTCAGGAGTAAAAAGATGTTAGGTGTACACATATGACTTCGCTGTTTATTTATTTCTTGCTCTAATGATAGCAAAAACAAAGATATGCAAATTTTTTTCGTCTGGAAGTGCGTTGAGAACGCTACTTATTCATATGCTTTTTATATAGAAAATATTTTATATGATGGTTATCATAGGACTTTGAAGGTGACGACTTTTGTACTCGAAAAACGCCATTTGCGGAGACATTGCTTTTCAAATTTCTCAACCAAAAGTAATCGATTGGAATAGCTTGATTTTGATATCGTTCGATCGCGTATTTTTTCATGAACATTTTTGTATACAGATTGACCAAACTTGCTTCGAGATAGAGCTGTTGTGGCAACAAAATCGCTTACTACACATGTCGAGTATTAGAGGGAAAATCGTAGCGAAGCGGCGCTCAAGATCCGTCTTAGAGCAACTATGGGCAAGTTGTATAGCAAAATATTCACAAGAAAATGCTCAATTGAACGATACTAATATCATGCAATGTCATTGCAGAGTTCGCATTGAAAAACCAAAACGGCACAAAGCTCGGAATTTTGATGCCTGATAACGCTCGACTTCGTACTGCTAAACCGATGGAAAACGTCAGAAAGAGTCGAGGTGGGAGGTTTTAGGAGGTTTCACCTAATCCGCCTTACTCTCCCGACATCGCACTGTCAGATTACCATTTTAAATCACCAAATCTAAATAACAAATTAGCAAATTTAGAAACAAATTAACTTCTTCGTGTACAAAAGTTGTCACTTTCAAAGTCCTATAAAAACCCTCGCGTTAAACATGTTTAGAATAAACAGAGCTTTTAACGCACTTTACAAAAAAAGAGTGTGCATATCTTTACTTCTATTATTAGTATAGCAAAAAAAAAAGGAAACGGCGGAATCATAATTTTACATCTAAGGAATGAACTTGAAGACCACATAGCGCATCCAGAAAAGGAAAGTCTGTGTAAATCATTTCTTCAAGCGCAAAGGAAGTCATACTATAAACGATCTACATGACAGATTATAGTGGAACCGCTTTTAATGATATGTTATCAGTGTATCATTCCCAGTGAGCTTATCACTACACTGGCAAAGTAGGTGACTTCTACAACATCTCATTTACAGAACTTATGATGCTCTAATTGGTTTATTACATTACTCTTACTTTTATTGTGAATATATCATACTTCAACTCTCCTCCGGAAGCTCCATGATGTCTCTCATCTGCGCGAATCCACGCGCCAACCCACACTCGGATAGGATCAGACACAAACGTTCAAAGAACCTACCATTTGTCACAAGCAACATACTGGGTCTGTCTCTCATAGGTTAAAGTTATATAAGTTTATAGAAACTTAGTCTTTCAAATGAATGAGCAAGAAATAGGGCGTTGTTACTGCACAGATAGTGATATATGGCATCTGCATCTATCGCAATTACTGCTCATTTATGTTGACAGTCTCTCGCGTGGTTAATATCAAAGCACTGAACGATAGTCAAATAAGCAGGGTTTTGAAAGGGTTTGGAAATATAGAGCTTGTTCAGGCAATTAATAAATGAATTGACCAAAATATTGCCAGACTCTGAAACCGTTTCGCCTCAACTCCACTGACTCAAAAGCTTTCAATCAATTGAAATGGAACTGACCTTGGAAGCTGAAACACCGTCTGGTGCGATAGTATGGATATCCCATATTGGAGGAAATTTCTTAGGCTAACGTTCAATGATGATAAAATAATAGATTGTGTAAGAAGTTTGTGCCGTTTTGGATGCTTAATATGGTACAAAAGAAAAAATTGCATGACTTTGGTATCCATCAACTGCGCATTTTCTTGCGAACAGTTTCTGTCTAGAACGTGCTTATACTTGCTTCAAAACAGAGCTGTTGTGAGAAGAAATTCGCTTGCTCCTCATGCACGAACAGCACGTAAAGGA
Organism: Parelaphostrongylus tenuis; assembly: GCA_019055375.1. Lineage (NCBI taxonomy): Eukaryota > Metazoa > Nematoda > Chromadorea > Rhabditida > Metastrongylidae > Parelaphostrongylus > Parelaphostrongylus tenuis. The sequence continues at coordinate 91,341 of JAHQIW010007098.1, read as the reverse complement.
AATGTTAGTGAAGCGACGCGCAAGATTAACGGAGCTTGGGGCGAAAAAGCGGCTGCAGAAAAGACGATTAGGAAGCGGTTCGTAAAGTTCAAAGCTAGAGAGAATAGTCTGGATTATCAAATTGTACTGGGGCCGTCTACAGGAAGCTCCATTAACCTTGCGGGCCGCTTCACTAAAATTTTTTTTTCTACGCGCCATCCGTGGATGAGTAGCAAGGGCAATTGAACGATACCAAAATCATACAATTTCATCGCAGAAATCTATATAAAGACCAGCGGCACAAACTTTCTGCGCAACCTATTATGTTCATTTCCTTGAAAATATTCTTCTCAGGTTTAATGGGTGAAAACTCACATTTCTACATGTTTAGGACAAAAGTCTAAGTCAATCTTTCCACTTTTTTAATCTCGACTGTGTAAACATTTTAGCTTTGTAAAATAGCGCTGAGACTGCCAGATGTGCGCGCACGTTTTGAAAAAAAGTTCTACCATTCGTAACGTTTAGTGTTGCAAAAACCTATCTATATTTCTCAACATGCTTGCGCTTTTGGCACTTTTGTATGAATGATTAGGACACATAATCTCACAATTGAAGTATAATCCTAGAATCAAAACAAGTAAGATGAAGTCCCTAATGGTCATAAGTCTTGAAAAAAACCAAATCAATGCCTCTTGTACATCCGTGGGATCAGTCGATGAACAGTTGGGCATTCTTCTCTGAGATACGTACTGGATGAATCTGAAGGGAAGAACAGCTGAATAGCCTTGGATGCATAGATCCGACAAAGATGCTACTGTAAGTGTGAGCAGCGCATTGGGTATTCTATCACACGTTCCTGTCTTATAGCTGGAGTCTTTTTCGTTTCGATGGACAAACATCTTGATGATTGCTTCCTTGTAAATTGTTATGAGTAGAAAAATTTCCTTCCTAGGTCATGTAGGTATCATTACTAACGAAGCTATCGATTCAATACAAAAAGTGTCATGAAGGAGATGTTTGGACTGAACAAGCGCAAAACTATGTTTTATTTTTTCGTATTTTGGGAAATACTTTTGTAGAAAATCGATTTAATGCACGCTTAAGCCACAAAATATCATAGCAGCAAGAGACGACCAAGAACTGTTCCCCAAACATCTTATAGTAGGTGAATCGGTGAAATCTGATATCCCTATCAATACGAGATGACATGAACATTGACAGGTAACTATTAAACTGCATCGGACTTAGCCAGTTAAAATTTGTGAAGCAACAATGCCATTTTTGAGAAACTTCGTCCCCTACGTTTCAGCAACAGGCTTTTTTGTACCGAAGTATTTTATAATGGTCTCACAAAGATAGCTAGGTTAGGGTCTACCGTACACGTCAGATTTGTTCCGTACCTTCGAAAATCAAGGAAAAAATTAATCCTCCTCCAACTGCTTCAAGCCTTCAATGAATACAGTCAACTCATCCAACTGCCGTTTATTAGCAACATTATTGGAGCGTAAGATCGACTCGTCAAGCCAAAGCTCGAAATTTCCGATGAGACACATGCTTTCAGGAAGCCTCGAGATAACACAAGTCTAACGCGCATCAGCTTGAGCCACATACAAGCTCAAGGTTACTTCCAAGATTGCAATCTTTAAAAATCAGCGATATAAAATTCCTATGAGAAAATAAGAACCAGCATTCGCTGAAGCTACAGAGGTTAGGGAGTGTGCCTGCAGTGGCCTCCAGGATTTGGTCGACCACACTGAACACTACTAGTTAATATTCACAAGGAACAGTGCCAATACGTAATGCTAGATGTTCTGAGAATGATGGTATCACAGCATGGGAAATGCTAGACATCCTGAGAGTTAATTACACAACACTACATTTACTCCAAGTATTCCTTCGATTAACCCATACGGGACCGTGGATGCACGGTCCCGTAAGGGTTAGTCATTTTTTGGTGCCCAGTAGTTAACCACAAAACACTTCGTGCCTTCGATTTTGAACATAGCAAAGATGAATTCTTTTTATCGAACTCGTAGAAAGAACCATATATAATTTACAGGAAAAAAAATAACGATGATTATGCAAATAATTGGTGGGAACCACACCTTAAGCAAAACAATCTGTTAGCTTTCTTGAAGATAAATTTGGAAGTTCAAAGATCAATTGAATAAATTTAGATCACAACAAGTTAAGTTGAATTTAGAAGCAGTTGAACGATTAGTGGACCAATAAATATAAGTTCAGTTAAACTGAAAACGTGGAAAAATTGAGTACGACGTGAATAGCATAGGAGCGACTGGCCAATGTAACAACATGGTGAAATCTTGAATGTTTAAAATAGAAATTAATCAACAGCACATTATACATTTATAAACTTCCAAGCAGATGTCGCTTTGCATGTTTCACCTGAAGAGTTGCATAATACATTACAAATTTCTATGAACACAAAATAAGATAAGAGTAATCGGAAGAACCTCATCAGCGTAATCTGGATTTTCCGTCAAAACAACGCGAATCTGCATGAGTATTTCACCCATTACGTTGTATCCTCGCCATTTAGATGGGTCTGCGATGTCTGGATCACCTAAAGAACTGCACAATAATCTAAGAAAAAATTGAATAGCTTTTCTCTTCGAGCTAAAATGTTGATAAGCCATGATAAAATGACTTTTTCCTAATCTCATCGCAATAAAATCTGTTGATTGCTTACTACTTACTCGCTTTTCACTTTTATTCACCGAATGTCTCCAGGAAGATACCTATTGACCTAACTTTCTGCAAGTGTACGAAATTTGGGCAGTTATGGTGCTGACCATGACGCTGATCGGGGCACGCAGCTAGTGGTTTTCCCTTGTTCTGACTTCCTTCAAAGCATGGATGTGTAGCTTTCTTTGTGTTCTGCCTTTCACACAGAGCAAACAGCTGCAGCATTCTAGATTCCGACTGTCTATGAACCATACGACTTGTATGGCCTAACTTTAGGCTACGACTCCGATTACTGTAGCGAAATAGAGTTTCATTAGACAAAAGCGCCGATCCACTTACAAGTCCATCCTAGGATGACAATCGCACTTCCAACAGTTTCTGACATGTTAAGCGCTCACATTCCATCTTACTCTTTGCCTCGTCAATCTTCTTTGATATAAATCTGTTTAACTTCGACAGCGGATCACAGTGAAACATGAGAAACTCATAGTCAGTACAAATACCAACATCACTTATCACATCCTGGAGATTAATCGGAGTTGATGGGTGTACCAGATTCTCTCGCTCAGTTGTGTAACATGGAATATCCTTACGACACCACTCAACAGTAGGCTCGATAACGCCGGTCACGTTTTTGTTCTGCCACCTCTTATGGTCGAGAATCCCACAACATTAGACTTCTACGGCTTTGAAAGAAGTAAATAAGAAAGCGGATGCCTTTGATCCTTTGAGTACCTTGAATGCTTTGACAGATTCACTAGATCCTGATTCTAGCTTGCTCACTTTGCAAAGTCTTACCACAGTCACGAGCACAGTTTTCCAGTGCTCGCTTCTCCTACCTAATCCATATTGTGGTAAGAACAATGCATCAACAAAGGTAACTACCGGCAACCATCTTACTCCTAGAACAGTGCACTCCAATTTCTGTATGCTCTGTAACAACGAGTGGTGTGCCAAATTGCTGAATCTTCGAGCAGACCGTATCACCTCACGTCGATCACCACAGCATTCGCCATATAATATTTAAATTATTAGCCACCACAAAATAGAGACGCCCACGCCATTACGTCCTCCATCACCGGCTCACTCAAACGACTCAAAAGCTTTCTTTTCGATAAAAACGAAACACAGTGAACTTTACTAACTGTCAAGATTCTAGAACCGCTTTTGTAGCCATGCAAACATTGTCCAAAGCACTGAACCCACTTTCGAACTTTTTCACGGAATCAAACAAAGATTTCGTTGCAAAAATTTAAACACCAACAAACATACGTACCGATTGATAGTCCAATTCCCCAATATGTATCATCACTATCTGCTTCCACTAACACAGAGCCAATTGTCCGAAAAAGCTGATATCGCATTAAACAATTTTGTTTGAACTGGAAGTTATTTTACATATATAATTGAATTACATTAGGAGGACTTCAACTCAAGCGAACCTTAGCCATAGAGGCCTTCATTTTCACTTTCCATGAATATTCCATCCACCTTGCAACGTCAACATTTCCTAAAATCAGTCTTAATCAAATTGTGAAATTATGCAATTACAAAAGCATATTTTTTGACCGGAGAAAGGTCGCGCAAGATACTGCTATATCAATTAATTTTGGATGATAGATAATCTTCGCTGGTCTCTTTCCGACTGTACGCTTCAGTGAAAATCTCACCGAACATAGAGTGTTCACAGTCGATTGCTCTTGGCTGGTATATTCAATAAATCATATCTTTCGGCTTTACAAGTCAGCCCTGTTTGACAGACCACTGACATGCGTGGCTCAAATAATGATCATCAGGCATACTGAAATTTGAGCAGTAGTTTTAAGAAAACACTCGAAACGAAAGATATGATTTATTGAAAAAAAAAACCAGCCAAGAGCAATCGAGTGTACAGTGAAAATCTCACCGAACATAGAGTGTAAAACGTTCGTCGTCGCTAACTCTTAGTGTGAGGACTGAAGCGCCCACAGAGATTAGCAAAAGACGAGAAAGGGTAACCGCCCGACTGACGAGATCGCAAGATCGAAACACGTGTATCGGGCTCTATAAGTTAGCCCTGTTTGACAGACCACTGGCATGCGTGGCTCAAATATTGATTATCAGGCATGATCAATCAATTGTTTCTACTCTGGAAAAAGGTACTGATACGTTCGTTGTGAGACATTAGTGGCCGATTTCAAGTGAAATATACGAACATTACCCAAAAAAAAATCGTTCGCCGGAATCTACAACTGAGAGATGTAAACACCTTTTTTTCGACTGTTTTTTAGACCTCGCTTACAACAATATTATCCGGAAAGTTATTCTGAGCCTGGTCCGATTCGCCGACCCCGGAGGTGTGGAAAGCTTGGTGAGCCTTGGGCAGGGGGGCGAACTATAGACGTGTACGTCGCACGGTACTTCTAAACGCTGCGCCATGCGCAGCACACATACCGACCACGTATATTCCACAGTGAGGCAACCAAAGTTTCTCCATAATCTTGCAATGTTCTCAGTCCAACAATAAATCCTGTTCTCGAGAAATCATCGACTATTGCCGACAATTTAGATTTCATAACAAGAAAATTTATAGATGGTGCCACATGTACGGAAGATTGACTAATTTTGCATATATGTAAAACAAATGAGAACCATTACGACATACATAAATCTGATACATATTCTTCACTCACTCAAGTTTCTATCCACCTCTGTGATCGCTTTCGGATCTTCCAAGCATAGAACGGCTTTGGCCGCCCTGAAGTCCTTGCAGAATTCTAAAAAAACCTAAGTTGAATGGGGGTCACCACTATTTCTGGAGCAAAACTCACTGGCTTTCGTCCAGACGTAGTACTGTTCAGCCGAAAAGAACTTCTGTCCATAGATGAGCAACTTACGGCAAGGAAAATGGTTAGAAAAAAGAGAGTTCTTTGACGAAAATGGTACGATGGTTGTGCCCAATTTCGATGATTTTATGACTGGTAGATCGTTCGCTATCTGTGATAAATATGGATATGAGAATACGAAAGAAATCGGAAATAGATAGCTAGCCAAAACATACTGGGTTGTCCCACAACTTCCTTTGCAATATTGTTTTGCTCAATTTCTTTCTATTGCGAATCAGGTGTTCTAGTATCTTGGGCAGGCTATTAAATATAGCAGTAGCACCACCACTCTCTCCATCCAATTGAAATAGACTGCCGCAAAGTGATGTCACGATGGACGCGCATGTTTTGACAGACCACCTCACATTTCAAATTCGACTTACTATATCTCAAAGAATTAGGACCAGACCACGGTAGCCATCCACTGCAAACCCTAATGATTTTGCTTTATGGGAAAACCATCTCTTCTGTGCTCTAAAAAAGCATCTCTGCGTCTCTAACTCTCAGCGGGTCGCGTCTAACAATGGCGCCTAGTGGCGTCTGCCATTGTCAGACGTAACACGTTGAAGGCTAGAGATGCAGAGGCCGTGGGCCCACGGTCCCGTAAGGGTAAAGACGACGGCCTGCTCAAAAGTGATCTCACCAACTCCTTTGGTCGGCAGCCTTATTCTTTCTCGGGAGGAAGGCATCCAATTTTTGCTCTGTAAATGGTGCATGTCAGTGATTATGGCGGTGATTGTCTTGTTGATTTTCCGATTTTATTTTTTGATCAAATAACAAGTGAATTAAGAAAAGCGTTGAAAAGCTAAAGAAATTAAGGGACAACCCAATACTACTCAAGTAGTTAATGATAGGGATCTTACCTTATAATCTGGCTTATCATCACAATCATCATCACTGATAGGTTGCAAATGATCCTTGTGAGTCGTCAAGTCAGTCGATGAATCGTCGCTTCCTTTCTTCCATTTCCTCTATGTTTTTCTCATTTCTTTCAATCCTTTACAATCAACTTCATTTGGGTCATATTATAGAAAATCGATGACTTGAAGAAAGACGCCAATTTGCTAAGTACATATTCTGCAATTAGGAACCAATTACATAAAATTATGAAGAAATAGTCCCGAGTACTTGCACCCTCACGGCACAGCGTATGTATCTTAAATACGACACATTTAGATGCCTTTTTCGCAGGACAATCTCGTTCAGTGGACTTTTGGTAGTCATACGATAGGTTCGGAAAAAATTAATTTAATACGATAGTTATCTTGATAACACCTTCTCAGTGTGCTGTAGCAGCCAAGGAGGACGTTAGTGTTAGGCGTGCATTCTATGATCGACTCTGGCCTGGGCTTGGTTTTTTACTAGACATTCGAAAGTCGTTCGATGTAATCTAAAAAGACATTTCAACCCTTTCATGAGGTTTGTTATGGCACTTATACACAGCAAGACTTGTGTTTCGGCCTTGTAGCCTTTTCAGTTGCATAGTGCCTTTTCATTAACTCAGTTCCCTGGAATCTACCCCTACATAGAGGAATTGACGAAGAACTTTCTGCACTCCACATACAGTGAAACAATCACCGTGGAGTTCTTTTCGAGTGACTGTCGACTGCATGGTGTATGGCCGTTAGGAGGGTATATGTAACAAACATTACAATCGACTATTTTGAGACATCGCTCAACAACATTATAACCTGACAATGTATTCTGAGCCGTTCGGGAGGTCTGTTATGGACACTGATACAGTGCAAAACACGTGTTTCGGCCTCACGGCCTCGTCAGTTGCACGATGCCTTTTTGTTCACTCCGATGATGTACCCCTGCACTGCAAAGGCCCATAACAGACCTTATGAAAGGCTCAAAATATTTTGTCAGATTATACTGTTGTTGAGTGAGGTCTCCAGATAGTCGACCGAAAGGTTAGTTAAATATGCCCAGGTAACTGCCATTTGATAGCTTGAAAAACGACAAATCTCACACTAGGCTTGCTTTCTTGGAAGATTTTCGCAGTGCGCTGTAAGAGCCAGGGAAGAATTACGCTTTGCACTAAGAGCGTTGGCTAGCAGCTTGAACTTTATGAGCGCTTTCTAGTCACAACAAGCACTTTATATGCATGAACAGTATGGGATGGCATACAGGAAAGAAAGGAGCATCGAACGTAAATGAGAAATTCATGAATTTCTTCAGGAAAGTAGAAGAAATCCCTTAAATCGCGCGCTGCATGAACGGCTCTGAGGACGCGATTTCAGTTTTGGCCCCCCAAATGGTTAAAAAGCTCCACTGCTTTTAGCTAACAAAATCGCGCCTCTATAAATCAATTAGAGAGAATAAACTACTAAATTGGATAGCCTACCACTTCAAGCAAGTTCCTATCAGCTTCAGCTGGATTTTTGATCGACTCTGATGGCTTTTTGTCATCGTTGCGTTTGATTGGCGACCTAGTAGCCTCAGTTGCCTAAGGAGGTACTATATTTTTATAAGGGTCAACTTCACTACAAAACCAATAGTTAGAGAAGACTAAATAGACTCACGACATTTGACTTAATCCCCGTAATTCTTCGTTTTGGTATGATTACAGTCAACGTCTCCGATTTGTGAACATGAGGAGGAGGCGACTGCGGCTTAAAAGAAACTTCGAGCGCATGACTAGACCTATCTTAAAAAAGAATTTCAGCTGGAGATCGGTTACCGTTATTGCTTCCTCATCCGTCACAGAAGATACTTTCTTCTTTTTAGGCGAATTAACCACACGAAAGTCCTTCGAAAAGAACCGTTAATGTTTATTCAACTTAGGTAAAACCACTCAATGTTGTCTTTATCCTCTAAACAAGAAACTTTTGAATGAAATTACCTCAACATCCCTTCGAATTTCGATGTTGAACTCGTTAGATAAGTCGTTGATAGACGAAGAAGGACTCGCAAATCGATCTTCTCGTTGTGAAACCGTGATTGGCTTCTTTATTGGGCTTGTTGACCCCGTAATTTGCTTCTTTATAGGGCTCGTTGACCCGTAATTGGCTTCTTTATAGGGCTTGTTGACGGCGCAATTGGCATCTTTACAGTGCGTGCTGACTCAGACGGCTCATCGTCAACAGTCGAATTCCGTCTCTAACAAATTAACCTCGATTAGTCTGGTAACTTCCAGGCGACCAATAGCAAGGAACTTTGCAATCATCGTAATGCCGAAACATGAAGGAAAAAGTTAGTGACCCACTTCTTCAGACTTTTCTTCCACCTGGACATTTTCGGTAGTCGACAGTGAATCGTGGGTATTGTTTGCAATATTATTTGGACTTTCCTGAGAAAAAACGTACTTTGAAAAACATCTCCGGGTAAAGGTTTGAGTAAAAAATAATAGTTTTCAGGAAAAAAATAAGGAAAAGGATAGACAGAGAGCCATGAGGATAACTAAACATAGAATGACATTAATGAACCCACTTCTCTGATATGAGGAATCGTCAATCGGAATTGTTTGGCGTGATCGATTCGAGACAATCGCGAAGAGATCGCCGAGAGTGGGTCGAATAATCGGTTCCTGGAATTCGAAACACGAGTTGCAGAGAAAATAACATATAATAAATACTAATATTCTGAAAGATCAGTAACAGGGTGGTGGTATGAATGGTGTAGTAGTAGCACGTAGTTCGACTCCCGCCTAGAGTCGGGTCGAAAGTTTTGTATTCACTCAGCATCGTTGGATTTGTACTTATAACATCATAACACTGCTATAAGAGCGGCAAAATAAGGAGTTCTTGTGAATTACTAGCTGTACGTCGAAAACCGCTTATTATCTCGTCGGAAAAAATAGGAAACCAGGCCAACCAAGAACTTTTGAGGCGCAAAAAGAAAATTTCCTCTGCCACAATTTTTGTTTGAGAAGGTATGCACTTCATGCAGTACATTGATATTAATCCTTTCGAGGCTGTAGACCTACGGCCTCCATCTTTAAGTGGCAACTCTGGACAGTGTGCTTCACCTCCTCCCCATCTCTAACACCAGCGTGCTGCGTCCAGTGGTGGAAGGCTGGGGGATAGAGATGCAGAAGAGGTAAAGCAGACCGTCCAGAGTCGCCAGTCAGAGAAGGAGGCCGATGATCACAGTCCCGAAAGGACTAACCATGACCAATCGTAGATGACTGTACTACTAGGCTAAAAAAATATGGGAGTTGAACAACGTATAAACTTATTCGAAACAAACTTGGAAAAAAAAAACGGAAGACTTTCTAACATCGGAAGCAGTTTTACACATAATTACACCCAACTTTATATCCATTTAACCCTTTAGGGACGGTGTGCATCTTCTTCAATGCATGGTTATTGAGACGCCTTTCGCTCGACAAAGCTTCATCCCTGGACTTTTAGTAGTCATTCGACAGCTTGAAGAACGGCGACTTCAATATAATAAAAAGCAATTTTCTTCCCGATATTACTGCACACAACGACGGCCTTCTCAAAGACGAAATATAGTTCCAGAATCGCCATTTAACATTCACCGACTGACTACTGAAAGTTCAGAAAAGCTCCCTCCGGCAGGAAAAAACGTTTCCAGATACCTGTGCATTAGAAAAAATGCACAATCTTCTCTAAAGTACTGAAGTTCATTCAAAGAAAAAGTACCTCTTGATGTCATTTGATTTCGAGTTGAAGGCAGACTCATCTCGGGTTATTTCTACGCTTCGTTTAGAAGTTCCCTGAAAAAGATTTCAAGTTCTTTCAAACAAGACACGAATGATTCTCAGTTTGACTCTTTGGGGACCACCGTTGATAGGGAAGAGGCGCCGCGGCGTCGCTTGCGCGGCGGTCACAGACAGTCAGCACTGTGTTTCTGTGCATGCATGTCTGCTGGCTGCCTGCTTTCCCACGAGACACGACTCCGCCATTACAGTAACTGGGTCAGATTTGACGTCGCGCGACTTGATACGAAATGTGTCATATGGGGCATGATGGGTTAAAAACTACAGGTTACATCTATTTCTGTATTTCACTGGTACGTTTCCAACTAAGATTCGGTCTACGGAACCACGACGAATCGGTCAATACTAACGCAATCTAATGTCGATTCATATCTTGTAAAAGGTCCAGCTTCAGAGATAAATTTGTCACTTTCTTTGCCAAGTGTCTAGCAGAAAAGCCTAGCGCAACGAAGAAAGGCTTCTGAATAGTTGCGTACCCAAAAACGGTACACTTTAACACTGAAGGGTTAGGCGTCGTACAGCGATGTAGATTAATCACAGGTTGAGCAACTAGACATTTCCAACAAGAAGAGCATCACCTGAAACCTATACAACGAAGTCTGACAACCCTCTTGCATGGCCTTTTCGTTGAAGAAAGTAGAAATAAGAGATCTCACTTCAAGTGGCAGGCTTTCATCACCCCCCATCAAGTGTCGAGCCCACTGTGGGATGTGATATGCAACAGGGAGCATCGACACAATATTCACGCTTTCCTAAACTACTTGACGATTAACCGAATCCAAATGATACGATGTGATACCAGAAAATATTGTGGATCAATATGTGGTCTTTCCAGGCTCTGACGAAGGCGACCAGCCGAAACGTTAGCCACCTCGAATATTGTGTATTCAAGCTGCATTACTAACTGTATTGTTGTATGCTTCGCTAATATTCAATAAATATTATCAATAACATCTCGGAACGGCTAAACAGAAGAAAGTATCGGAAAATACCTGCTTGGAGTCATCTACTACAACGACGTCACCTTCCAACGTAGCAGGGCTTTTCGCAGCGAACTTCGTCCTGAATGAGATAAGTAAGCTAAAGGAACAGAATAGAGAGATGATGACAATCTGCCTGATTTATCAAGATATTACTGTAAGTAGAGAAACCTATTGCCACAATATATTAGGTTGCGCAGGAAGTTCGCACCGTTTGATCCTTTCAGAATAACTTTCGCAATAAAATTGCATAATATTGGTGCCGTTCAATTGAGTATTTTGCGAATATTTTGGTATATAACTTGTCTCCACTTACTTGAGATGGAGCTGTCGGAACAAAACCGCTTGCCACGCTTGCAAGAATGGCGCGTAGGAGAAAATGTTATGAAGCGACTGGCAAGATTAATGAAGCTTAGGGAGATGAGACGGTTGCTAAAAGGACGGCTAGGAAGTGGTTCGCGAAGATTAAGGTTGGAGAGAACAGTTTGGACGATCACTCACGCAGTAATTCTCGGGCCTTCCACACGGTTCTTTTCCGTTATCCGGAAACAAATGAATATTCGACCCCAGTCGCTGGACAAGAACTTTTCACAAGAATGTGAGTAATCGCCCGAAAGCTCGAATCTCTGACTAAAGCCGTACGTGTTTTCTAAAAACCCTTTTATAACGCTGTAAAATTCAAAATAACATACTGCTCCACATAAGCTGCGCAATTGAGCGATTACTTCACCGGAAGCACGAAAAGCACATGAATGTATGGAGAAAGTGCTGTAGTATCAGAGTCTCACGTTTACTTTCATATGAGAAAATCGATCGATCGTCGCGCCAGAGCCCTTGTCGCCTCAACCCGCGGCCCGTGAATTTGCCAAAGAACACATGATCTGTGTATGTGGATCAACCTTATTTTCCCGGCTACACTGGAGAGAAACGGTCTTTCCAAACAATAAGCAACGCGTTGAAATTCATAAATCTTACGCTATCGAATGATCAATCATAGTCTAATACGGCGAGGTGTAAAACACAAATCTTTTCTTTCTCCTACGGCGCTATCAAGAGAGCTATTCTAAAAAGCAAACACATATTTGAGTTCTCCGAGATTTGTGCTATCGAAGGAGTAATATCAGTCTCTTGAAGGAGTTTTGTTCACCGAGATATAAGCGAGATAGAAAAGACGTGCGTTGGTGTGAAAAATAAAGATTTTTGGATTTTTACAGAGTCATAAGAAGGGTGCTTTGTAAAAGTGGCCACGTACGGTTCTAACCAGAGATTTAAGCTTTCGAATGATCACCCGCACTCTAAGGAAAATTCTTTTACACCGAGGGGGTCGTTTCTTCATTTGTACCCGGATAACTGAAAAAAACCGTTGATGACATATATCCTTGTAGGGTAAAGCAAAGAACGATGAGGGATTGACTGTACTCAAACCGGAACGCAGTTGTATCCAGGAGCATCACTTTTCTTAGATAAAATATAGAGTAAAGCGACTTAATCCATGGAAAATTTTTACTTTATTGTTCAATAGCAGCGATATGATGTTCCAATAACATACTAAAAGATCTAGAGAGATATGTAGAACGTTCAACCTCGGGCGGGAGCTGAACCCACGTTCACCTACACCTAGAGTGAGTGTTACCCTACCACACCACAGAGGGCATCGTTCAACAACCACACCTTGTTCTCTTCAAAATTTAAGACAACAAAACAAGGTGGTACCAATAATTTGCACTTTCTTATCTGAACATTCATCATAGATCACTTCAGCAAAAAAAAAACCACGAGAAACGAAAACAGACCTGAAAATTGAGGCCGGTTCGAGCAAAGATCTTCGTCTCATGAGATCTCTGGTTGGACGTAGTACGAACTTAACCCTAAAATTCAATATGAAACAGCACAATATAGTGTGGCGTATCAGATAGAAGAGATTCCGCTAATATCAGGGCTTTTAACTCTACGGAGACGGCATGTACGCTACACTGTACAAGCGTATTATTCGCTAGACGGCCGTTCCCTAGGCCCAGCGAAATTCTCCAGCAATTGCATTTGAATATAAAGAATCAGGACAGTGATTTCCACCTTTAGACATAAATAAACAATAAAATCACCTCGGCTTGTTTGTTTTTGACCTCATCAACATGGAGATCGGAGGTCCAGCGAGATCTGAAAGAAAATATAAGCCATCTTTCATAAACGAAGGGATCAAAACGACCTCAGAACGGTACACCGACATCGGGGGGATATCTCACCATTGCTAGTAATTTCTATTCAAATCGATTTTCAACCAACTATCATTCTTCTTATGAGAAACTAAGTCAATTGAGTAGGGTGCGAGAAGCCAAATGGCTAGTGCTACCGATGAGACTTGTAAGAAAGCCGAAAAGTATGTCTAGCACTAGAGATACCATACCCAACCTCTGAAAGGCTTTGAACATTCTACAGACTAAATTAAATTCTTGAATGAGTTCTCAGCAAAGCTGATTGATAGGCATTGTTACACATGCCCACGTAACACTCGTACGCCATGCAATAGACAATCAATCACTCTGAAAGAACATCACGTTGGGCGAGTGGTTTTTCCACATGGCGTAAGGTGATAATTCTTCGGCTTCAGTTCCTTATAATAGTAGGGGACGAGTAGCCGAATGGCACGTGCTACTGATGAGGCTTGCGAGAAAGCCGAAACGTAGCACTAGAAGTGCCACAGCAGACCTCATGAAAGGCTCAAGATATTCTATCAAACTACATTTAAGTTATATGAAAAACGAGAAAACTTATCTTGATAAGCTGACGCGAGGTTGGTAAATTAGTCGTAGAAGTTCGGCTAACGTTTCGGCGATCCGCCTTCTTCAGAGCCTGGGCGTATGTAATATTAGACTCGACTTTTGAATTACTGAAATATCTTGACATAATACATCCATAGCATCGACTATTTTTAAATCCTCGCAATAGACATTCAAGATCATTTTAAAAAAATGTTTAAATCCTAAGCGTTCGTACGCCAGGGCCATAAACCCGTGTTTCGTAGGTATCGCCTTCCTCTTCCGTGACCCACGCTCCGCATTAAGCCCTGCATTTGCAACATTTGAGTTAGCTTAACAGGACATTGCCAAGTACTCTGTCAAGGTGAAAGTAATATATGACCAAAAATGAAGACTTCAGTGCTACAATATAAATATGTATATATATATATATATATATATATATATATATATAAACATCCACGTGTATAAATGTATATGTATATATAGACATATACACGTGTATATGAGCACATCAGTACAAAGTCAAGCGATAAAAGCACTGTGACAACTTCCCCAAGCTCCGAAATATCATACGAACTCAATTTTTTTTCTACAAAATTTTTATTTTGCGGATCTCCGTACTTCCAGCATTCGCTTCGTTTTTCGTCTCTTCTTCAATGACGAAGAATCCCGTCTAGCATGTCTCCTTGCAATCTCGAGGATAGCCCGGCCGTGTCGTTCCATAGGGCGTTCCTGTTGACTGCCGGAGAGTGTTGGGGAGAGGCTGGGGAGGAGGGGGGGGGGGGGGGGGGGGGGGTACTCGGCCACTACACCCCATTTCAGGCCGCTCCATCCGCTCTGCATTTGTGAACCCAGCGTGCAGACGCATTCTATATCATTTAAATTGTATTACTGTTATTATTTTCCTACGTCATGTCATAAGTAAATGTATTATGTTGTTACAAGAACGAAAACAACAACGATAAGCCACTAGCGTCGTTATAGCGTAAGAAGAGTTCTGTGCAAAACGAGCTTCGGTAGTGCAACGGTTGGCATACGCTGGTGGAAAGTGGGAGATCTGGGTTCGAATCCCGGCTGACACAAATATTTTTGCACAGCTTTCTACATTATTGGGTATACAATAATCCACTTGAATAATACGATAAGACGATCAACGTGTTTCCACGCGGGGGGAGGGGAGAAATGCAGAGGAGGTGGGTCCACGGTACTGAAAGGGTTATCATGCCGAGGTTTAGTGAAGACTGATCTTTTAGAAACTAATAAAGACCATAAATAAAAAGAGAATTTTATAACAACAACATAGGAAGGGATAACAGTAAACAATTTAAAAAATGAAAAAAATATAAATAAAATAACTAGGAGAATTGAGTGGTGGGCAAAAACACGGCCTCAGGCAGGAATCGAACCCGCGTTTCATCCTATCCGGGGTCGCTACTTCTGAAGGGGGTAGCTGATAGCTAACATGGAGACGTTGAAAATGAGTGGTCGAGCAAACGTTCCTCGATGGTGCAGTGCTAGAGCACGCGTCCCCGGATATTATGAAACGCGGGTTCGATTCCCGCCTGAGGCCGCGTTTTTGCCCACCTCCAATTCCCTTAGTTATATAAGTAACATCATAACACTGCGAAAAAAAAAAGCAGTAGAAATACTATAATTTCGAAGCATAAATAAAATAAATAAATAAATAAATAAATAATATAAATATAAAAAATAAAAAAATAAACATAAGATATACATACGAGGATAAAAAGGTGAGCGCTGCTCTAATACTTAGTAATTCTCACTTTATATTCTGCACACAAATGAAAACTGAAGACACTGGAAGACATATAGTCCATGTGCCTTACTTCTACTCCATGTAAACCAGTCTTTAGAGGGGGACTAGTGGCGCAGTGGCTACCGATGCTCGGCGAGGATCGACACGGACTGATCCCCGCCTCCACAATAGCCCCCGCCAATCACTAACGGAAGCCCCACTGAACGTCTCGGTCTGGCTATTCTCGGGATTGCAAGAAGGCGCTCGATCAGTATCCTACGACGTTCGTGAAGAAAATGAAATCCTCAAGCAAGCGAGGAGAAGAAATAAATGCTAGAAGTACTGGAGCCTCACAATGTAAAAAATGTGATGCGAGTCGACAAATAAAGTGTAAAAGACTAAAAAAAAATTAACAAGGAATAGCGCAGTGTTTAGCGATGAAATCTACCAGTAAGCAAGGCGCTGCTAGTTCAATCTCATTTATGTAAGGAGATCCGCACAATAATACTGGATAACTGGCCGTGTGAAATAGAATATATTTCAGTCGTCCCCGCTATGGAAGAATCGCGGGTTCAACTCCCGTCTGAGGTCGTATTTTTGCTCACCACTCAATTCTCTTAGCTATGTATGAAACATTAGAACACTGCGAAAAATACGGTTAAAACACTAGAAATTTCGCATATATCTTAGTATTGGAACTAGTAAGAACAAAAAGAATTTTTAGCATTTGGAGGGGGACCACGACCAATGGGATATCAAGGAATACCACCACTGGTATACGTGGTAACACCACCATTGGGACACCTGGAGCATCACTGGGGAAATTTGGGGACGGCACCGCTGGATAACCGGGAACAACATCAGCGAAATACCTGAGAATATCAACATGGGGATATCTGGGAGCCACCACCGCTAGGATATCTAAGAACCTGATCACGGGGGCACCTGGGAACATTACAATAGGGATATGTGAGAAGATCAGCCCTGGGACATCAGGAAAGATCTCCATTGGACAGCTGAGAACACCGTCATTGAGATATCTGGAACACCACAATTAATAAATGTGGGAAGACCAGCATCACGATATATGGAAATATTGCCAATCTGACAGCGATACCACTGGGATAACTGGGAATACTGCCACCGGAATATCTGGGAACACTAATACTGGGATACCTGGAAGCACTGGGTTATCTAGGAAGACACCTTTAGATTTTTATGAGCACACCACCAGTGAGATATCTGGGACACCACCACTGGGATATATGGGAACACCAGCACGGGCATCTGGGAACACCACCATGGGGATATCTGGGAACACCACCACTGAAATATTTGGAAACGCCACCACGGGGATATCTGGGTACGCCACCACGGGGATATCTGAGAACGCCACCACTGGGATATCTGGAAACACCATCACGGGGATATCTGGGAACACCACCACTGGGATATCTGGGAACACCACACGGGATACTGGAACACACCACTGGATATCTGGGAACACTACCACTGAGATATCTGGGAACACCACCACTGGGATATCTGGGAACACCACCACTGGGATATCTGGGAACACCACCACTGGGATATCTGGGAACACCACCACGGGGATATCTGGGAACACCACCACGGGGATATCTGGGAAGACCACCACTGGGATATCTGGGAACACCACCACGGGACTATCTGGGAAGACCTCCACTGGAAATCTCACATGTCGACATTCGACGATGGTCTAGTGCAACTACGGTGAAGACCACTCAGAAGACGACTCTTTAAATAAATTACACGTCTCATTGTCAACGACAACGGTCCCTCCCCTATCGATGGTATTCGACTTAGTTTTCCTTCCTATTTTCCACTAGGATGATTTTTCATGTCAGACTCTGTTCGTCTTCTCGAATATTGATTTGCTCGCGATCAATAAATCGATAAAATCTCGTGGGTATGAAGTCCATTGAGAACTAACTGATAGTCTGTTAGTGGGAGTGCTGTGTGATGCTCTTTGTCAGTTGACTTAGATTATAATTACAAAGATAATGTCCAGTATCGATCATTGCCTAAGGTAACAGTAATATGGAGGGGTTCTTTTCGGTTATCCGGGTGCAAAAGAGTAGTCGCTCCTCTCTTTGTAAAAGGACTTTTCATAAGAGTGTTAGTAATCATTCGAAAGCTCAAATCTCTGGCTACAGCGCCATGCGCTCCTTTTTTGAAAAGACCCTTTTTCAAACGCTGTAGCATTCAAAATAAAATTACGTTTTACATCGGCCTCCCACTTCAACTGTCACTTTGCTGGAAGCCGCAAAAAGCATGTGATTGTGTAGAGGAAATCTTGTAGTATCAGAATCATGCGTTTTGTCTGAAGTTCCTTCAGAAGCAAAGAAAAAATTTCGAATTGAATAGCAAAAATTGCACTTCACATGTGAGCCCACCGAGCGGCATCGATCGATCGCCGTGTTGAAACCGCGGTCAGCCCTCCCCCCCGCCCGTTGAATTTCCCGAATTGACGTATGTGAACTCAATCTTATTTTCCCTGACGCACTACAGTGAAACGGTCTTTCCAGAATTCAACCAAGTGTTGGAATCACCGAAACGTTCGCTATCGAATGGTTACTCATAGTTCCAGAGAGCACTTCTGTCATGCGAGAAATATGCGTGTGTGAAACAGATGTTTCCTTTTGCTACAGCGTTATAAAAAAGGCTTTAAAAAATGGCCACTTTGCGCAGTAGCCAGAGAACTAAGCCTTTGAATGATAATTAGCACTCTTAATAAAAGTTCTTTTCCAGCGAAAAAGGTCGTTTCTCTATTTGTTCCGTGGTACCGTACTTTTCAGAGGTTAAGTCCTCAAGTTAGTCGCACACGAGGTCAATGGTTCGATCTGGAGCTCGTGGCTCACCAAGCCATCCATCCGTTCGGGGTAAGTAAATTGGTACGAGAGAGGTCTCAGACTTGTCTAGGAGGATAAGCAACACTGACTCGGTTCAGCGGGAGGCCACCGCGAGTCATTGTAAAGGCCAGATGTGCATTCAATCACCTCAAACGAAGTTAGAAATTAAAGTCGAATGCATGGCGCATCCCTCAGGGATTGATCAACGCTGAGAGCTTTACTTGTATCAGTTTACTAAATTGTATTGATTGAAAACCAGTAACCTTGAAATACTGGGTTGTTACTAGTTGATGGTACTCCCGTCATATGTAGCTTTCTCTTTTGTTTCATTCGCCAATTACGTGGTCCGAGGTATTCGAGAAACACAGGTAGTCGACGTTTCAACCCGGCGCCTAAAGTGCATCAAGCCTGTCATCTTTTTGGGGTCCGTGATCTGGTACCATAACTGTCTGGGAGGATAGCAGCACTGACTTGATGCACTGGCAGGCCCACCCCGAGTTATTGTAAGGGCCTGGTGTGCATTCAATAACCCCGAACTTCAGCCCATGAGGTCAAATGCTTGGCGTACTCCTCAGGGATTCATCAACGCCGAGCCTCAGTTTCTTATAGGATCTCTTATTTCGATTATCTTTTAAATGAAGAAAGTCTCCAGGTAGTTCATTTTTTTCATCGCGTCATGAAGCTGTTCAGTGATCCTGTCACAAGTCCCCTGGACAAGAGTTACACGAAGGGTTTCGATTGAAATCCTTCTCTCTTTTCCTGACGTCGCGAATTTCCTTTCACTTATCAGACCAAACCTATTAGCAGTTGGTCGCTGACAGTTGCGACACCTTGTATCGAAGTGAGAGTGGTAGAAGAGCGGTTGTCCCGGTGCTCTACTGACAGCACGCCCTCCGCATGGCTACAACGCGGGTTCAACTCCCATCTGAAATTCAAACTTTTGCATATCACTTAGAAATCTTGGATGGATTTACTTTGGTGCAACCGAATGCGTATGCCTTTAGCGTGATGGTAACCATATTCGTACACCTGTACGGGAACCCTACGAATCGTTTATGTCATAGAAAAAAGGTCAAACTCTCGGTGTAGATGAAACCCTCAGGAATGCGCTACCTGACTTCATCAAGCATCGTTTGAGGTGATTGAATGCAAATCTGGCCTTTGCAAGGACTCGTGATGGCTTGGCGATGTAACATGTCAGTGCTGTAATCCTCCCAGACAAGTCTGGCACCACTGCCGACCTTGAAGACATGGAAGGCGTGGTGAGCCACGGGGCGGGATTGAACCATCAATTATAGCCTACGTGTCCTTGTAGCGGTACACGTCATATTCAGCCCAAAGCCGGCAGTCACTGTTACGTACGAGACGCTTTTGAATCATGCCATCTTCCCATTTGATCACAAGTCTGTTCCACCTTTTGGCAGGAACGTAAAATGTCTTACGATATGAAAGCCGCTTGCAACTTTGGATCAACCAAGCTTGAAAAAAATTCTATGAACTGTAACTTGAACTGTTTCCATCTACATTGTTTTCTTTTATAAAGAGGGAATTCTGGTCTCAAAGTACTCATCGAACAAATTTTTCGTCCTTTTCTTGCCCAAAGAGTCATATTTTCCAATATGCCTGGTGATCATTTTTTGAGCCATGCTTGTGGTCTGTTATATAGCAACTTATAGAGACCGATACACGTGTTTTGGTCTTACCCTCGTCAGCCTAGCAGTACCGTTCGTCTTTAATCAATCCCCTCCGGGGAACCCAACCTTTATGAAGAGTTGGCGACGACGAACATTTTACACGTGCCATTTAGTGGAAATATAACTAAATAGCAGTGTTTTGCGCTCGATTGCTCCTGGCCTGTGTCGTTAGATATATCTATACGTCTCGTTTCGAGTGATCTTTCAAGATTTCGCTCAAAATTCAGTACGCCTGATAATAATTTCTTGAGCCATGCATGTAGCCTTTTATGGACAACTTATAGAGGCCGATACACGTGTTTGGCCCTAACAACCTTGTCAGCCGGGCAGTATCCTTCATCTTTAGCCGGTCCTCTGGGGGAAGTCGAAACGAAAGATAAGATATATTTAACGATGCCAGCCAAGGGCAGTCAAGTGTAAAACACTCCTATTTAGTGATATCTTCACTTGATGGCGCGTGTAAAATATTCGTCGTCGCCAACTCTCTATAGGAGTTGGGTTCCCCCGAGAGGATTGACTAAAGACGAAGAATACTACCCGACTGTCGAGGCTGTCAAGGCCGAAGCATGTGTATAGGGTCCTATAAGTTGCTCTATAACGGACCACATGCATGGCTCAAAAAATGGTTATCAGGTATATTGAAAGCTGAGCGTAATCTTAAGAAAACACTCGAAACGAAAAGTCGTATCTTTATCAAAAAATCGATTGAGCTGGAGCAGTTCCTAGTATGCAGTAGGCCTAACTGATGTCTTCCAGTTCATCATTAACCTCTGCAGTTACTACCACTAGACTGGAAATCTTCAAACTTTGGATAGTGTTTTTAGTTCTGTCATTTTCATGAGAGCGTCAGGTCTTAACGTATCTGAATTTGCGATTATAATAAGTAGTTCAATAAGTTTTGGCACTAGAGCAGTAAACACCAAGCTTGATTTATAAGATCAACTGCTTTCAAAACCTCGCAATAAACATCCAAAATAATTTCAAAAAAGAATGCTTAAAGCCCAAACGAGGTTAGTACGCCAGGGTTTCAAAAACAGTCGGTTTTGTGGATCATTTTGATCTAACAGCCAAAATCCATCTACTGAAAGTGCTGATGGACCAGTGTGACTGTACACTCTGCCATAACCACATACGCCTCCCTCCTTGCCACAATGCAGGGCTTAATGTGGGGTGGAGGGGGGGGGTCACTGACGAGAAGGCCGAAACCTCCGAAACACCGGTGTATGGCCCTGGCGTACTAACCTCGTTTAGGCTCTAAGCATTCTTTTTGGAACACCAAGCTTGTCAACCAGAAGTAATTTAAATTGCTAGAATTTGGTATCGTTCGACTGCGCATTTTTTTGCGAACATTTTGGTATACAACTTGCCTATACTAGCTTTAAAGTGGAGCTGTCTTGGGAACAAATTTGCTTACTACTCATGCATGACGGCGCGCATGGAGAAATGCTAGTGAAGACGCATGCAAGAATAATGCAGCTTTCTGTGGACGGCCCGAGAGCAACCTATTTTCTTGCGGCGATGAAACGGTTGCAGAAATGACGGCTAGGAAGTGGTTCGCGAAGTTCAAAGCTGGAAAGAACAGTCTGGAGGATCACCCGCGCTCGGGCCGTCCACAGAAAGCTGCGTCGTTCGCGCACACCGTTTGACTAGCATTTTTCCCTACGCACCATTCGTGAATGAGTAGTAAGCAAATTTGTTCCCAAGACAGCTCCACTTTAAAGGTAGCATAGACAAGTTGCATATGTTCGCAAGAAAATGCGTAATTGAACGGTGCCAAGTTCAAGCAACTTCAGCTCTTTCTGGTTAGTAGATTTGGTGTTTTTTTCTAGTGTCAAAACTTATGGAACGACCTACTGTGTTCCATAAACTGTATGCGTTGTTCTTAAGCTATAAATCCATGAAGGTGTGAGTATTGGGAAACCACTGTAGCCGAGAAATGATTGTCAGTTAGTGGAAAACCAGCTTCTCTGAGAAGCTGAACCTCAACAAGGTAACCAAGATATTCCATAGCCAAGGAACTCTGTTAAGCGCCCAATGAGTAGATGATCACTTTCAGCGAGTGTTCCTTATGAAGTCTTATTTATAATGAGGGTATTCCGTCACTTTTGGCATTTAAAAAGCATAACGGACTTTAGACAAGACACTATTCTTTTCAGAGCGGGGGTAGCTCAGTAATGGAGTTTGCGGTCATTATGCGCGAAGCAGTGCTTCAATACTCTCTTGAACCAATCAGGCCTCCTTTCCAGTCAGGGTCAGGAAATTAGTATGAAGCATGTGTGTGAAGGACTTTCTATCCCTATGCGCTGCTGAATCCCTATGGTGGAGACATCATATAGCCCTAGTACGGCTGTCCTTCAAATTTGGGGAAGAATCGACTCGACCAGCATTCATCATCGTCTATAAAGAGGACCAAAGTTTTAAGCAAGAGCCGAATTTGTCCATAAACGCTATAAAATTCGTGGACGACAAATGCCAGGAAACGAATCGAGTGAAGGAAGTGCTGGGATGCGACGCGATGTGATGCTGAGTTGTGCAGGAAACTCCTTAGATACTTCGAGAAGCAGTCTTCCGATCTCGCTTGATCATCAGCGTTCATTCTATTCCATTCGTTGTCTTGGATATCCGACCTCTATGATGACTCGCGGTGGCCTACTGATCTGCCAAGTTAGTCTTGCTATCCTCCCAGACAAGTCAGATACCAATTCGCCGGCCCTGAGAGATGAAAGGCGTCGTGGGTCTCAAGCGAAGGATCGAACCATCGACATAGAGTGATCTACGTGTGTGTCGCTGAGCAACCCTAGCCACCTACTCTCTACGCGTCCATTATCATCCATAGAAGTGGTGAAGTTTGCCTTTGCAGTTCTAAGGATTTAAGACTTGTTTGTATTGTCATACTCGGCGGCAGTTTTATGAGATCTCCCTGGAGATCCCGAGAGCCTTAGTGGATCGAAGAAACGTTCCGACAAAGAGGCTTCCTAGACAGGACTCATTTCTGCGAATTGTGAACCGGCCGGTCGTTGACTATGCCACCAACCCAATTCACTAGCAAGATTCATTATTCTCGCCGTAGATTATCAATCAGGAGAATTATTTTGATCTTTTAATGCTCACTTTCGTTTTATCTTAGTTCGAAGAGGACAACGTCTTGATTATTGCTAGATTGGTATTTCGTATATTCCTCATGTCGGAAATATCCTCCTTTTTCTATCGATTTTCCTTCTTTTTCCAGGATATAAAGGCCATTCGATGTACGGGCCTGTTTAGTTGGATGAGGTGGAGTCAAGTTCGGCGGTCACCAGAAGGCTTGCCTTTCTTTGCTAATGAGCCGAAGCCTCGTCGATTAGGACTTGTTCGGGTTAGATGTAATTTATTGCTGAGAACTGCTCTTTATTTGTTTTCTTCTTGTTATTCTTTTCCTCTTTACTGCAACTCTTTTGTTTTCTTATTATATTCAAAGATGGAATATTAACACCTAGCGCATATTTTACTGCTATTCCGTCATTAGGGTGTATTTTGCACCAAAAATTCTTGTTTAAGATAACTTATTTTGCGGAGGTCGGTGGCGAAGGCCCAGCGCTCTCCAGTAATCAATACCGAACGTCCTACGGAACGCCCCAGCCCGAGTATCATCGAGACTGCAAGGAGACGTGCTCCATAAACGTATTTTACAACGTTCGTGAATAAACTGAAATCCTGTAGCAAGCGAGGAGACGAATCGAAGGCTAGAATCACTGAGACACTCATAGTAAAAAGACTGTGATATAGGTCA
The DNA here is from genome assembly GCA_019055375.1 of Parelaphostrongylus tenuis. NCBI lineage: Eukaryota > Metazoa > Nematoda > Chromadorea > Rhabditida > Metastrongylidae > Parelaphostrongylus > Parelaphostrongylus tenuis. The sequence continues at coordinate 67,253 of JAHQIW010007098.1, read as the reverse complement.
AATAGAGTAAAGCTAAAAGATCCATTTTACTCTAAATATTAATAATAGCAATAGAGATTACAGTGAAGAGATAAGAGGCCAGATATTTTTCATTGCTTCCAACGGTGGCTCAAAACATTGTCAAATCTGATCCCATCCCCTATACGCCGCATACATTCATCCAAGTACGAATCCAAGTGATGAAGCCCGGTACTTCGATGCCGTTTGTTACGCCATTTTAGTTTACAAGGTTCCATTCTTTTGACCGTTTGAGCGTGACCACTAGCGTATGGAATATCTATAACAAAATTAACTCCCATAAATCCCAGAAGAGACAGAAAAAACTGCTGAAAAACAACTGAAGACTTCTTAATCAAATGCATCACGTTAATTTAGAGGAGACCATATTTTATGACTAGCAAATTTCGTATATAATTTACAGGAATCAATTGAAAATCAACTTATTTGACCGCCGATTGCGGTGTTATGATGTTTAAATAAACCCAATGATGTAGAGTGGTGTGCAAAAACGTTTGCGTTAGCCGGGATTTGTACCCAGATCTTACTCTTTCCGGGAGCATGTGCTTAACCGTTGCGTTACCGAAAAGAGTATGATCTGGGTTCAAATCTCGGCTGACGCAAACGTTTTTGCACACCACTCTACATAATTGGGTTTAATTTACAAGAATTTACACTTCACCACTCTTATAAAAGCACTATGATGAAGAGGCTAAGTGATATGCAAAACATTCGACAAGAGAGAGAAGATGAACCCGCGTTTCACCCATATCGGCGCGATGTCTTACCACTGCACCACCGAAACCACCGGTCTGCTATCACTCCTACTTAAGCCCCCGATATGGTGAAACGCGGATTCACTTACCATATACTTTCTCCTCAATTCTATTTGCTATTTTCAAGTCGTTCATCAAAGTTTAAAGTGCACTTGGCGTCCAGCAGTTGGTTTGAACATTTCTTCGCCATAAACGTTTACTAGTGAAGATTTCAGTTCAACATATTCCAGTCATGGCGTTCCATTCCTCGTTTGATACGGACAGTGCTTGCAATAGCACTTCTCTGCTTCACATGTGCTTTCACAATTATCATTGCGTCCCCATACCTGAGGACAGAAGAAGAGTTACCACCGGATGATGTGAGTAGTGAAGACACTGTAAGTCTCTGTTCTGATCGTTCCAATCGATTAAAGTGCTTGTTAGCTGTTACGATAAGCAGTGATCTTTTATTATACTTTATTTCGAGTGCTTCGTCTAGACTACGCACAAATTTCAATAGATCCTTTCATTATTGTTTGAGCCAAAATAAAGGTATAATTATGATACAAGTACCAGCAGAGGAGCAATCGAGTGCGCAACACTCTGTGTTGGGTGAAGGTTTCACTTGACATGGAGTGTAAAGCGTTCGTCTTCGATGACTCTCTATAAGGAGTGAGAGGCTTCCGAGAGAACTGACCATGAAAGGATGGAAAGACGACGGGTTCTGCCCGGCTGACGAGTCTGTAAGGACGAAACACGTGTATCGGGCCGTACAAGAGCCCCTACCAGACCACATGACAAGTTGGCTCAATTAATAATGAAAGTGATCTTTTAGTTAATATTTTGGGCATCGCGTGTACAGTGTGTGCGCTCGTGTTTCAGAGACCTTAATCAGTAGCTCAGAACCATGGTTTCAATGCTATATTTAGCCCTGTCATCGACTGTTATTTAACCTTGCTTCAAACATTCAATATAATCTGTGAGAACGTTTAGAGCCTTTCGAAGTTGGTACGTTACAGCCATACGTGCGTTTCGGCGGTGGCGCCCGCTTCTTAAGTGGCACACCGCCGCACTTGAGTCCTATTTTATAGCGCGGATGGGGAGCCTTTATTCATGGATTTCACTACAGCCGGTAGATGGATCTCTACCTGTTTACTGTAGCCGTATTCCATCGACTTAAAATGGTGGTAACACATTATCACTTACTATCATCATGGTTGTCTCCCCATCCAATTGGACTGCGTAGCGTGGGCCACTGATGAAACGAACGACACCGCCGAAACGTACGTATGGCTCTGACGTACTTATTTCAAAAAGGCTCTAAACATTCTCACAGGCTGTATTTAGCCTTTGAGAAATCCTTTTTAGTGCATTGTAGGACCAAGAAAAAACTTGCGTTTCTCCTTCAGGGCTTCTCAGCACACTGTAGCAGCGTAGAAGAGATTACGTTTTGTATCCCAGTTATATGTCCACGTAAAAATTCTGTACGCACCAAAAGCATGAAAGGGTGTATAACACGTGGGTAATTGACTAAGACGAGACAACCAGGGTTTTTGTTCTGAAACGTGAGAAAAACCTTCAATTACAAATGGAAATCGCGCGCTGTGACTAGATGCTGTCCTCAAAGGGTTGAAGAAAAGTTTTCAAAGGTTATTATCATAAGTTCATTCGAATGGCGTTTTTATCACGTGACACTATAAATACATAAGTTGGCTCTGAGTTTTTAGTGATAATTGAAAGAGCAGGTGAGTTTCTGACTAAATTACAAATTCACAGAATGACGAGCAAAACACGGCCAATGGTGGCGTACGACGACCAGTAGGACTGAGTAATTCTTCCATCCCGACATTCTCAGGTAAGGTTAGCATTGATTTTGACTACAACTCTACTTTCAACTGAATGCTCCTGAAAGTCTTTCCAGTAGCTATGTCTTCCATTTTTGCTAGACAGCGTCGACTTCTCTTTGTAGTTCAATCAGTTCTCAAGTCGAAGAATTTCTTAAGGACCCACGAATGATAGGCAACGTGCTGTAGTCGACGCGTTTAAGCATGCATGGGCAGGATATCGACGGTTTGCTTGGGGTCACGATCAGTTGAGGCCTGTAAGCGGTGGCTATTCGGATTGGTTTGACACCGGTCTCACAATTGTCGACGCTCTTGACACAGCGATCATAATGAACCTCAAAGAAGGCAAGTTTGTCAATGTTATTTTGCTTCAAAATTGCTTTATTTATTCAAAAGAACGGTAGCTTTTCCAGCGTTTCGTTTGCCAGATCCTTGCGATTTCTTGTTTTTGGTGAAATTACTTACAATTGACCTTTCCGTTGGCCATTGATTTCATCTCTTCGGGGCGCCATGGGGGTCGTTTTCGATCCAACGTTTCTTCAGAGGCTTTTTTTCGCTGAACAACATTTTCTTACCAGAATTTTAGCAATCATTTAAAAGCTCAAATCTCGGTCAATTTCAAAACTGCCTGGTTTACTGGGAGGCTTGCCTGGATCGCTGTAGCAGCGAAGATAAAATTGTGTTCACACTCGGAGTGCTTTGGCTGTATGACTGGGGTCTATAAATGGCATCTCATTGGACTATATTGATACTCTCGATAGCAGGAATCTCGGCGTACACCGAGGCTAGATTTGGTTCTTGGGAAAAGCTTCTTATAGGGCGCTGTACGAGCGAGACTAAAATTACGATTGCACCCTTGGAGTTTTCTCTCACAATTTAATCATTATTTCCAAGATTGACGGATTGAGTGTATCCTATTCGTACATTTTACAATTCCAGAAGTAGCACAGGGGACAGAGTGGATACGGAATTCGCTGTCGTTTGAAAAGGATCGCTATGTGAACCTTTTTGAGACAACAATCCGCACCTTAGGTGGTCTACTGAGTGCATTTCATCTTACTGGTGATAGGGTACTTATCATTTCACCTTAGTCCTTTGACATCGTTTCTGTATGCATATCTATGAGATGATTAGCATCTTCCATCGCAGATGTTTGTGGACAAGGCTGAAGATCTTGCAGGAAGGTTGCTCAGTGCTTTCTCGAACTCAAAGTCGAGGTTCCATTGAGTGACGTAAATCTGAAGCTGAGGTTTGGCTTTCATTCCGTTCTTCTTTGCCTCCCATGAATTGACCTCTTATTCATATTTATCGTGATGAGAGTTCTTGTCACTGCCTATTCTTCCGTTTAGAAAAGCTAAACCACCCCCATGGAGTAGCGAATCGTCACTGTCCGAAGTGACATCGCTGCAGTTGGAGTTTCGAGATCTTTCCAGAGTGACTGGAAAGAAACTATATGAGGTGCATAAAAAGTTGATCTTTCATGTTGAAGTTTTGGTTCTTTTCCGTTTGGTAGCACAGAGTTAGAAATGATCCTTTTTGTTGGACAAGAACTTTTCATAAGAGTCCTAGTAATCATTCGAATGTTTAAATCTCTGGCTAGTGCGGTACGTGGCCGTTTTCTCGAAATAACCCTCTTATAACAGTGTAAAATTCAAAATAAGATTACGTTTCACATCGACAGTGCAAATCTACTATTATTTCGCTGTGAACACGAAAAGCGCATTTACGTGTTGAGAAAATCTTTTGAACTCAGATTCATGTGTTTTGTTTGAAATTTCTTTCGAAACGGAGAAACAATTCTTAGTTGCATAACAAAAATCACATCTCAAATTGAGCCGCCTCAGCGCCACTGAGCGCCTTGATCGATCGCCGTATTGAAACCACGACTAGCCCTCTTTCCGTGCCTGCGTATGTGAATCAATCTTCTTGCCTGCTATGCTGCAGAGCAACGATTGTTTCAAAATTAAGCACAACTTGGATTCGCTAAGTCTTATGCTATCGAATAATTACTAATAATCTGAAGAAAAAGCTCTGGACTGCGAGAGATATGCGCGTGTGAATCATAGATAACCCTTTGCGGACGATGAGGGTTAATATGACCCTCAGCTGGGCGTACTGTGCGGACGGGCTACGAAGAGTGGTGCGTGCTGCAAAACAAATTCGTGTTGATAAAGCTCTCAGAGGAACACTGTTATCAAAAAAACGATGAAGTATCACTGATAAGACTCCTGTGTGAATGATTTTGGCAAGATTAACGCTAATGCTGTCCAAAATCTTTCAATTTTTGAAAGAAGAAACCATCTACTTGCGAAAAGGAATATATTCCCAATTGTTGTTGGGCAATTTCTCATACGTTCTTGATGTTTTTGTAGTCAATAGATAGCTTGAGAAATTCTGACTCTAATACTAAGCTTGTTCTTTGAAAAAATCCCACAGTACGTTCTAAGAAAAATAAAAGTGACATTTTGCAATCGCAATCCAATTTCTCTTATTGAAAGAGGGTTTTTTCGAATTATATATTTAGATTTCGATTCTTATAGACTTTTTTGCTAAATAGAACTTGGAATGTCATTGATAGAACTTTTGTAAACGTATTTCAAGAATAATAACGCTCAATTTTCTTATAAAATCCCTACTTTCGAAAACGATGTCTTCCACATGCAATTGCATTTTAAGGATTGCGATCGTTAGACTTCAATTTATTTTGGGAAAAGACCTCTTCGACTAGATTACTAGTATTCATTTGATAGCTGAGATCAGGTGAACTCGAATTCCGTATTTTGTTTCTCAAATGGCTTGTTTTTTGCATTGTAACAGTCGGAATAAAATTTTGTTTGACATAAGGATTTCTCGCCGAATAAAGTTTTTTCTGTAAACAATTTATAACCATTCGATAGTGCAAATCTCAGCGATTTCAAGGACGTAGTTTATTTTTAGAGAGGACTCCGTAGTGAGATGTGACAGTCATAAGAAGATTGGGTTTCGCACTCTAAAGGATGGGATTTCGCGAAATTGGCCTCAAGTCACCGCGCCTTTATGAACACATCAACTAACTGCGAAACGTAATTTCTTTTGACTGCTACACAGTACAATGGAGAGTTCTTTCCAAAAACAAAGTTATTGTGGAAATTGTCAAGATTTGAGCTATAGATAAAATATTAGAAGTCCAGCGGAAAAGCTAACTTCAGTGGGAAATGCTTGAAGTGTGAAAGATATTTTGATTTCTACTGTTAGAGCGCATTAAGGGAGCCATTTTAAGAATGAAGTATACCATCAAAATTTCTAAGATTGAAACTATCGAATGGTTAGTATAACTCTGACAAAATCAGGAAGCGCGGTTTTCATGAGGTCGAAACAGGATGCGGACATTGAAAGTTATCCAAATCTGCGAAATTTAATCTTCTTTTGATCGCGTTACAACACTCTGAGAAGTCCTTCATCAAAATCAAGTACACCGTTGAAATTGCTAAGATTTACCCTATCTAATGAATTATCAGTTGCTCATGAAAAGAGCTTTATCCGGCGAGAAATGCTTGAATGTGAAGCAAAATATTTTGTCGACTGTTACAGCCAAGAAAACAGCCTATTCAGGAATAAAATACATCGTTCAAATTCACTTGGTTTTAGCTATCGAGTGACTCGTTAAACGTTTTATACGTTTCTACCAAAGGGCTCAAACAGGGTCGAGAGAATGGGAAGGAACCGCTACGCCTCTATCTCTTCTTCGCATACGATAGCTATGAATAGAGAATTCAAACGAAATCATGCATTGATCTGAGAAATGGGAATTTGAGCTGCACTATTAAACAAAAAAAGAATATCAAGAATTTTCGATGAAGTGAGATCGCATGCAGCAAGCGGCACTGTTTTTGACAAAGTACTCATTGTTTTCTAATTTTCAGCCAGTATGATTATTCTTATGCTCTTCATCTAATAAAGTGTACGGGAAGATAGAAGAAATAGAAGATAAATTTGATGAATGTAGGTAAGTATGAATAAAATATCGTAAAAATGTGCGAGAAAGCTTGTAAATGTAGCCTTTTCATGAATACTTGGTTTTCTCTGTTCAAAGTGTGGGTTATTTATGGAGCAATCACGTTATTTCTGATAAAAGTAACCTTATTGAGATACGTTCTATCATCTCTGATTATTTATTGACACAGAAATCCCACAAGTTGACGAAGAAAGTACAAATTTCATTATAAAACTATCACATTAGCCTTGGAGAATGCCGGTGGCCCGTCTTTGTAGCCGTCCGAGCCGCCCGCAAAGGGATATTTTCAAAAAACAGTCAAGGACCGCACTAACCTGACGTTTAAGCTTACGAATGATTACTAATACTATTGTGAAAAGTTCTTGTCTAACAACAGGAATCAGTTTCTAATTATGTGCCACCAAATGGAAAAGTATCACATTTTTCTCCAGAGTAATCGCTAAACCAAGATGTAAGCCTTATTTAAGGAAGTGTGCTTTAACGTTTCGAAACATGTTCACGAGATTGGATGTAACGACCATGGTGGACTTTGTGACATGTTCTTGAATGCAAATACCGGATATTTTAGAAGTGAGCTTTTGAATAAATCACCGGAGTGCTGTTTATTTCTCAAAAAAAAGCTTCTTACTTCCATGTTTTCCTGATAAGTAAACATGAAATTAGGGTCGCTATGGTGCGCAATCGGAAATTTTTGAATAGAGGTCATTATCCCCGAGCGAGGCACAAAATTTTGCACAAATTTGAGTGCTTAAAATTTTTGAAAATTTTTGGATCATTGGCATTTAAACCTAGAGGCTGTTATTCAAACTACTAGAATTTAAGTTCCAATTTTTTCTTCGTTTGAGGGACTGTGCTAGTAGCCGGCTAAGTAGATTCAGGATTTTGATTAGAACTCAGTTGCTTATCTATTTGACCTTTACAGACGCCGAAGTAGGTGAAATCCTTGTTGAAAGTGCCTCGTTTCTAATAACTTTTGTTTTAACAATCTCGTTTGTTCATCAAGAATATGAGATCATCCAGCTTGACAAATATCGGTTTTGGAAGTTGCTTTCTTACTTTCGTTGTTTAATTAAGCTGGTACTACAATAACATTTGGAGCGCGTACCGACAGCTACTACGAATACCTACTCAAGCAGTGGATCCAAACAGGCAAAACCATTGACTGGTTCGTAAAGTTCCTTTCATTGGTTTTTTTTTTCTTTACGGTCACAGATACTGTGGTTGATGTTGTTCTCTCTTACAGCGATGTACTTGTTGAACTGTGTTGAAGTTAGAGCCGAAAACATATCGAAGCTGCAAATCTTGACATTTTGAAGTCACTGCATTTCATGTTTTTCTCGTATACCAAATTCCAATTTTCCATCCCTACTAGTACTAACCGGGGGCAGAGAAAATCAGTCCCTTACACTATGCGTTTTCAGCTACCCCACAGTGAGATCTCAAACCTGGGAAAATAAACTTTGTCAGCATAGGTGACATGAAAATGTGGAGGTGTGATGTCAGACTGTGAAGTATTAGGAGAAGTCGTGTATGCATCGCATAAAGTAATGTGTTACTTACAACGTAACCTTGAAAATAAACAGTTGAAGCCATTCTGTAAACAGCAAATCAAGAGCACGCTGCATTATTAGCAAATGCGGTGGTGTCCCCTATGGAGTTGGAGATCATTGTATGTGGTTCTGATTAGAAATTTTTCTAAATTATAATAAAGTTGGTAGAAGAATACGATCCGAAACCAGTGAATAGCAGAGCGACCCTCTCAGATAGTTCAGCTATTTCATCGTGCTTAATTGATGGAGATATCATAGGACATTCTTATCATCAAGTTAGGACAGAAAATAACACGTGTAGTATGTTTGAGTGGTTAAGAGTATAGTGGATAGGGTATAAAATGGGCTCCGTAAAGAGTTTATCTTTTAGGCTCTTATCTGACTACGTGACTGCTATGAATTCCATGCAGTCGAAGTTGCTGAGGTATTCGGAGCCGAATAAACTAGCATTCGTTGGGGAATTGCTTGCAGGAACCACGTATTCTCCAAAAATGGTAATGTTCACTTTGCTTTCTGAACATATGGCATACACGAATCTTCCTCATCTATTTGGAGTTTTAGGATCACTTGGTGTGTTTCCTTCCGGGTACATTAGCATTAGGTAGCCATAACGGACTACCTCCTCAGCACATGGAATTGGCGAAGGTTCGCACATTCTCATTTACAATTATTGACTTACAATTGTTTTAGTTGCCGTGAGTTTTAAGGAGCTTGGGAAAACTTGTCAGAGATTGTACGTAACTCCTACTGGACTTGCGCCGGAAATTGCCCACTTCAATATGCTTTCAGACGCAACTAAAGATATAATCATCAAAGTAATTCAGCTTTCAGCTTTCTCTCTCTCTCTCTCTCTCTCTCTCTCTCTCTTTATAGTATATTGAGTTTTCATTCTTTCATATTCAGCCGCTTGATGCTCATTCACTTCTGCGGCCTGAAGCCGTTGAAGCATGGTTCTATCTTTATAGAATTACAGGTAAGTTTGTCTATCCCGAGTCTTCTTTATATTCTCCTATATACTTGATTTTAGGCGATAAAATTTACCAGGATTGGGGATGGGAGGCTTTCAAAGCCATTGAAAAATATGCAAAAGTAAGGAATGGATATTCTTCTGTGAAAAGCGTGAATAAAATCCCAGTAGCATACAGGTTAGATGGTCTTTATCGAAAGATGTCACATTTCCAAAACTCGCTATTTTTCAAATTAACAGTTTTGTTTCTAGAGATCTCATGGAGTCTTTTTTCTTGGCGGAGACCCTCAAGTATCTTTATCTCTTATTTGCTGATGATCAAACGAACCTCTTCCCTCTAGACAAATGGGTATTCAACACAGAAGCGCATCCTCTTCCAATATATTCAAATTAATGTCGATGTTGTCTTCAACAGTAGGTCATTGTAATTCCTTCTTCTTGCTCAGGGTACTTTTATTATGGAATTGAATATTTTAGATGGGTTTTTGTGGTCTATTTTTATTGCTCAGAGTACTTTCATCATAGGAATTTTTATCTTGTCCACGTCTTAAACCTTCTTCATCGCATTTCGGCCGGTATGGGCACTATAGTGCCAAAATGTAATAAAATAGTATTTTGAACTCGTTCACTCGCCGCTCAAAAGCTGCCTTTTCCTGGCCGCTTTTTTACATTTATTTCCTTTCTGGGAGCTGAACAATAGAACGACTTTTTTAACCTTTGGGTACCGCGTGACCCCTTGTGATGCAGGCGGCGCGACGTCGCGTCCTGTTCACCTATTGCGATTGCGGCGTCGCGCTCGCTTCGCGACCACGATTATAAACGCGCTTCGCTTGCGCGTCGACAGCGCCGCTTGACGCGTGAAAAATCAAAGCGGCGCTGCTTGCTGGCAGCGGCAGTACCTAAAGACTTGAAGAAACCCGGTGGGCCCTATCTTTTTCGGGTTTCATGAAAAAAATGCAGATTTAGGTCACATAGATATCATGGTCCAACCACACTACCTCTAGCCTGCCCATAATGTGTTATTGATGTTTTCGTATCAGCATCATATTTCTGTGTAAAACCTTTTTTTCTTCATTCTCAAGCTCTTCATGTGTAGATGATCGTAGAAAGTTGAGCTTATAGAGCGTATTTGATTTTCTTTCTTTGTAATAGTTCTTTGTCGTTATTACACCGTGAAATTGGTGTTCCAATATGTATATATGTTAGGAGAAATGTGCCTGTCGTAAATCTTGTCGGACAGAACATTCCCTAATTAGCTTGTATTTTTGATTTTATGGGAATTTCGGTGCGATGTGCGGTCTTGCGATGAGATAAATAAATGAGTTATAGTTTACATGATTATTATCCTAGGTTTTGGCAATAGTGTACTCAGAGATAGTTTGGAGAGCTCAGCTGTGAAGCCTAGTATACCTACTGACAGCTTGTTGAGTTCTTCCGAGAAAATTATTTGACTCAAGGAAGTCCTGGCACGGACCTCAAGTGCTTGTTAAGCCTTCTAAATGCTGTACAGAACACCCAGGCAGACAAGTTCAGAGCGCATCTTCAACCGGAGAAACAGTTGGTTGAGAAGAAAGTAGAGCTAAAGATTCATTCAACCTTTAAAAGACGAAAGGAATCCGTTTTGATACACGACTTTCTAAAGGTCTCTCTCGCTAGGAAGAACTTCTTCCCTAGACGTTTTGTTATCATTCAAAAGCCGAAATTTCGGCGGCCTCAACAATATTTTTAGTTCATGAAACTTTTTCTATTCCGTTGTGGCAGTAAGAATAGTATCATGCCTAGAACTTAATTTGGTTTATTTGCCTGGTTAAGGTTTGTAAGTGGTTTTTCACGTGATTATTAATATCCAATTTATAGCTGGAATTTATGCAGTTTTGAAGATATATATTGGTTTCTGAAAAAGGTCACATAGAGCGCTGTAGAGGCAAGAAAGAGACCGCATTTTTTACCCTTCCGGGACGAACTTTGTTCATTTGGACCCACGATTTTTGAAGGCCTTTCTTGCTGAAATAAGCTTCCATACACTCTTGATGAGCATTAGAAACCTAAATTTCAACAGTTTAAAAAATGTCCTTAGTTTCTGAAGAGCTTTTTATATTGCATTGTGGCAGTGGAAATAGTATCATATTTCACACTTACTTTGCTTTACTTGCTCGGCTGCGGTTTGTCGGTGGTTTTTCACGTGATTATAGGTAGTCATTCTATAGCTAAAATCTCAAGAATTTTGATGCTTATTTGATTTTGGAAAAGGCTTACATACAGCGTTGTAAGAGGAAAAAGAAGATCACGTCTTGCAATCGAATTAGATAACTCGTCGATTGGACTTTACTCAGGGCTTAGTGGTACTTACAAGTGAAGTTTATATTTCAAAGTCACATGGTCGTTATGGAAAAATAGAATATAACAAAGGAATGTTTCATGAAGGTATTCTTATAGTAAAGAAAGTGTCCTCGTGTCTAAGTGATCTTCATTTTCCAACGCGAAAACCTCATCTTTGCTAGAAGAAAATGCTTTCTACCCTCATTTTACATCTCTGTTCTCCGTCTTGCTAAGGTGTTATACGAAAACACACTCATAAAATTTATTCAACAATCAAAACTAATAAAGTCAACACTGAACAACAACAATCACCCCGAAAACAACATTTTACCCTAGAAATTAGCACTCGTCATTGTATTTTGCAATCACCAATTGATTCGTCCTAGAAGAATTGAAGAAATTATTGTAATCAACAGTTAGTAACTAAAAGTTAGTGCGCCTAAAGCAATCAATTTGCAGATCATCTGCAGGAATGCACAATATGGATCTGCAGCACATATTCCCTAAGTCGATTGTCTAAAGCGCTCAATGCGATAATATTCATTACGAGCTGTAGCGTCACGTTTCAAGCAAACAATCATCTTACAATAGTTGCATGTAGTTCGTACCTATTCAACATGCTTTTGATCTAATCAGCATTTCTAATCTTTGTCGACCTTCTGTAGCATTCAAATCAGCGTCCATTTCTCTGTTTTCCCATGGCGGATTTTTCCAGAACGTGGAAAGTTATCTAGTGACAAATGATGTCTTCTGGCAAGTAGCTGACATACATCTCCATCTTGGAATCCTTGTAGCTTATACTTCCTCACGCACTCTCTGTAGACTGCGCAAGCGTGCATTATATAATTCGATGACCAAATGGAAGAACAAATAGATATACCTAAATCATGATAGTCTTATAACATGATATTAGGCTGGAAAGAAAGTTCTGGGGCACTTGTAGAGAAATGAAAATTTATGTGTGACTTCCAAAAAAACAGTAACAATGTTCTCCAAAATGAAGGTCATCATCTTCTACGAGTTTCTGCCATCGCTACGCCATGCTTTAGATCTAGTCGATTTTTCAACTTCGTTGATTTCATCGACTGCAGCTAGCTGTGAAAAACCTTTTCTCCAATAATGACGCAATAAAACACGAACTTTGATTGAGTGTGTTGTTGGACATGGCGGAGGCTTCTAACAAAGAGAAAATGAAAGACGAATAATACCTGGGCCTTCAGCGGCAAAACCCCACATAAGAAATTGTAGTATTCCCATGATATGCATGTGAGTTATCTCATGCTTATTTAAATGCCCCAGAACTTTCTTTCCAACCGTAAAACTTTCTTATACCCAGTCTTCCTCTTATTACATGGACAACTCGAATCTTCGCTCTGATGAATAGATTACGAGAGAACTCGCAATGATAGTTAGACTTTCTTATGGAGAAACGGGGTAAAAGTGATACTCAGTCTGTCTCTGGAGCCCACATAGCCTACTATAGAGCTCTAGAATAGGTAGGGCGGTAAAAAAGTGAAGGGGATAGCCTAACCGTGTCTCAGGATTTGTACTTTAGGGCTTGAGATTTCTTCCGCTCCTTCGTGAACTTGTTCTGATTATGGTTTTGCAATAGACTCTCTTCGGCTTCACAAGAATAACGTCATATGGAGAACATTCCAGCCAATCACATTTTGTGTGAAGTTTGTCACGTTGGATACACATAGTAGCACCTGTGCCAGAATGACAATACTGGTAGTAACTGAGTACAGTTGTTTTATATCTGATTAGACGATGAATGATAGATAAATTGATGAACAATGAAACGGAGATAAATCTACTCGCGTATGACACCACATAGACGAACAGATTCAGTCCAGTGAGTGCAAGCGCTTGGATAAGGCGCGCAAATTCTAAGAAATGATCTTAACCGTAGACCTGAAATAACCTTCCGCCCTACGAGAGATCTTTCGCTAATACAGATATACTGTGAAACACTCATATAATCAACTTTATTTGTCACAATAAAGACGAAAAGAAAAAGGAATAGAAAACAGCGTAAGTGAAGAAACCGTATTACGGTGTAACGAACATTCTTCCTGAACAAAGTCTATCATTGTTATCTAATAATTGTCTCCAGAGAACCTTATCAGAAAAATTTTTTAAACACATTGACGCTTCAGTTAGCAACTAAGGCAAGTATAGATAAAAACATTGTTCAACTGGTTAGCATGCCATTAAGGAATTCATTTACCAATTTTGAACAATGATTTCAAAGTGACGTGTACCACCTCAGAAAAACCACTAATTAATAGAGTAAGAAACATTATGATTTAGGAAATTTCCATCAACTGAAATAAATTCCATTATCTCAATTACATTGTGGAGTTCTGAAGGCGCTGGAGTCTTCAAAGGTATTCCGGTTTTGGCCTGGTTTTTGAAACCTTCTCGCAAAAGTTGTCGGATGAGGGAAGATTTCGTAGCCGTTCGATGAGAGGCTGTGTGAATACAATGGATGAAGCAGATCTTCGTAGCTCAGTATGTTAGCCTTTATATAGTCGTTTGTGCGATGTGTGACTTACTGTTATCATGGAAAAAGGCCGGCCACATTCCAGGTGACCAATATCCAGCACAGACACGAATTTATGGTTAACTTTGTCTCTTAGCAAGATCTACTTTGTCGTCTCAAACGCTTTTTCAAAATCTGGGAGTTGTGATAGGTAAAATCAGTCGCAGACCACCAGATATCAGCATGATCTTCTTTCCGTCCAGTTTCAGCTTTAGAAAGTTTGAAGAGGTTCATCGCTATGTTCATTGAGGCAGCTAAGATAGCAGCGAAGATACATTCTCGCGGTTCATAACTATAAAACCCAGAAAACGGGTCACTTTCATTATGCGAAGAAGCTGTGGTATTATCTTAAAATGATGTTTTGCTTTCATTGTCAAGTAACTCGTGCGCTATTCACTTGCCAAGGTTTTTCAGCAGTGTGGTTAGTGACGTAGTCCGCAAGAAACATGGTAATGACTGGACCCTTTCTTCCAGCACTTTCTTGTGATTCACGAGAGAACGCCCTCGGTGGTTTCCGGGATTACAAGATGAATCGATTCAACCAGCAATTTATGATCGGCATTCAAAGAAAAGACCAAAATCACATCTTCCGTTACGAGTGTTATCTTCAGACCACGCTAAAGTTTCAATATGCCTAATAGTTTATTAGAGCCATGCATGTAGTCTGCTATAGGCACTTATACAGTGAATACACGTGTTTCGGCGTTGCTGCCTCGTCAGTTACACAGTGCTTTTCCTCCTAGCCAATACTCTCGGAAGATAATTCTCTTACATAGAGGAGTCGATGCCGAACGTTCTACACGCACGTTAAGTGATAAAATCTCTGAAAGGGCAGTAACGTGCACTCGATTTCTATAAGCTGGTAACGTCAACACATCTTATGCATGGCTCAGAAAGAACTAGCAGCTTTACTCGAAATTGAGCGTGGTCTAAAAAAACACTTGAAACGAAAGGCATGATATATTTGACGATACCAGTAAATATATACGATATCTAGTGATACAAGCCGAGTCTCAGCCCTCAGCACTAGCATAGGTTGAAAACAAGTTCTGAGACACTTATATAAAACTGAAAATTTATGCATGAATTCCAAGCGAAAAACAGTAATAACTATTATTCAAAATTCAGGCTATCGTTTTCTACGGGTTTCTACCATCGGCTCGCCAGTTTTCTCATCTGGTCGAGGTACCATTTTTTCGAGTTTGAATCGAAGAAACTCTTGACATGCTTATTCAACCTCATCGAACGATTAAATCGGCGATCCTCCAGAAAGTGTTGTATTGATCTTGTCTTCGAGGTCAAGATATCCGGAACAAGCAATCAAAGAACTCTTATATTATTTCTTCCCGATTATCAAATGATAATAGTAGCGCAAGTAGTGCCTATATCACCGCAGCTTCCTAATATAGTTCCGTGACAAATCTGTGATTTTCCAATCCAGCGGACACGAAGTTGTTAACAAATGGTTTATCAATTCAATACAGGCAGTGCAATACACACAGTTAGTTGCATTGGCTGACCTCTTGGCGGTTTTGCTTTCCTTCAAAGCTTGAAAGAGGCAAATTGAAATACAGTCTACTCAATCAAGCACTTTCACAGTCGAAGGAAATAGAAAATAGCACATAAGTACCAAGTCTTTGTATGAGATTTGGTACTGGAGCTATAAAACCAGTTTTATTAATTCGGGGTACCCGCTTCCTGTCATTTTGATTTGAAAATCACCGTTTTTTTTTTCAAATTTTTTCAGTTTTCGACATGAACTCTTTGTTTCGTTGATAATAGCAATCGGAGTGAGTAACCTTCTCAATGGAGCTTATGTTTTGGCGGGTACTCCGGATTAATAAAACTGGCCGTGACGATTCAAGGTAAATGTCTATCATTAGGCTAGAACTTCATACATGAATTGCGTCCAGTCGAGTGGAACACTCTATACTTAAGTAAGATCATCCGGTCTTGCATCATATGCAACGCTATCAAGCGGCAGTCCACCGAAGGAACGGCGAAAGCTAGCGAATAGAAGTCTAAACCCGCGAACCATTGAAAAATGAATGTATACCTTGAAACGCAAGTGAAATCGGAAGATGATCTTTTTCATAAGCCATTTCAACCTCTTTGAGGAGAAGACAGTTTATCCGTGAACGTATCCAGTTTCTTATAACTTTTGTTAGCAGCTCATGAACATCGTTTTACCATTTATAACAAAACGCACTCCATACGAGAGCGCGTGATGCAAAAAATCCAGCATTTCTTCCAGTTGTTTCGTCTCTTCGCCTTTATCATTCACAAAAGCCTTCTGCGCTTAGGCAACAACGTGACCTGAATAGCAGTCATGGTAAAAATCTAAAATCTATTGTGTGGTTCCATAAATTTTGGCACTCGAACAATAGACACCATATAGCGATCAGAAGTGATTAAAATTGCAAGACTTTGGTATCGTTCAGTTGCGCATTTTTCTGCGAACAAATCAGTATACAACTTGCGCATACTTGCTTTGACATGGAGCTGTCATGAGAACAAATTCGCTTGTTACTTTGCTACTTATGCACGAAGGCGATGATTCGGTTGCAGAAAGGAGGGCTAGGAATGGCTCGCAAAGTCAAAAGCAGGGGAAAACAGTGTGAAGAATCAGTCGGGCTCGAGCCGTCCACAGGAAGCTCCATTAATCTTGAACGTTGCTTCAGTAGCATTTTGCTCGAAGCGCCATTCGTTCAGAAGTAGCAAGCAAATTCGTCCTCACGGCGGCTCCATCTGCAAGCAAGCATAAACAAGTTTTAAATCAAGATGTCTACAAGGAAATGCGCAATTGAACGATGCCAAAATCATGAAACAATAGCTACTTCTGGTTAATAAATTAGGTGTTTCATTTCTCTAATGTTAAAACTTATGAAAAGAACTAGGCCGAAACCTCTGAAACACCGGTGTATGGCCCTGGCGTATCAACCTCGCTCAGTCTTTAAGTAATCTTTTTTTTTGAAAGAACTAGCATCAAATGGCATAGTGGATAACTTATTTGTATACTCACCGTTTTGTGTTTTTTTTACTATCCACCAGATATTATGTAGGTCAGCCTCACGAGTCCTGCATGGACGAGGAGTGGCTCAGAGCAAAAAGTCGACTTAAGAAATGGCACGAAATCACATAGCATGACAAAGCACTCATCTTTGCAATTACTTTTCGGATTATTCGGCATGCATCTAGCACTCATTCAGGAGTCAATCTCGCTGAGATCTTATGCTTCTGCGCAAGAATCTATTTCGAAGTCTTTTCCGTTATGTGTCTGTGTCGCATGCGCTTAGCGGCGTGCTTGATTTAGTTTTATGTTTCCCAGCTGTTTGTTTCAAATTTCTTTTCCATTTAAATGTTCTTTTATATGAGCACAGCGCGGTCATTCCGTTTCGGCGATGTCTCCATGTATGAAGGTGTTTGACGATATTTCACTTTCTGCTGCCGATTTTTGTAGGCCTGTCCTTTCAAACAGCGTTTTTATAGCCATACCTAATTCATTTAAAATAAAGGGCTGGATAAACGGAATCTAATAGTTGCTGCACTTATCGTTTAGAAGTTCATATTCCTTAATTTATCCCATGGCGCTACAGTTTCGTAGTCAGTGAAGATGGCTACTTCGCGCATCAGGTTCAGGAATTCTTCCTTCTACTCTCTTATTGTGCACACACTGCCGACTGTGCGACACGTAATTCTTTGAAGCGCTTTATTGGAATGGGAAGGGTAAGTGGAAAGATTATAACCCAGTTGTTTTTCTTACTTGACTTTCGTGACTTCGGTATCATTTTGTGGTGTAGCTGTTATGAACAGAATGATTGAACGTTTAGAAATGGAAGTCAGTCTTCGTTCAGTTTTGCTCGGTTTAACTGATATACTCTGACAGTGCGTTCAGCAAATCTGAAGCATTTGTCCATCTCCTTCTGTATTGAGCAAATCACAAAGCAGACGTCGATATACCTACAGTGCAGCATCTACTTACAATCAAATTTTAGTCAGAAGATAAAAAGAAAGAGAAAAATCAAGATTACTAGGTTGAAAAGAAAGCTCTAGGGTATTTGCGAAAAATTGAGAATTTATACATAAATTTCAAACAAAAACAATGATAACTATTCTTCAGAATAAGGCCGGCCACCGTTTTCTACGACTTTTTTTAGTTAGAGTTAGCACAGTTTTGTGAGAAACTTTGAGTTCGGTTGCCAGATCGCGAGCACTTGACAACGGTCATCATCCAGAGCAGCAATAAAATCTTCGTTGTTTAACTTTGTTGAACTTCCTGAACAGGGCTTGTCTTCGAGGTCAAGACCTCCGATATCAAAGCGTTGAAATCAGTGTCCAGCAGCGGATTTGCTTGCTGTGACTTCCCCTTCAACTTCGTTGATTTTATGGACAGCAGCTCGTTGTGAAGGACCCTCTCTCCAATAATGACGCAATAAAACACGAATTTCGACTGTATCGCTGGCTGTGATGGAGGCATGTAAGAAAGTGAAAATAAAGACGAAAAACATCTAGCTTATCAGTGGGAAAATCTCACATATGAAATTATAATATTCCCATGATATGCATGGAAGTGATCTTATGCTTATTGAAGTGCCACAGAACTTTCATTCCAACCTGGTATCAGGCTATCAATTAGTGATCAAGGAGGAGAATGCGTAATAATTCCCCGTAAGGTGGACGTTGATCTAGCGAATATCATCTTCAAGAAAGTTCTTGTATTGGCCATCGTCTCAAAAGGAATTTGCAAGTCAGTATCTGATATAAATCGGGGTTGGATCAAAGTAACAAGAGAAGCGGATTCAAATCCATCACTTAGTTCACAATTCAAAACTGATCTGCCACTAAATCCTTTTTTTCCAGTTGGTTCATAACTTTTCCTCGTACTCTTCTCACACAAAAGGAGCGTTTATAAGAAATATGTTTCGTACAGCCACTAGTGAGTGCCCAAGAAGAGAGGAGAAGGACGAAATTAATACGCGGAATAGTCATATCCAATGACTATGAAGCTATAGCTCCTCAGGAACAGGTTTTGGAAAAAAAAATCAAAGCGCGAAACGATAAATGCAGAAATACTAAGATCCTGTTACAAGTTCAGAGAAGAGGTAGCAGTGATCCATGTACCGCTGAACACTCTCAAACACCTGTTAGTTCGTAACAGCGTGCATGACCGTTCCTGTAGAAGGTTGGGGGAAATGTTCTGAGGAAATGCTTGTAAATATTCATGCACCTATTACACCAAAATAAAGACAAAACTAATAGTCATAGTACTCCCCTTCAACTTCGAGAACTTCCTGCCACTTCTCCGGCAGAAGATCGCATCCGCGAGCATAAAATACCGATTTCTTGCTGTTGCAGAAATGAATGACCGAACTGTGCAACTCAATATCGGTACCAAACTTTTTTTCGCGCAACCAGTGCTCCATTTAACGAAACAAATGATAGTCGCTTGGAGCCAAATTAGGACGAGGGTGTTCAAGAACGGTCCAACTGTGTCTTTGTCCCAAGCCAGATTGATGCGTTCACTTGCCACCGTTGCATTTGAACCTAACAGCCGTTCGTGCATCATCAACAACCTAATTTGATCGTTTCTTAACTCCATCTTGAAATAAGTAGATAAATTTTATACCAATCAACACGGGAAAAGACGGGCTTTCAAATGAGTCCAAAAACACGAAAAATGGCCGACACTGAGAAAAATAACAACCATTTTCTAAGAACTTCATCCCCAATCTATTACTACGAAATATCGCATAATATGCTCTAGCGGCAAAGACAGAAGAACAATCACCTGTCGCCTGTCACCTGTCGTCCCGTTGACCGTCGAGTGACTCGAGTGGGTACCAGCAACTCTTCCATTTTTCCCTATCGCGTGCAAGAGTAGCCCAGTGGGTCCTTCCCGCTCTAGGGATTCGCTGAGCATCATATCTTTATTCTATCGCTTTCGTGAAGAAATCGGACCAACGGGTCAGTGGTCTTCCTTTAGAGCGCTTGACGTCCCGAGGAATCCAGTCGGTAACGGCTCTTGTCCAAAGGTTGTCGTTGAAGCGCATCACGTGTCCGACCCACCTTATTTTCGATATCCGAGCGTGTAGAACGGCGTCTCTGATTTTCGATCGTTTACGTAGGTCGAAACTCGGTTTTTTATCTCTCATTTGCAAGATACGGGATACTCCTAGCATCGACCTTTCGACTGCACGTTCGATAACGCCAGGTGAACTTTCATCCTGTCGAAAAGGTGGGCACGGAGTCGGATGTTCTTTGTCCTCTTCACTACATCTTCGATGCTCTTAAACGTTCCCCAAACCGCTCATTTCCTCCTGCTCAACTCTGGAGCTAGGTCATCATGTTGATTTCACGACCTAGATAGACGTAACTGGAGCATTCGGAAATTGTTGTTCCATTGAACGTGAATGGGGCATTAGAAATCCATCCGTTCCTCATGAACATTGTTTTCGTTAGATTCAGCTGAAGACCAATCTTTCCATAGGCGCTATCGAAATCGGTCAACATTCGTTCCGCTTGGCTGATGTCTGGTGATATGAGAACGATATCGTCAGCAAAGCGAAGATGGTTTAATTGTCGACCGTCAATTTTCACTCCCATTTCGTCCCATTCTAATGTTCGCATGACGTTTTTGTAGGGTGGCAGTGAATAATTTTGGCGGAATTGTATCGCCTTGTCAAACCCCTCTTCTTACGTCAATGGTGATATTGTTGTAGAATGGAGATAGTTTGGTCGTGAAATCTTTATAAAGCTCACGAAGGATCATTGTGTACCGAGTAGGGACGCCCTGGTGATCCAGAGCCTCTATAACCGCTTCTGTTTCCACTGAATCAAAGGCTTTCTTCAGATCGATTAAAGTGAGACAGAGTGGTTGTTTGTACTCTCGCGAAACTTCAATGAGTCTTGTGATCGTGTCGATGTGGTCTATGGTACTAAATCCTTTTCGGAACCCTGCTTGTTCGCATGGCTGTCCTTCGTCAAGTGTTCTGTCAATCCTGTTCAGGATGACTCGAGTAAAGAGTTTATAGACAACGGACGGCAAGCAGATTGGGCAATAATTGCCTATGTCGTGAAGGTCTCCCTTTTTGAAGAACATTACGGTCTTGCTGGTTTTCCATTGAATAGGGATCTTGCATTCTGACAGGTAGCGAGTGAAGAGCCGAGCCAGGGTGTTGATGAAAACTGGAGGCAGGTTCTTCAGGTGTTCTGGTCTAATCCTGTCTGGACCGGGTGTTGTTCTGTTCTTCACCGACGATAAAGCATGTCGGATTTCGGAAGGGAGTACCGGTGAGACAACATATTCGTCCTCTTTCAACTATGTGACGGTAAGAGGACATGGCTAGCGAAGAGATCCAAGTGGTATTGGTGGATGATTTTCTCCATAGCCCTTCTCGAAGCTGCAAGTGTCCCGTCAGGGTATCGGAGTGCAATCGTCTTGGTCTTAAAGTTGGCGAAGCCTCGCTGGGCTTTGCGAATGCTCTTCCCAGCTTCTGCAGCTTCTGCCATTACTGCTGCTCTTCTCTCTTTTAGGTCTTCTTTTATAGCTTTTCTGCAGCGTTTCGCAAGTTCGTACGTAAGGTTTCGGTTGCCTGCGGCTCGTGCGATTCCACGTTGACGTGTCAGCCCAAGTGTCTGCGGAGACAAACGTCTCTTCGTAACCTTAGGACTCTCGGCTTTTATAGCGCTACCGTGAAGATATTCGACGAGTCGATCGTAGTCTTCTTCGATGTTGTCGACAACGGTATCTTCCCAAGAGACGACTAATGATTTGAATACATCCCAGTTTATGGTAGTTCTGGGACTTCGTTGTTTAAATTTAGCGGCTTTCTCTCCTCTCTTCGAAAATCGGAACGTTGCGCGAAGTAGGCGATGGTCTGGTCCCGTGCAGAACTTGGGAGCAACAGCAACATGGGTCAGGCAAAACGCTCAATTTAGTAAGACGTGCTCTTTTTCACTATAACAGTCCCCATTTTTAGATTTCGCCGTTGATCGTTGAGAGTGGGACCTTTGGAATTGTGAGTCACCATGGATGGTTGAGTAGTAGTGATGAACTCAGATAGCCTTTCACCCTGTTCATTCCATTCTAGTCCGCGGGTCCCTATGTGACGTCCTTCAGACGTTCTTCTAGGTCTAATTTTTGCGTTAAAATTTTCGACAATGACCTTGAAGAATATATTATCTTCTCTGAAGAATTTTTCGAGGTCCATATAGAACGCTTCGACTTCGTCTTCGTCATAGCTTGATGTTGGTGCGTAAGCAACGAAGATGGTCAAAGCCGGCGTAGAACCACATCGTTTCAAGCGTAATCGTCCGATACAGGTTGTTAGTTGTTCAAACGAATCAATGCTCACGGTCAAATTCGATTTGACGAGGACGCCAACGCCGCCGACACTTCTGCGATTGCATGTACCAAGGAACAGTTCTTCTCCGGTGTCATAAACAGCGTGAAAAGCATGGCGCCTCCTCGTCTCAGCCAAGCCAATGACTCCGTACCTTATTCTTCTTGCTTGGATTAAGAGATCTTCTACAGCGGATTCGTGAGCAAGGGTTCTTGCGTTGTAGGTACGGATCGTCATTTTAGTCCGTCGATCTTGGCAGTTTAGTTCGGCCCTGAGATTTTAGCAGCGTCTCCCTACTCGTCCTACCTGGCGCTGCTGTACCAGGGGCTCTCTCGGGGTCAGGGGAATGAGGCCCATATTTGTTACTGTTTTTGGCGTTTTGATACTCAACGTATAGCTTGCGAGGTTCTAAACGTGGGAGCTGGGTACTCACGGGTAGCTTGACAGTCTCTCTCGGTGGAGAGGGAGGATCTTATTTGTTGTAGGCAACCCATAGCTGCGTCCCACGTACTTCCGAGCTATTTGATTGCAGGCTTTTGGCCAGTTTGGCTCGTAAAAAAGAGTTCTGTTCTCTTGACGCTGCACAAGCAAGAAGCTTACCCCCTGAATCCACCTGCGTCTCTGGGAGGCATACGGTCGCTTTTGGTTCGCGTTCTATTCCCCTATCCACTACTTGGGGACGCGCCACGTGCCCTTGCGACTAACCGGGCGGGATCCCTCAAAGATGGAGGTCCGTGGACAGAAGAACAAAGATTACATAATATGTTCCAACGGGTGATTGCAGAGAAGGTGATTTCATGAGCTCACATACAACTTACCTAGTCTCTTTTGAAGCGCCTGGAGACAAATGCCTGGGTAAGCGGGAAGTCCGCTATGTGTCCAAACAAAAGAACATCTGGCCGGCAAACTTGAAACTGGACCAAACATCTCGTTGAGAGCACACAGAAATGCAAACGCATAAAGGAGATTTTGCAATAAAAGTGGTTGTCTTCCAAAAACATAAAACAGTGCCAAAAGCTCTTGAGGACTTTGGACTCTTCCAAAATCGAAAATGAATCTCAAAGATGAGTGTCTCGTCATCACGCGAGGCTTCGCGTCATTTCTCAGATTGTCTTTAAGTGCTTGACTCAATGAATTGCCAGTCAATTCGACTTTTCCGGGCTCTGAAGAAGGCGAAACTATCAAAATGTCAGCCATTGTATTGTCATTGTACTGTATTGATATTACTGTCAGTAAACACTATTGTTTTCAGCCTTGTATCTACATATCAAGAAAAATTAGTGAATTATTCAATCAGCGCCGAGGTTAACAGATAAAGGCGTCTCTGGTAAATTCAGAAGGCATAATTCACTTTCGATCATGAGCCGTAAAGACTCAGAACGAGGCCTGTGACAATACAGCGCCGATAGTGCTTTCTATTTGCCTTGCACGAGAAGGAAAAAGAGAATCTAAGACGTTCTAAAAGAGAACTCTCGCTAACAATTGAAAATGAGTGCAATTTTCTGTTTCGCACAACACTTCACTCACTATTGGAATGAACCTCCCACACTGAAAGAAACAATCTCCAAGAGACTTCTCAATTCGTTGAAGGTACAGAGGTCAATGAAGAGCTTTCTAGTCCGAGATCCATTTTATCGTATGCTGCATGCGATTTATGAACTCGAGAGCGGGTGCTACTGTCGTTCACTGGCAAAGATGTTGAAATCACATCACTATTTGCTTTGAAGCGTGTTCGGATGGAAATTTCTAAATTGCTTCGAGAACATCAAATATTGAATAGGTCGAATTGGTCGCCTATTCTAAGAAAGTAGCGCTTTAAAACTTTACAAAATCTTTCCAAAACATTTGCAGATTTATAGAAACAAGACAAAGCACTGAACCATTGCATAAATAAAAGTATACTTCACTAAATGAAATGTACAGCAACAAATTCTGTTTCGTCGGCACCATAAATTTCGAGCAGCTGAGAGCCTTACATAAACAATCGCCTGAATGGCAATATGGAAACGTTTGAAAAAGTGAGAAAAGGAGCCTTTGCTCAGACGTCACATCGTTTGTATTTATAACAACGTCCTTAAACACTCTCATTTCAATACACCGGCAAATGTATCAAAGTGTAAGACGCTTTCTCACGTCAGGATCTGATGCTTTGGGCAGTTGTGTTTTCTAAAACAAATCCTGACACGGTTTCCAATTTGCTTCTTCACATTGGTGGATTCTTAGTAATCAATGAAGGAGTTTTTATGAATTTACTAGATGTGAGAGGCTAATGAGGGCATGAAACATAACAAAGGCGATTTCTGCTTCTTGGAGATTTGTTGCGAAAGATGTCCTTTGTTTCTAACAATCAATATCTTCTTTTACAGACTTCCTCTTAGAAAGCGCTTGCAATTCCGGCGTCTTGTCGGTGGCAAATATTTCAATCAGAAATGAATGGGCGGGGACCAAGTCGGAAACTATTCATTCCTTCTTAAAGATTGGCGTATTTGATGAAATTTCTGTTCATCTGGTCTCATCCACACTGTTTGTTATCATTTGACATTTCACATGCACATTCTTTTCCGTTATCCGGAAATAACTGAAGAAGCGACCCCTCTCGGTGGAAAAGAACTTTTCATAAGAGCGCTAATACATTCGAAATCTTGAATAGGTGACTGGAGCTGTACGTGACCGGTTTTTCATCCTTTTATAACGCTGTAAGTTCGAAAATAAAATCAAGTTCGACACGACCACGCGTTCTTTTTATCTCGCTTATATTTCCTTGGTAAACTCCTTCCTCAGGCTACTAGTACTGTTTCGATAACACAAGTCTCGATGAACTCAAAAATGTGATTGTTTTTTAGAAAAAAGCTCTTTTGACAGCGGTGAAGAAAAAAGAAAACATTTGTTTTTTACACCTCAACGCACAGCACTCTTTCGTTAGAATATTAATAATCATTCGATAGTATAAGTTTCAATGATTCAAACGCTGCGCTTATTTCCTGAAAAAACCGTTTCACTGCAGTTTAGGAGGCAAAATAAGATTAATTCATACACGCAATCATGTGTTCTAAGTTCAATTTACGGGCCGCGAGGTGAGGCGGCAAGGAGAGCTGGCGTGATGATCGATCAGATTTCTTACAAAGAAGTGCGATGTTTGTTCTTCAATCGTTAATTGCTTCTTCGGTTCAAAAAAAAAACTCCAAATTAAACGTCTGACTCTGATACTAAAACATTTTCGCAACAACTTCATGTGCCTTTCGTGGTTCCGGCGAAGTGACAATTGAATTGTGCAGCCTATGTGATACATAATTTTATTTTGGATTTTAGAGCTATAAAAGGATCTCTTGGAAAATCGACCACGTACGGCAGATGTTTAAGCTTTAGAATGATTACCAACGCTCTTATAAAAAGTTTTTGACCAGCGAATCGGTGGAATGGCCATTTGCCAGCGGATAACGGAAAAGAACTCACATGCACTTTGTTTCATTAGTCGATTCCCTCCTGTGTCGGCAGAATCTGCCCACGAAACGTACTTCAAAGGATTTTTTTCCCGAATTAAGCGAGTTGGGATTACCTGTAGCTCTTGAAAAATCAAAGTGCTGCTCAGTAGACGTTACCACAATGCTGAGTAGGGAATCCATTGTTGTTTTGTGAATGTATTGGTGAAAAATTGTAAATTTACTTATAGTTGAGTCCATAATATCTGCTAAGCCTTTTTAAAGCATAAAATAAACCTTTTTTCAAATATGGCTGGACTTCGGACCGATCGTTTCGTGATTTCGTTGCTGGCCGCTATCTCAACAACGCT
Organism: Parelaphostrongylus tenuis; assembly: GCA_019055375.1. NCBI lineage: Eukaryota > Metazoa > Nematoda > Chromadorea > Rhabditida > Metastrongylidae > Parelaphostrongylus > Parelaphostrongylus tenuis. Next base: position 41,150 of record JAHQIW010007098.1, on the reverse strand, counting down.
TGAATGTGGAGTCATGCCTGCGGGTCAAAGTAATGATTAGAAGATTGTTATAGTACTGCAGATATTTCTAATTTTGAATGGAATTTCATGATCTGTAGTCAGAATTAATATGACTAAGACATCATCTGCTCTCTAGAACTGTCGCAACTTGGGCCTCTAATGAAAGAAGTTGCTTTTTGGATGGTAAAAAGTAGAAAATTACTTAACGTAATAACTCAGAAATCAATCGTTCATCACAACTGCCACAAAATCCCGTTGCAGTGAGGACTAGGGACTTCACTGTCACTGACTTCACCTTGCCTGTTGCCATGGCTTACTCTACCGCAAATGATATACAATCTCGGGTCCCTGGTATTGCAACTAGCGAGGCAGGAGCTAGGGGAATTGTACAACGCCTTGTAATGCAAATCGTGAGTTGTAGTTCTTACATGTCAAGCTTTTCTTTTCTTTTGGCGATATATAGAAAGGCGTGGGAAGTGGGTTCCGATTTCCCAATAATACGCCAACCTCTTAGCGCATGACTTGCACGGCTTCATACAAATTGATTCAAAAAACTTCAAACTCGTGGAAAAGATTGCTATTCATGTCTTTGATGTTCTCGAAAGACAAGGGCGTAGTGCACTTCTACCTGATGCTGTCATGTCGACCCTTTTGAGTCAACTTGATGTAACAGTAACCTACACACCACTGATGTGCCCAAAAGTTCATCTCAAGATACCGGATGATATGACTATGCGTGGGTATTAAATACTGAATCATATAAAATATTTTACGAAAGATTATAAAGAGTATTAAAAAAACAGACCCGTTTTCAAGACCTCGCAAAGTGGTGTTCTTTTCACGTAAGTTCTTCCAATTTTTTCTGGTTATGGTACACTATTCAATGTGTTAGAGATAGTCTGATAAGCTTTGGAAAATAAAAGAAATTGAGTTCTTAGAAAAAAGCTTAGTTTTCTGTTGTTTTATTCAAGTTGGTTTTTGAATTAGAAAAGCGCGTCTTTTGAAGTTTCTTGCAGTCGCCAATATGCAAAGCGGTTGCATCATCGCCGGCAACGCAGTGACTGGAATTTGCACTGCTTTGATGGATGCTCAGATGTGTATGGCAGGAGCGCAAGTGACAATGACGGTTGTTCCCGACACATACCGGACAATTTCGGGATCTCTGTCGGTATGAACTGCATTAATTTTATGTGAACTCGTTTAAAAAAAATCTGTTAGACCACAAACATCATCATGGCGAATTGGCCGAGAGCAATGTGGCAAAGTGTATTGAATAAAGCTGTTCGAACGTTGGCATCGGATCCGTTTGGATCGCACTTCATCAAGGCAATTGCTACTGTCAGCGGAAACTAAAGTTGAACCGTGATGTGTCCGAGAGAAACAATTACATTTGATCGATATTTTTTGCACAGTTACAGCAGTATTAAATTGATAAAAATAAAGTGAGTCTTGATTAGTCAGGGCAATGTAATGAGTCACACTGAAGTGTATAATGTGACAAATCTGAATTTACTCAATTTACTCCTTTTTTCAAATAGCAGTCAAGAAAATTGCAGCTGAAAAACACGCATAGAAACTCCTCTTCGCTCATGCTTTGAAAAAGTGCTCGTATCGTCGCCCTACTACTGAGCTAAAGAACTAATTGGATAGGGATGACAAGGAAGAAAACATTTGAAAATTTACAATGATCAAGTAAAGATCTATATCGCGAGATTTTGAGGCCTCAATCGAAAATGCACTCATCCGTTCATCGAGTAGTGGCTTTAATTGGTAACCGAAAATAACGGAAAGACATCGACAAAAACCCTTCCTTTTTTGAATTTATAAAATCAGGTCTGAAGCAGATCTTGAATGCTCAGCAATTATCGAAAGCAAATTTGTTCTTATGCAAAAAAGCTCCATCTCCGCTTAGTTGATTAGCATAAACAAAAATGAAAAATGTTCGCTCCTAGTAAACTGACGATTTTCCTGTCGAGCTGTGGAGTTGTTGCATGTCTCATGATAGACGTTTGAAATGAAAAATTAAGAAGCCGTAGTTTCTTAAGGCATTTTGAGCGTTCCCTTTCTACGCCTACGATCGTAATAAGTGAAGTCGCACCTATTACAACACGATGGAACATTTTGAATTATGCACAGATTTCATGTAGTTTCTCAAAACTTTTACAAGATGTTTTACTAGATTCCATTGCATTTACTAGAAGGTGGTAAAAAACTGCAGAAACGGAAACCACTAACGGCATTTACAATATTCGCTGCAACAAAAATGATCATTTCCAGAAATATTCTTCTGTAGAAGAAGTTAGAGCTTTTCTCCTCAAGATTTTCGCTACGTCCAACCTCTATGAAAGACATTTCGAAGTTGTCAGCAAGGTTGCAACCAATCGATAGCTTACTGGAGGTGATTCACAAGATAGTCATGATTATTTACACCGAGATCTAGTGAAAGTCGGATTTCTTTCAAACTGTAGATTCTTTAAAGTCTTCTCTAAACATTGTAGAAGCAAAAATAAGATCACGTTTCACACTCGACGCGCTCCTTCTTCGCTTTCTACTCAGATATCCAAAAACCATTTAATAATTCAAATATCGGCAATCACAATAAGGGTTTTATTCCCTAAAAGGACTTTTTGATTGCGCTATAACAGCAACAGAATCGAGTTTACCCCTTTCGGAGTCGTAAACTCACGGCCTCTGCATCTCTGACTAACAACTTTGGATGGTCTCCTCCACCTCCCTTATATCTCTAACCCCCGACGTGCCATTGTTAGACGCAGCACGCTGAGAATAGAGATGCAGGGAGGTGGAGTAGACCGCCCAAATCTGCCAGCTAGAAAATGCAGAAGCCGTGGGTCCACAGTTCCGAAAAAGTGACATTCCGCGAGTATTCTGTCGACTAGGTGTGTGAGTGCGATTTAGCAACGCTGGAAAGGTATTCTAATTTTCGCTGCTGGAGTGCTTTGGGAAGCTCTTCTCATAAAAAAGTATGATGCTGGGTTCGCCGAAATTCAATCGAATGATTACTGGAAGACGGAAAAATAGGAAATATATTGTGACCTGCTGGTTAACATGAGCGTATTTTCGCTGCTCTAGCTTTCTAAGGAGGCTTTTCCAGAGAGAAACTGAGGAGACGAACTAAGCTAGAAATACTGAGATGCACGCAGTAAAAAAAAAACCGTGGAACAGATCAAATAAAAGCAGAAAAAAGTGCAGAAGCCACCGGATACCGAATATATCAGAATTTGCACTGAAATAGCCGGATAGACTTTCTAAATATACCAATATAATACCATATGGCGACACCGAAAGCGCGTGAGGCGCAGTGGATTTGGGCTCTCTATGTGGCACACATAATCGATGTTTCCAGCCCGCCCATGGCTCACAGCCTTCCCCCGATTCGAGTACGGTAAATTGCTACCAGACTTATCTAGGAGCATAGCAGTGCTGACCTGACCCATCGGCAGGCCACAGAGTTATTATAAAGGCCAGATATGCATTCACTCACTTCAAACGAAGCTAAGAATTGACGTTGAATGAACAGTGCACCTCTCAAGAGACTGATTAACGCCGAGAGCTTTATTCTTTTTTATGTTGACCTGATGATTTTGAAATCTCTGCTTGCTCGCATTACTATTCTTGCTTTAGTGGTCTACAGAAAATACTCCAAAATGAGATTACAGAGAGTAAACAAAACGAACAATTTGACTAGTCAAAAAAAGACAAACGGCATCACCGCGTTTATTACGTGTCCTCATAAAGAATTATCTGACTAATATCCAATAGATGCTGTATCAAACGTCGTGATAAATCTGAAAGACGGCATCATGAGAACGACAGCAATACTTCGCAGGACTATGTATTATATGCCTATAGATGTTCAAAGATCAGATGTATCCACCTGTGAAGATGTCACCGACGGAACATTTCTTGGGATTCGACAATATTATTTAAATTCCATTATAAGATTTGTAACCATCCACAGACTGGGTTATCCCATTGACTAATACAATATATTGTTTTAAATAAGAAAATAACAACATAAATAATTCTAAAGAAATACTCCTATTTATTACTCTCGTTTCACAATTTTATTCTAATAAACTTCTTCAACATTACGCTACATTATGCATGGCACGTCTTCCAAAGAATTGATTATTTCTGTATTGACCTTTGAGTACTTGAATTGCTTCGTATGGCATGAGTACCGAAGATTTCTATAGATCTTATTTTCGCTAGCACTCCAAAACAACAGTGTTCGATGAATTCGTTCTTTGTTCGTTGTGACCACGCATATACCGATCTGAAAAAAATACATTTCTTCAATCAAATTTTGGAAATAAATATAGCAAAATTAGGAAGCACAGTATTACAACTTGTCTCATTACTTCACAACGGTACATTGAATGACTGGTCGTAACACAGTAAAATCAATTCGATTTGGTAGACGGCGTATACCTACCTACACCTGCCTAAAGAACTCGTGATATCAGTATCCTTAGAATGGTCCTATAGAGAATCCACGGAAAACGACGCCCAACGACCCCATTCACCGCGCCAATGAGGAAAGAAGATCTAACCAACCCCCTTCCCTCACATAAATGCGATATGCTTAACTGATACCCGCACAGATCACATGTTTTAAGTCCAATGCGTACAAAATTATGAAAAATGAGACGCGCTCATGTTCAAACAGTTTAGAACAATTACATTAATGTTCTCACGTTACGAGCTTCCATTACCAAAACACAGCGAGGCAATAAACAACCCGCCATCTCAAATGGGATTTTTTCTCTCAAAAGAAAAACCACGCCTTTCCTCTTACTTTGATACTCCATCACTTTACATATATATATATATATATATATATATATATAATTTCCTTTGCACACATAACTTTCACGTGCGACTCGAGTACCACATTGAATGTCTTTTCGCTCATACAGTGTTCTATGAAAACCTTTTTAGAAAATCTATTTTTAATGATCAAGAATTACTAAGCGAACAGAGATTGAAAGTCTAGTGAAAAGCCAAACACAGACGTCGCCGGGCGTAAGACGGAAACCGGAAGTGAACAGTTTTCTTTTCGCTGCTACAGCGACTTAGGAAGGCTTCTCAGAAACGGAGCATACCATTAAAATCGCCGTTTCCAGAGCTATCTGATGACTACCAGTCATCATATACCTAAGATAAAGAAACTCCAAGCGTGATTAAGAAGCTCCCTTCGGCGAAAAAATGAAGAAAGCAAGGGTACAGTCCAAGAAATACACGCCATTACCAAAGAGTTCAGCGCTGCTCGATCACAGACGCATAATCAGTATTGAGTTAACCACGCAAATTTTGTTTCCAGTACATTCGCGAGAAGCATAATTTTTCACAATGACAAATAGGAAAACGTCTGTTCGTTGCATGCCTGTGAATAGAATTGAACTCATGCGAGCCACTATCCCTCCTTTGGCTTACTATCAAATTACTTTGCCGTTCCCTTCACAGTTTTCGCTCAACGGCTCGCTTTTCTATGTATTCTGCTGATGTTTAGGCTGGTACCTATCTCTGTATTCACTATCTTCCAAATTTTTTTGTATGTCTCTATATATTTGAAATGTGTCCATTTGATAAGTGTGATGCATTCGGTAGTCGATTTCAAGATATAAGAAAAATTTAACCAAAATAAAAATCTTGAATCCGAAGACTTCTTATGTTTTTACTGCTTTATCGCACTGCTGTGATGTTTCAAATATTCATAAGAGATTGAGTGGTAAGCAAAAATTCGACCTCAGATGGGAATTGAACCTGCACTTCACCTATACGGGGGCGTGTGCTACCACTATACCATCGAGGCACTGTTCCAGTATCACTCATTCTTAACTCTCTGTCATAGCTATCAGCCACCAACCATTTCAATGTTTGATTGGGTAAGCAATATCGCTCTATAAACCCAGTTAAGCTGGCAGGTCATCGCACTTATATAATTTCGAGATTTTTCATGTTTTTACAGCTTTATGCTGTGTTATGATGAGTGTGAAGTACGAAGAACGAGTGGTGAGTAAGCGGTGGCCTCGGTGGTGCAGCGGTAACGCGGATCATCGGTATGGATGAAACGCGGGTTAACTCCCGTCTAAAATCGAATTGTCGCTTTCCACTTAATTCTCTAGAAAATATCAAGAAAAAAATTAGTAATTGAAGTGGATAACAGATAAATAATAGTAAAATAGAAACAATACTATGTAGATGAGTCTTCCCGATGTGACAGGCATTCGGAGAACACATTCTGAAGTAACTTCTTCTATTGGAGGTTCTAACAACTAGCTATACGTGCTTGTATAGCCAAAAGAAACCAGTATTTGTGTTAAATCCGAGACAACATGTAATGGGATCTTGAAATAACGTCATTGGATAGCATGCAAAGAGTATAATCCGAATGATCAAATCACCTCAGGATTTTCCGAGCTTCATCAAATCTCGCCTGCTGAGCCTCACTCAAAGCAATGTACAAGTAGCAGCGAGCCAATAGAGTACGGTCATCCAGCTCAGCGGCGATTCTCAACTGCATCTCTGAGATATCACCAGCACGCCTGGCCTGGAATTGAGAAAAAATCACAACACAACTAACCAAAAAGTCATTTGTAGGCTCGATTCACTTACAAAAGAAATATCATAGTCAGCCATCGCTGAACATGCACCTCCAAGCGTTGACATCTTCCACATTAATCGTTCCAATTCCAAATATTTTGTAAATAAATATAGCATACGTACCTCCCTTAAGAATGATATTTACATTTGAAAAACTAGAGAAATTCAAATGTTATCTAATTTAACAAAAAAGGACCGAAGCTTCTGAGTGATAGAGATGATTTAAACAATACCGCACCATCCATAGTCGATATCTTCGATAGGGATTCGAGGAATGTGCACTCTTATAACGAAACCCTAAACGAGTTATGTTTGGTAATATTTGTGATTCCAAGGTCTACAGCTTGAACGGTATGACTCTGAGTTTTTGTCATGTTCTGTCTCTACCATGAAGGCTTGTAATTTCCTGTTAACCCTTTGGGGATGCAATTAATCGTTACGCGCGTACAGTCTCGTGATTTGGTTAAATTTTTCCTCCGTTTAGAAAAAAATTAAGGCTTTCAGTTTGTTTAATTGCTCCATGACTTTCCATACATTCTACCAAGTTTTCTCTACACCTAAAACTCTTGTGTGCGTGTATAAACCGAGTGGTAAATGTAATTTTCTTCTCGCTCTTACAGCACCCAATACAGACTTCCTCTAAAATCAAACTTAGTGTTAAATATTCTCATGATAGGCTCAAGATATGCTACCAGATTACATACCGAATCAGTTTCAGAACCATCGAGATTCAAGCTATAGAATTAAAACCAAAGGTCTATTAACAAGAGGCAGTAACATCAGCCGTGCAAAAATACCCGCTAAAAAGGTAAGATAGCTTTCATTTGGCTGCTTCGATTCACTAGAAGGGTCTTTAGAAAACCAACCACATTTTTAAAATCACCTTTTTTCGAGCTATCAAACAACCGTTGAGAATTGAGCGGAAAAATCCTACTCGGCGAAAGAGGCCTTTGAAAAACGCGTGTATTTTATATCAGACCCGCGCTCCCCAAAGAGTTGATAGAAAATTCTTTATTACGCTAAGGGTTAACGCAGACTGAGCCGTGTTAGGTGTGGTAATTAGCTATGGCAATACCTACTTAAAAAAAATTTTGTTTTTTTACTGAGCCTAAAACGAGATTTTCATGATATCATTAATTCACACAGTTGACGTTTAGGTGGTCTTACCTCCTTCAGAGCCTAGGAAGATCAGGCTTGACCGTAACCCAGTCAGCCAAGCATCTTTACTGCTTCAATTGAAAATAAAACATCATGCGATAGAGGACTATTGGTGATTTTTTCTACTGAAGTTGTGGAGGTGTTTGGCTGACTGGGTTGTGGACAATCTGATCATTCCAAGCTTTGAAGAAGGCGAAATGCCGAAACTTCACTTGTTTGAATAGATAATATCATAAAGACCTCGTGTTAACCCACTGAAGACCACTGACCCATGACGCTAGCCCCTCCCCGTTGCGCACGCGGCGGCTCAGCGGCGAACAGCCCGCAGTGACATCAATGCTAGCGTCGATGTCGATCCCAGAACACGACGCTTCACTGTAATTTTTTTGTGTTATTTTATGCTATCGCTTAGCACTGAGAATTTTTCTATAATGCAACTGTTACAACAAAAAACGCTTGGTTGTGTGACATTTCACTATTTTTGTTACGAAACGTATTTTATGGGGGTAATAACGCGCATCTGATTTTTTTAAATTTACAAAACGAAACATAGTGTGATGCGGTGTGTTAGTGATTTTAACGTATTGTACTAAAAACAAAAGGGTAACACCAAAATAACTACAGTGAAGCGTCGCGGTAGGGGATCGAGACAACTGCCCTTCCCCTGCCCTGATAGACACCAGCACAAGGCACCGTCACTGCGAGCTGCTCACCGCCGTGTAGGCGACGGGGCGACTAGCGCCGTGGATCAACGGTAGTCAAAGTGTTAAGCTCAGTTTGAAATTAAAAACAAAAAATCACTGAAGAATGCTGAGATTTGGAAATAGTCGGTCTTAGAACTTAACCGGCTGACTTCCCCAGACCCTGACTTGGTGTGCTCGCCGGCCTGGGAACGACTCCACCTCCTTCGCCCTAATCAGCTGCTGACTACAGCATTGCTTTTCGTTGCAAGACCAGCAGCTAAATTTTGGACAGGGTCTTGCAACGAAAAGCACTACTGCAATCGGGGCTGATCGGGGCAGAAGAGGTGGAGTCGTTCTTACGCCGGTGAAGACGACCGTTAGGGTCCGCGGAAGTCAACCGACTGAAGCATATCGTCACAAAATAAACTGTAAACCAACCTCACCGCCAGCGATTCCATAATGACTTCTGACTTTCTCATCGAAATTCTTGGCATCACGACTGGCTAATTGCAGGATATAGCGAGTTGTGTTCGGTGTGCTCTTCCATTTTATTAGACGATTGTCTTGTGTCCTCACACAAGACGTCGAACAAGTAGGTATATCGATGTGCATCGAGTGGGATCCAATCGCCCTTTATCACCACACTTCTGCTAGGTTTACTAAGCCTAAAACTGGAGTACACCTGAGTGAAATAGCTCTCTAAAAGCCTGTATTGACAGCCATCAAGACTAGTCCATACGCCGACAACAAAAACCAACTTAGAATGAATACGCGGTGTAAAAAGCGAACAAAAAGAGCAATAATCTTTAAAAATAATACCAATATGTAGGTAGATTTTAAGAAAGAATTGTGTAACAAGGTACTTTGAAAGTGTTGACCAGAGACCTGAATCTTCAGATCCTAGGAGGGTTCGTTTTCACTGACAGTGCAAGTCTCAACACATGAGAATGTGTTGGTTAAACCTTTTCGGGAAAATGGACCCACGGTCTCTGTATCTCTGTCTGGCAACTGTGCAAGCCCTGCTCCATCTGTGCAGCTCTAACCCCAAGAACGCCATTGTTAGATGCAGCACAATAGGGGTTAGAGATGCGAAGGAGGTGGAGCAGACTGTCCCGAGTTGTCGGCCAGAGATACAGAGACCGTGGGTCCATATTGGTTCTGGTCTTTTACTCGCCCTTAAATGCCACGCGGGTCTTAGAAAGGTTGTTGGCCGTTCTTCTGCGGATATGGGATTCAATTAATAATTTATCCGATAACAACAGTATATTCCTCAGAGCGGCTGGTGATCTACGACTAATGAGGGCCTGGTTTGAGTACAACAAAATAGTACGTCTGAGACGAACAACCTGAAGAACTAATGTTACGATAACGATACTAAACAATACGTACAAATTCGTGACTCCACAAGAAAATTACGTAACAGGAAACTATGTCTTCTCATGTGCCTGGAGACTGAGATTCGGCAATTGTATTCGAGAGCAATAACAAGATAATGAGCGAGTGATTGAAGAGGCAAGATAGCAGGATAACTAAACGCTGAGTCAGTAACAAGGAGGAATGAGCAGTAGGTAAGCGACCTCACAAAATTAGGACAGCAGGAAGAGTGACGGAGGGACCTGAGGGCACCGGCGCCGATGCTGACTCATTGTTCTCGAACTTTTCGTAGGCACTGTAGCGGATGTGGGGCACGATCACCTTATGAGGAATGTGGATGTTTTGGATGTTTCATGTGGTCTTCGTGAAGTTCACCGCGGGAGCGAACAATGGGTTGTTGACCTTGAAGGTTAGGGAAACTATGTACAAGGGGGGGGGGGGTGATCAAATGTGGGACTGCGCGCTTTATCCCCGGTGGCGAATCCCACATGATTTGTTGTAAATTTCCACCACCTGGTGGTCGTCTCCACTCGCTTTCAGCACAGAGCGCAACTTGGTGATCACCCATTTCTCGGTGCCGATGTTACAATAATATCAAACGGTATCAAAGGCAACGATCTACATTTGATCACTGTAAGTCCTGGAAGATCTTCTCCGTGGCGCGCCCAAGAAGAACTCAACTCGAACCTCCGTACCGTGAGTTCTATACGATTACGTTAATAGCACAGTAGCCATAGGCCAGAAGGAATAAAATAGCAACAAAGCTCTGCGGGAGTTGCTATAGGGTCCACGGTCCTGGATAGGTTAACTATTTCTTGTGAATTTCAGAGGGGTTACCATGCTGCGACTAATAGCTACCAAAACGGCGGTCATTCTTGGCACGGTTTACTCTTACGCTCTTTCCAGCTAGGAACTTCAAACTCCATCTTAGACTGGGTGACCCCGATGGGAGATTGAACCCCCCCCTGTACTTCGCAGTCCGACACCCAGGAACAAATCCCAGAAGCGATGAGTCGGTAGACCATCTGGGAGGCTGACCAATTTCGTCAAATTAATCAAAATTTCTTGGATCTTACTTCACCTGATTACTTTATTTGACCCGTACCACAGCTTTTTTCAATATGAGTACTTCTAGCATTCAATTAGTATCGATCTGCCTTGGTCATGAACGCTGTAGAATACTGACTGAGCACGTCTCCTTGAAATCTCGAGGATAATTCGGCTGTGGCGTTCCATAGGGCGCTGTTCTCAACTGCCGGAAAGTGTTGGGGTAGAGTTAGACCGCGAGCAGCGCCGCAACGAGCATCACAACCACTCGGCCGCAACCTCCCATTTATAGAATCAAGAGTCCACAAATAAACTAACGGAGGGCTTCAACGACCTTGTCTATAACTCACAGCAATGAAGTTGCAGGAAGGTGTATCTAAATCTTTTTTCAGTTCACGGCTCGACGTCCTCGTCCTCTTCTTCGGGGCCGATGATTCAAGTCGGTTGTCCACAATCGTCCAGAAACAGAGAGTTAGGAAGAACTTTTGTAGACAATCGACTCGAACCATAGGCTCTGAAGATGGAGAATAAGGCATCGGAACGTTAGCCGAATAACGATTCTGATACAGACGTCTCGTAACCTCAATTTCTTAAAAGGATTTATTGATTATTCCTGCAGAGGTCAAGTGAAAATCGATTTTTAGCGAAGCAAATACCAAGGCAAAAACTCGATCATGACAACAGCTAGCAGCAAGGATGTTTCGTGAGCAAATTGTTGACGAAATAAACATTATTTGCCAAGAAACAAAATAAGGTCGATTGAAAAGATGGAAGAGATCATAGAAAAAGAGCCTGAGCAGTTGAGAACTGAGTGGTGAGAAAAAACTTGACCTCAGCGAGAGTTGAACCCGCGTTTCACCCGTACCGCAAGCGCGTACTAGCACTACTACACCACCGAAGCACATTTTATGCCACCACTCATCCTTCGATATCTCTATGTGCCTCGGTGGTGTAGAAGTGGTAGCACGGCCCCCCCCCCCCCCCCCCCCCCCGAAGGAGTGAAGCGCGGGTTCAACTCCCGTCTCAGGTCGAATTTTTGCTCACTACTTAATCCTCTTAGGCCCATTTGAAAGATAATAACACTGCGAAAAAAGAAAAGCAGTAAAAACACTGAAATCCTGAGAATTCTGTAAAATCCTCGGGATAATTACAACGATAGAAGAAAAAAAAAGGAATAAAAAAGAGCAAAGAAGAAGAAGAAGAAGAAGGAGAAAAGAGAATGGAAAAAGTGAAAGAAAACAGAAGAGAAAGACGAGATGAGTAAAGGAAGATTTTTGCCCACGATAAATCGATATCGGCCTAATCAATATCAAGAATCAATAACAATCGATATCACGATCAATCAATATCGGGAACCTTCCACATTGATAGTCAATGTCGACGTTCGAGTCAGTGAAGCCTTTCCAGCATCGGTACGAGATGTTATGGCATTGGAGCAGATATTCGAATTGGAGCATAGGCATGGGAGGGGCGTAGGGTTAATGGGCTTTAACTCTGTCACCACGTAATTCTTCATATCTCAATGACGATCACACAGCGGCAGAGTCCTTCAGAGATGGATGATTATTTAACATCGGCATAAATAAGATATTTGTGGACGGGGTAGCGCAGTGGTTCGTAATGCAGAGTGTCACGAAGTGAGACGGTAAGGGATACAGTGTTTCAATCCCCTCTCCCGACACTCTCATGCAGTCAGTGAAGGAACGTCTCAGGGGACGATTTAGCTGGGTCATTTGAAGGATAGCGAGAGCATCCTTCTCAATCAGCATTCTACGACTCCTATAAGTCAGGCGAAGTCCTCAAGCAACAAGCTAGGCACCTTACGTGGTATGTTCGAAGACTGTTCGAATGTGGGAGGATGAATACGAGGAAGTGAATCGAATACAAGAGGTAATGGGATCACCCCAGTCATAGAGATACACTGGGATTCTGTGGGCTTAGAGTCAGCCATACTAAGTGGGTACAAATCATAATGAGACAATCTGAAACGGAGTGATAACATTAAGTTCCTCTTTTTATTAGCTATGCTTACAAACGGGGGCACCGCGGCCGGAAGGCTGTGATGCTCGTCGCGAAGCGCTTGGAGCCGAACTCTACCCCCAACACTCTCCGTCAGTTCAGAAGAACGTCTCAGCCAGGCTATCCACAAGATTGCGAGGAGACATACTCGGCTAGTGTTCAACTCAATTAATAAGAAGATGAAATACAAATTGAATGCTAGGAGTATTGGGATCCGCACAAAAATTGTGATGACGGGTCGTGTGAATAAATGAATAGAAAGTTCACAAATTGTCACCGCGACGGGCGTGGAGAGGAAGCTCTGTACTTTGCATATCCAATAAAGAGACATCTGGCCATTACTAGGTGAGCACAGATTTGATGAGGGACTTCTGAAAATGACAGTCTCTCGAGGATTTGAAAAAGTCCACGAGACCAAATCTGAAAAGAAACCGACTCCTTCGTGTCCGTACTTCTACTCTAGAAACGTACCGCCTTCCTTGGACCGTATCTTAGTGACTCTGGAATTCCCGCTTTCATAGCCCAATGCGAAGATGTTGGATGGGTCTATTCTTTCATTTCTTATTGTACTTAATGACGGTATCTTCACAAGAGCCGACTAATGATTTGAATAGTGTCAGTTTATGGTAGTTCCGGGTCGTTGTTTGAGTTTAGCTGTTTTCCCTGATTTCAGATATGAATGAAATGCTGCGTGTGGGAGCCGGTAACGTGAGCACGTGTAGAATCGTGGAAGAACAGCTAGATTAGTTAGGCAGGACCTTCAATTTACTAGGATATGCTCTGGTTCGTTTTATTACTTCCAATTAATCCTGACGTTTACCTCTGTAAGAGGTGCCTGTGGAATTGTGAGTAACCATGAATGGTTTTGAGTTATGATAGAATGGTAAACACTGTCTCACATTGTTCGTTGCGCTCTAACTCGGGGTTAAAACGTTACTACCTTTGAGCGTTCTTCTAGGGCTGTTTTTGCGCTAGATTCTCCAATCGGTGACTGTGAAGAATGTATACTACTTTCTGAAGAAATTTATGAAGTTGAAAGAGAACTCCTCGTTCTCGTCTTTGTCAAAGTCTGATTTCGGTGAGTATAAAACAAAATAAATTCAAGAAAGAATGTTTGAAGCCTAAACGAGGTTGGTACGCCAGGGCCATACACCGGTGTTTCGGAGGTTTCGGCCTCCTTGTCAGTGACCCCCGCCCCACATTATGCCCTGCATTGTAGCAAGGAAGGAGGCGTATGTGTAAGTGGTGATGACATAGTGTACAATGACACCGGTCCATCACCTTCAGTCGATGGATTTGGCTGGTAGACCAAAATTAATCCATTATTTTGAATGTTTATCACTAAGTTTCAAAAATAGTCGGAAGGTGATGGACCGGTGTCATTGTACACTATGCCATCACCACTTACACATACGCCTCCTTCCTTGCTACAATGCAGGGCATAATGTGGGGCGGGGGTCACTGACAAGGAGGCCGAAACCTCTGAAACACCGGTGTATGGCCCTGGCGTACCAACCTCGTTTAGGCTTCAAACATTCTTTTTTGAATTTATTTTGAATGTTTATCACGAGGTTTCAAAAACAGTCGATTTAATGGATTATAAAACAAAAATAAGCAAAGCCGGCACTGGCCCACATCGTTCCAAGAGTGAGCATCAATCCGGGTCGTTACTTGCTCAAATAAATTCATGTTCATAGTTGCACTCATTTTGAAGAGACCATCAACGTATCCGACATCTTTGATATCGCATACTCCGGAAAATAGATCTTCTCCGGTGTTATAAGCGGCATGAATTGGGTGATGACCTTTTATCTTGCTCAGGCTGGTAACATCGTACCTCTTATTCATGGGGCTACATCGTCACCTTAGTCCATTGCGATTTTGGCGGCCCAGTGTTGCTCTCGGATTTTAGAATCATTGCGTTCTTCTCCTTCTCAGCGCTGTGTTATTGACCCCTTAGGTAAGAAAAATGAGTTTCACTTTTTTAATGTGTTAATTTTTGAACTAAACGCATAGCTTGCCACGTTGAGAGCATGGGTTTGGATACTCAAGCGTAGCTTGTCAGTCTCTCGCGGAGGGCCATGGAAGAGTTTATTCACTGAAGACAACTCCTAATCACCCCCGATGTAATTCGCAGCCGCTTAATTACAGACATTTGGCCAATTGACTTACAGAAATGAGGGTGCGCTAATTTGGCACAATAGAAATTCTAAAATAGCGTGAAAGTATCAGAGCTTCGGCAATAGCCATCAATTTTCACTGATCAGGTAATTCAGTAATCTGTGCAAGCTATTAGTATTTGACAAAGAACGGACTACTGGAACTTATACATTCAAACGTAGCAGCGTCTATGAAGAACTTGAACGCTCAGCGTCTGTTTTTCGTTTACTCAATTGCAGAATCTTTTTTCCACAACTTTTACCACACAAGTGTTTTTCAAATCATAAAGTGAACAACAGCTCTCGAGCAGTGTATCTGCATAAAGCGCATCTACTCTCAAATTTTATGCGTTACCGGTGCACATAAAACCAAATTGCTATGGGGTCATCTCCAAACCCTGTTCTCACACTGTATGGGCTCCACTTCTTGCTTCTTTCTACGAGTATACATTAATCGTTGAGTTCTTCATTATTCCATTCACTGGTTTTATGAATGATCCCTATCTCCTCACAACACATCATGAATTTACTGAAATAAGCTCTAAGTTGTTATACGTGCACCTCCTTTACTGTTTTTCACGTGCCTATTAACTTCACAACACTAATGTATCTCATTGATTTTTCAGAATAATTCAAAAAACAAAGAATTAATGAAGAATGTTAAGGTTAATAGAGAGTCGGTCCTTAGAACTAATGTAACATACCTTTCTTTTCGACTGCTTTTTGAGGCTTCGCTCAAACCATTGTAATGTGATAACATATTTTGAGCCTTTCATAAAGTCTTTTCTGACACTTATGCAGTGCAAAACAAGAGTCTCGCCATTATAACGACTCTCAGCTCGCAACCGCCCTGTATGACCGTCTATGTACTACGAGTTACCGCATAATATGCCGCAGTGGTAGAGGCAGTGATTGTATGAGCTCACATACAACTTACCTAATGTATTGTAGAGCATGTGGAGACATGTACCCGGGTAAATGGGGAGATCCCTATGGTCCGAACAAAAGAACCACTTAGGCGGTAAACATAAAAGTGAGCCAAACATCCCGTCAGGCGCACATAGGGCGCACAAACACATAGCGGACAAGATTTTGCAATAAAAGTGGCTAAAGACGCTGTTCACTGTACAACTCAATGCCTTTTTCCCCAGCTTTCTACTAAGTTCTATTTGGTTTGGTTATGAATGTGTTTGGTTGAGGAGGTTTCAGTCAGTTTGGTTTTTCCAGGTTCTAAAGAAAGCGAACCCATTGAAACATCAGGCATTGCATTGTTATCGTACTGTATTAGAATTGTCATCAATACACGCCCTTATTATCAGCCTTACATCTACTTATCAAGAGAAAATAGTATATTGAATCAATTAGCTAGCGCCGAGGTTAACAGATAAAGCAGTCTTTGGGAAATTCAGAAGGCGTGATTTACATTCGATCATCGGTCGTAAGAACCCAAAACAAGGCCTGTCACAATACAGCGCCGACAGTGCTTGCTATTTGTCGTACTATAAGGCAAAACAGAATCTAGGACGTTCTAAAAGAGGACTTTGGCTAACATATGAAAATAAGAGAAATTTTCTGCTTCGCACAACACTTTACTCACAATTGGATTCAACCTTCTACACTAAAAGAAACTATCTCCACAAGACTTCAAAATCGTTGAGGGCACAGCGGTCAGTGAAGAGCTTTCAAAGTCCGAGATCCAATTTATCGTATGCTGCAAGTGATTTTACGTACTAGAGAGCGGGTGTTACTGTCATTCACTGACAGAGGTGCTGGAATCGCATTGAATGCTGCTCTCGCTTTTGTAATATATAAGAATATTTGCCTTAAAAAGTTCTTCGGATAGAAATTTACAGATTCCTTTAGGAACAAAGAATATTGGACAGGTCGAACTGGTCGCTTATTCTAAAAAATAGCGCTGTAAACTTTATAGCTAATCTTTCCAAAACATTTGCAGATTTGTAATAATAAGATAAATCACTGAATCGTTGCAAAAGTAAAATGATACTTCACTAAGCGAAATGAACA
The DNA here is from genome assembly GCA_019055375.1 of Parelaphostrongylus tenuis. Lineage (NCBI taxonomy): Eukaryota > Metazoa > Nematoda > Chromadorea > Rhabditida > Metastrongylidae > Parelaphostrongylus > Parelaphostrongylus tenuis. The sequence continues at coordinate 24,058 of JAHQIW010007098.1, read as the reverse complement.
GCAACAAATTTTGTTTCGTCGGCACATCGTAGAGAAATTGCGAGAAACTGAGAGTGTTACTTAAACAATCGTCTAAATGGCAATATGGAAACGTTTGAAAGGATGAGCAGGAGCCCTTGCTCAGACGTCACATCGTTTGTCTTCACAGCAGCGTCCCTATACATACTCATTCAAATACAGCAGCAATTGTATCAAAATGTAAGACGCTTTCTCGCACCAAGATCTGATGCTTTCGTGCAATTGCGTTTTCCAAGACAAATCCCGACGCGGTTTCCAATTTACTTCCTCACATTGGTTAATTCTTGGTAGTCAATATGGAGCTTTCATGGATGTACTAAATGTGAGATGCTAATGAAGGCATCACACATAACAAACGCGATTTCTGCTCCTTAGAGAATTATTGCGAAAGACGTTCCACAGCAAAAGATTTTTTTCGTTTCTATCAGTCAATATCTTCTTTTACAGACTTCCACTCAGAAAACTCTTGTAATTTCGACGTTTTATCGGTAGCAAATGTTTTATTGTTGGGAAAGCCCGGGTTTTATGTCGCACTATCAGGAATGAATGCGTGGGAACCAAATCTAGAAGCACTCATTGCTTTCTGTAGATTGGCGCATTTGGTGAAATTCATGTTCATCTGGTCCCCTCCATACAGTTTATTATCGTTTGACATTTCACATGCAGGTTCTTTTCCGTTGTCCAGAAGCAACTAGACCAACGACCTCTCTCGGTGGACAAGAAGTTTTCATAGGAGTATTAATAATCCGAAGTCTTGAATCTCTGGTTGAGGCTGTATGTGGCCGGCTTTTCACTCTTTCATAACGCGGTTAACACCAAAATAAAATTACGAAAACATTTGTGTTTTGCACCTCACCGGACAGAACTCTTTTCTTAGACTATTAGTAATCATTCGGTAGCACATGTTACAATGATTCCAACGCTACGTATATTTTTCGAAAAGACCGTTTCATTGCACTGTAGCAGCGAAAATAAGATTGATACATATAAGTAATCATGTGTTCGTTGGTCAATTTGCCGCGAGGTGAGGCGGCAAGGAGAGCTGGCATGATGATCAATTGGATTTTTTACAGGAAAGTGCGATGTCTGTTATTCAATCAGGAATTGCTTTTCCAGTTCAAAAAAAAAATCCAAATTAAGCGTTTGACTCTTATACTGCAACATTATCGCTACAACTTCATTTGCCTTTCGTGCTTCCAGCGAAGTGATAGTTGAATTGCGCAGCCTATATGACGCACAGTTTTATTTTGGATATTACGGAGCTAAAGGCTTTCTAAAAAACGGCCAATTACGGCTCTAGGCAGACATTAATGCTTCCGTAGATTACTACGACTCCTTTGAAGAATTTTTGACCCGCGAATAGGTCGAATATCCATTTGTCCGCGATAACCGAAAAGAACTCACATGCATTTGATTCCGTTTGTCGATTCCTCCATGTGTCTGCAGATTCAGCCGCGAAGCATGCATCAAAGGGTTTTTCTCTCGATTAAGCAACTTAGGGAACATCTGAAGCTCTTGGAAAATCAAAGAGCTGCTCAGGACGTTACCCACGTTTAATACCGCAATTTACTTTTGCTTATAATTTGGAAAAGTGCTAGTGTCGTCGCTCAACTACTGAGCTAAGAAAACTAATTCGAGAGGGATTGCAAAGAAGAAAACATTAGAATATTTGCGATGATTGAGTAGAGATCTAGACCGCGAGAATTTGAGGCTTTGATCCAAAATTTACTCATCCGTTTATTAAGTAATGTGTTTAATTGGTAACCGAAGTAACTGAAAGATATCGACAGAAATCCTTCGTTTCTTGAATTTATATAATCAGTTCTGATGTATATCTTGAGCGCTCAAAAAATGTCCAGAGCAAATCTGCTTTCGTGCAAAGATGCTTTCAATCTCCTTTTTGGAATCAATAAAAACGATAACTGTTGGCTGCTAGTAAATTGGCTAGTTCTCTGTCGAATTGTCGAGTTGCTGCATGTCTCATGAAAGACCGTTGAATCGATAAATCAAAAAGCCGTAGTTGTTCAAGGCTGTCGTATTTTGAACGTTCGCTTCTCTACGCCTACGGTAGTAAGAGTTGTAGTTGCACTTATGAGAACGCGATGGAAGGTTTTAAATTATGCACGCATTTTATACAATTTCTCTAAACAATTGCAAAATCTTCTACTAGGCTTCATTGCGTTCATTAAAACATTGCCGTAAAAGCTGAGCAGATAAAAAATTAGTGATAATATTCACCAAGTTTGTTATAATGCTTAACCCTTCTCAAAAAAATTCTAGTGTTAAACGGGTAAAGGAATCTTAAGATACTTACAACGATAAACCTCTATCAAAGACATTCAGGAGTTGTCAATAAGGTTGCAACCAATCGATAGCTTATTGTACATAATTTGTAAGATAGCTATGACCATTTACGCCGAGATCTAGTGAAAGTCGGATTTAATTTATACTGCAGATTTTTTAAGTGTTCGCAAAACGCTATAGAAGCGAAAATAAGATCACGTTTCGCACTCGACGCGCTCCTTCTTCGCTTTTTCTTTTATATCCAAAAATCGTTCGATAGTTTAAACCTCGCTAATCACAAAAAATAAGTGTTCTTCCCCAAGAACGCTTCTCAGTTGCGCTGTAGCAACAGCAGAATCGAGTTCAACCCTTTCGAAACCGTGGACTCTCGGCCTCTCCATCTCTGAGTGGCAACTTTGGATGGTCTGCTACACCTCCTCTGTCTCTATCCCCAACATACCACTGTTAGACGCAGCACGCTGGGGATAAAGGTGCAAGGGAGGTGGAGTAGACCGTTCAAAATTGCCAGTTGGAGATGCAGAGACTGTTGGTCCACGGTCACGAAAGAGTGCTAAGTGTGTGAATGGCTGCGTGAATGCTGTTTAGCAAAAGCTGGAAAGATAGTCTAATTTTCGCAGTTGGAGCGCTCTGGGAAGGCTTTTTTGAAAACAAAGTACGATACTGGAGTTCGCCGAAATTCGATCAAATGATTACTGGAAGACTGAAGAAAAAAGGAGAAATGTTGTAACCCGCTCGCTAACGTGGTCTTATTTCCGCTGCTCCAGCTCTATGAGCAAGCTTTTCAAAGAGAATAGTATTTGAATTGCTGAGATTCAAGATATTGAATGGTTAATGAAAATTGTAGAGGGAAATTCGTGAAGTCCTTTCTTGAGGGGTCGAAAAATGCTTCGCGACAACAGAAGTGGACAAAGATCTCAATACTATCCGTTCAAGATCTTCGTAAAGCCTCATCACTGAGCTGCGTGAAACAGGCTCACTGTGCGATTGGTATTCCGCAAATCCAAATCGTGATGCTCTCTGTACAGCGGCACTCGTCCAGAGTTATGTCGCATTACGAAAATTTGGCTTTCCTTAACTGCGCATACATTCACCACCATTCTCCGTCTTTAATTGTTGGTGTGATATACACTCAGTAAAGATGTGTGTCGAACTGAATTAACACAATGGCTCAATTCTCTTTGAGCCATCTCAAAACAAATAGTCAACAAGCCAATGACGGTGGAAGGTTTTCGGCTTCTACATTATCCGTGAGCGGTCGGAAGCCCGGCCTAGGATCCGTCGCTGAAACGCATTCCTTGAAAACGACATCATGAAGACCTGAAGAAGCACTTGCAAATTTACGTCAGGAACCAGGGCATAATATATGCGCGGCCAGCAATATACCATTTGACATATATACTGGGGTCCGCACAATTAGTGAAGACGAACCATCAAGTATCTAAGTAAGTAAGTAAGTAATAACGGTAATCCATAGCGAACGCCCTACGCAGCGCCCTAGCCTAGCTATCTGTGAGAATCTAAGATGTGTTCAAGCAGTTTTCACTGACATCCATGATCAAGACAAATCCACAAGTAAGAGATGGACGCGAGGAAGAGATTGAAGCTAGTACTGAGATTAGCACCGTAAAAAATCTGTAGAAAGGATCAAATTAAGAACAGAAGAAAGCACAAAAGCAAACGCTCACCGGATTCAGACTTCTGTATCAAATTAGCTGGATGGGGTTACCAATTATGCCAATATAATACCATATGTCGAAACCAAAAGCGCGTGTGACGCAACGGTTAGAAGTGATCTGCACCACACAGCTAGTCGATACTTCAACCCGCACTCACGACTCACAGCCTTCCCTCCCTTTGAGGACGATGGGGTAAGCACTAGACTTATCTACGAGGATAGCAGCACACACCTGATACATTAGCAGGACACAGAGTCAATGTAAAGGCCAAGTATGCATTTCATCACCTCAAATGGAACTAAGAACTGATGTTGAATGCATAGTGCATCCCTCAAAAGATTAATCAACGACGAGAGCTTTAATCTTTTTTTTTGTATGTGGATATGATACTGATTTTGGAAACTCTGTTTGCCCGACCTGCTTGCATTGGTGCTTTACAGAAGATGTCTCGATATGAAACTATAGAGAGTAAACAAAACTAATGATTTGACGAATCAAAAGAAAGACAAGGTAACTATGTTAGCGTGCTAACTTCCGTAGACCCGGGGCGTGTTCAACGACTCCTTCTCTGCTGCCTCTAATGGACTCCGACTACAGACACTTTTCGTTGCAGGACAGCAGCTAAGTTTGGGATTCGCGTGCGGTCTGCCCGGAGTATTGACTGCTGTTTCTTGATGTTATGACTGCAAGTCTGTTGTCAACATCATGAAAGAGCAGCCAATACGCAGGCGCAGACCGCACGCGAATCATTCTAAAACTTAGCTACGGTTTTCCTGCACCGAGAAGTAGCCGCGGTCGGCGTCTAATCGGGGCAGAGGAGGTGGAAGTCGTTAGGCACTCCCCTGGGTCCACAAAAGTTAATCGGTTAACTCCAACATCTGATCACCCCAATAGACGTCGTCGACAACTCTCTATAAGGAGTGTGATGCTCCCGAGAGAACTGGCTATAAAAAGATCGACGGACGACGGGTTCTGCCCGGCTGATGAGTCTGTAAGGACGAAACACGTGTCTCGGGCTGTACAAGAGCCCTTACCAGACCACATGATATGTTGGCTCAAATAATAATGGAAGGATCTATTGAAATTTGAGCGTGGTCTTAATAAAGCACTCGAAGGAAAGGTTTTGCAATAGCAGCAGGAGAATTCCCGTTAACACAGAGGAGTTTGAAATGAAGCTTTCCATTCATCAACTGTAAGTGTAATGCCACCCACACGAAGGGTGGATGCTTTTAAATGCAATTCCTCACCTACGGAACCCTCAGTTGAAGTTTTTTGAATATAGCGCTAAAATCATCGGTTTCTACCAGGAAATCTTCCGAGTCGACTTACGACTCAAGTGTTGATGTAAATGAACATCACTCTGAACGTCAGCTAAAAACTAACACCGTTAACTTCCGATTCTATTAAGGATCTCGAAGTCATAAAATAGGCAGTCAATAAAATTGTCCTGTTGACGGGCTTATTTAGCTTGAGTTGCTGAGTTGTTATGAATTTTTATGATAGCCAGCGTTTTGATAGTATCGTCATCATGAGAGCGATCTTAATCCGAGAAGCGTGTCCATAGTAACTCTTTTTCTTGCGATGTTAGTCTTCATAGATGTCACATTGAGATGAATTGAGTACAGTGGAGCAACGGGCAATGACGTAGTGTCCCCGGCGCTGCCTTATTATACATACCCACCGTGCCAAAGTGGCCCAAGATTAGAAGTAATACTGAACGGTCCCTGGGCTATTTTCGACCAATATTATTTGCTTCTCATTACTTGTTCCCATCTAAGAAGTGATAATAAATCCTATAGAGTCCGATTATCACTAGATGGTAAGTAGCTGATAAAGGACAGTGCTCGGAATAATGAATCGTTTTGATAAGAAATTTTGTATGTACAGGAAGAACGTACATCGATACCTTATAATCAGTTATCGTGAGACCTCGTTTAGAAATCTATTATAATCTGCCATATAGTTTTGAAACTTTCAAAGGTCTGGTAAAGGCATCTTTATTGGAAAACGTACGTTGCGTATTCTCGCACGCCTCACCAGTAGCACATATCCTAAGGCCACCTCTGCTAATGGCAGTCGGTGCTGAAGAAGTATTATTCTACGTCGACTGAAAAGATCACTTGTTGTGGCCTTCTTCAAATGTGCCGATAAAAGTACAAGAATACGCCGAAACACACGTATACCACTAGAGATGCCCTTTCCAGACCTCTAAAAGACTCGAGACGTCCTATCAGAATATATTGAGTTTAAAAGTGAAATCTCAAGATAGTCGATTGTTTCCGTAAGCAATGCAATTGACAATCAATCACTCTGTAAGAACGACACATCGAGTGATCTTTTCACATCACGCAACGTCATACTTCTTCAGCACCGACTGCTAATATTAGCAGAGTTGAGCCGTAGGGCAAGGGGCACCGATGAGGCTAGCGAGAATACGCCGAAACATAGCATACCGCTAGAGATGCCTTAATCATATCTCTGTAAGGCTCAAAACATTCTAACAGTTTGACAGAAAGAACATTTATCTGAAGTGAACATCCTTGAACTGACTTTTCTATCTGCCAACTGCCTAAGTGACTCAGAACCTACTACATCCACGCTGTAATGAGAGAAATGTAAATCAGATTCTCTACGTGACAAATAGAAATCCCATAAATGTCAGCCCCTTAATCAATTATTGTCCTCAAGTGCATCGAATACAATAAGTGGTCGATGAATTAGATATATCACTTTTGATTATTAATTGCATTTAGTAAGAGACGGAGGTCATATTGAGGCAAAAGTCTTTCAAATTAATTTGCAACAAAATGATGTGATTTCAAAGATTAATAATTGATACCATTCGGTGATCCATGGAAAGTTGAAGATTTACTCTATTCACACACCTCGTCAGATAATTTTGTGATACACTGTGTGAATGTTGCTCGATACAATCTTGTACTCAAAGCGCAAAGAGAATTTCTTAGCAGAGCTGTTCGTCGCTTGGTGATTCAACTAAGAAGACACGAAAGTATACGATACTGCTTATTCAGCTTTAATCTTCGTTGATGAAAATCTTATAACGGAGGCAATAATTCTGCAGCGCTGGCGGTGCTTTCGACTTATCATTCGTGAAACGGACAAAAAGGAATTTATTACACTTTGAGTCAAGAAATTTTGCTAAAATACTCGAGATAAGTAAAACTTTCGGCTTCACTCGATATGTGAATCACTATTGAAAGAGAAATTGCTCAAAGAATAATGTCCTTCATAACAATTCTCATCATCGCTTGAAGTGATTTTGCCATTAAGAAGTTAATCAAAATTAGATTTTCAAGTCAGCCTGTGTTACAGAGCATCATGAACAGGATATCGATTTATACTGTCATCCATCAGAGAAACTGCTGAAATATCATTGAACGCTGAAAGAATACTGCGCAGTTCTTTTTGTTGTCAGGTCCAGCAAAGTTTTTCGCAGAAGCATTCTTTTATGTAATTGATTACTCACAACTTCACAATCCTAAGATTTTGATATACTTGAATTGATTAATTATTGAGAGAGAAGACAATATTTCCGATTTCTTAGGCAAACCTTTTGAAGTATTCACAGAAATAAATTAGACGACTGAAGAGTTTGTAACCGTTACAAAATTCGACTGAGATTTCGCTACGCCAGTGCGATGACGAGCTTTATATCGCCTGCATGTCGTAGAGATCTTGCAAGAAATTAACGTCATGTCAATAAAATCCACATTGATGAAGAATCTCGGAACATTTGACTATGTGACTAAGGAGGCCTTATTGTCACTTTACTTGCATTCTCAAGAACGTCACTGCACTTCCCAATCTCAACACATTGCCAATCCCATAAACTGTAAGAATTTTGCGCTGCATGATAAGACCTGAGGCCAGAATGCAGTTGCTTGTACAATTAATTAGGGAACGATTCCTATTTTCCTTCTCATAATGGATCGGGAAGCCTCCTCATGCCCCGCCTGTCTTGTGGATTCTTATGAATAAGCTCTGTAGTAGAATTTGTTTTCGCTAACAAACGGCCTCCTCGTCGACAAAGGAGATTCCGATATTGTAATATATGTGAGGGGCTAATAAGAACATTAGGGCTTAGCAAACACGATTTCTGCTTCTTGTAGTGTAAAAAAAAACGTTTAGGAGCGGAAGTTGAACTTACTTTTTGCCAATCGATATCTGCTTTGACATATTTTCTCTTCAAAGTACACTTTGTATTTTCGGCATTTGTCGACTGCGAATATATTGTTCTTGAGAAAGTCACGATTCATATCGCATCATAGGAAATGAAAAGGCGGGAACCAAATTTTGACGAGCTACTTGGGGACTGGCTCATTCACTGAAAGTTCTGCTCAAGTGGTCTCTTCCAAGGAGCCTATTATTATTCAATTTGACACATATTTTATTTCATCAACCGATTCACATGTGCGTCAGCCTAGCAGCCTCTGTCACAGATCATGTATCGAATGATTTTGCTTTAAATTAAGAGAGCTGAAAACCCGTAGAGCTCTCTTAGTACTCAAGGATATCAAGTCGATGTTTCACATGTATAAGTGCTTAATGTCAAATACGTTGTTGCCTTGTAAATGAACTATAATGAAAGATATGAAATTTGTTTTTAATAGTATCCTAAGAGAACTTAATTATATGGACAATATTTGCATAAATTTTCAAGGTTCAGGAATGGCCATTTTTACAAATATGGTGGAACATCTGACCAACTTCTTTGTGATTTCGCTGTTAGCCACAATCTTTACAGTGCTGGGATGTGAAGTGATGCCGGCTGGTCAAAGTATTGATTGAAAGTTCGTTATGATACTGAAGAATTCCAAACCTCAGAAAGACGCTTATGAACCATAATCAAAATGGGTGTATATCTAACACGTCATTAGTGCTCTAGAGCAGCTGCATTAGAGTCTTTTCATGAAAAAGTTTTGAATGATAAATATGATTTGGAGTTTGAAAATCGTTGCAGTGGTAATTTATTTCATGATTATTCCCTCAAAATTGCGTTGCAATGAGCACTAGTACCTTCACTGTCACCAGCTTAACAACTTTACCTGTGGCTATGGTATATACTGATGCGACCGCGGTTCTGCTCAAACTCTTGGCACCGCAAGTGACAGAGGAGGAGCTCGGGCAACTGTTTCACGTCTTGTGATGCAGAGGTGAGTTTGTAACTTTAGACTTCAAGTGCCTTCCTCTTTCCTAAATTCTGAAAAGGACAAGGAAAAGGTGTAGGAGACAAAGTTCGATTTTCTGATAATTTATTAACTTCGTTGTGCAAAGGGCTTGCATACCCATACACATTTTGATTTAAAACATTCCAAGTAAACTTTTCAAATTGGTGAAATTCTTCGTTACCAGGTTTCTGATGTTCTCGAGAGCCAAGGTCGCTGCGCACTTCTACCTGATGCTTTAATCACGACCATTTGGGCACAACTCAATGTTACGGTCAATTACGAACCAATGGTATGCCAGACAGTTATTCATAATAATTGATGGATATGGGTCACCTGTCATCTGTCACCTGTCGTCCAGTTCATCGTCGAGTGACTCGAGCTGGTATACAGCAACTCTTCCAATTTTCCCTATCGCGCGCAAGAGTAGCCCAGTGAGTCCTTCTCGCTTTAGGGATTCGCTGAGCATCATGACTTTCTTCTATCGCTTTCGTGAAGAAATCGGACCAACGTGTCAGCGGTCCTCCTTTAGAGCGCTTGACGTCCCGAGGAATCCAGTCGGTAACAGCTCTCGCCCATCGGTTGTCGTTGAAGCGCATCACGTGTCCGGCCCACCTTATTTTCGATATCCTGGCGTGTAGAACGGCGTCTCTAATTTTCGATCGTTTGCGTAGGTGGTAATTTCGGATCCTTTCTCTCATTTGCGAGACACGGGATACTCCTAACATCGATTTTTCGACTGCGCGTTCGACAACGCCAAGTGATATTTTATCCTGCTTTTGTAGCGACCGAGTTTCTGTTGCATACGTTAGGGCAGGGATAATTGTCGAGTCGAAAAGGTGGGCACGGAGTCGGATGTTCCTTGTCCTTTTCACTACATCTTCGATGCTCTTACCCGTTCTCCAAGCCTCTCGTTTCCTCCTGCTCAACTCTGGAGCTAGGTCGTTTATCATGTTGATTTCACTACCTAGATAGACGTAACTGGAGCATTCGGAAATTGTCGTTCCGTCGAGCGTAAATGGGGCATTCGAAACCCATCCGTTCCTCATGAACATTGTTTTCGTTAGATTTAGTTGAAGACCAATCTTTCCACAGGCGTTATCGAAATCGATCAACATTTGTTCCGTTGGACTGATGTTTGGTGTTATGAGAACGATGTCGTCAGCAAAGCGAAGATGGTATAACTGTCGACCGTCAATTTTCACACCTATATCGTCCCATTATATATAATTTCGCATGACGTTTTGCAGGGCGGCAGTGAATAGTTTTGGCGAAATTGTATCGCCTTGTCGAAACCCCTCTTCTTATGTCAATGGTGATATTTTTGTAGAATGGAGATATGTTGGTCGTGGCATCTTTGTAAAGCTCACGAAGAATCATTTTGTACCGAGTAGGGACACCTTGGTTATCCAGAGCCTCTGTAACCGCTTCTGTTTCCACTGAATCAAAGGCATTCTCTCGTGAAACTTCAATGAGTCTTGTAATCGTGTGGATGTGGTCTATGGTCTTAAATCCTTTCCGGAACCCTGCTTGTTCGCATTTCTGTACTTCGTCCGGTATTCTGTCAATCCTGTTTAGGATGACTCGAGTAAAGAGTTTATAGACGACGCACACTAAGCAGATAAGGCGATAATTGCCTATTTCGTGAAGGTCTCCCTTTTTGAACAACAATACGGTCTTGCTGGTTTTGCATTGGATAGGAACCTTGCATTCTGACAGGTAGCGAGTGAAGAGCCGAGGGTGTTGATGAGAACTGGAGGCAGGTTCTTCAGGTGTTCTGGTCTAATCCTGTCTGGACCGCGTGGTGTTCTGTTCTTCACCGACGATATAGCATGTCGGATTTCGGAAGGGAGGACCGGTGGAATAAGATATTCGCCCTCCTTCAATTCATATGACGGTAAGAGGACATGGCTAGCAAAGAGATTCGAGTAGTATTGGTGGATGATTTTCTCAATAGCCCATCTCGAAGCTGTAAGTGTCCCGTCAGGGTATCGGATATGGGTAAGTCTTGAGTGTTGGACATCCTTGATTTTCTTCTTTGAGCAGAACACGAGGTGTTACATTAAACTTTATTCGATAGCTGACGTTTCGGCAGTTCGCCTTCTTCAGAGCCTGGAAAGGTCAAAAGGTTTGCAATACAATCAGTCAAACACCTCCATTACTTCTTTAGAGAAAATCACCAGACCTAGATTTCAATCGCATCAAGCAAAAATCAACACTTAACATACTCACCGCTTTTTATATGTGTTCCACTGGATGATCCAAGTGGAGATCACCGGCAAGAGAGACACATAGGCTCGTAATGCACCCTACCCATCAAAACAACAGTCTTATATACTGGCTCATATCACGAGTGTTTACAAGGCATTCCTCCCTGCGGTTTATGGTTGGATTGGTCGTATTAATCCAAAATGCTTCCAAGATCTTTCGCGCTGATGTTTTTTGCTCCTGCGCAAGGATGGTGACTTCGATTTCAAAATCAACTCCGTCGTGCTTCTGTGCTCTATGCGTCCCTAGCGGGGTGTTTTGTCTATTAAGACGCTTGTCAGCTAGGTGTTCTTCTATGCGTGCATAGAGCGGCCTACCCGTTTCGCCAACATATTTATCACTACACGCTTTGCAAGAGATTAGGTAGACTGTACCTACGCTCATGCAATCACCGTCTCTGCCGTTAGGACATATTTTACAATCTTTCATCATACAGAGACGGTCATATAAGCGGTTGCGAACTAGTTGGCGTTTTAGAGTATTCGGTGGTATTTCAATAATGGCCACCGATTGCTCTAAACCCGCTCTTTTCAAACATCGTTTTATAGCTGTACTAATCTCATTTGAATAGAACGGGATGATAAACGGGACTTTCCTTTCAACTAAGTTTCTCGTTCGGAGGCGCATTATTTCCTCTAAACCTAAGCCGAGGGGCTACGAATTCGTATCCATTAGAAGTGGCTATTTCCCGCGCCAGTTTCACGGATTCTACTCTCTGCTCCTCCCCGGTACATACATTGGCTGCTGTTCGAAACATGTTTTTTACTAGCGCCTTCTTCGTATGTGAGGGATGAGAAGAGAGATAGTGAACCAAGATATTCTTACTACTTGGCTTTCGGTACCACTTCGTTATGTAGCCGCTCTCAGTTAAGCTTATTTGCACGTTCAAGAATGGAAGCCAATCGTCTTTTGGTATCTCACGGGTGAATCTTATATACTCTGACTGTTCATTCAGCAATCTAAAACAATGTCCAGCTCCTCTTGAGTGGAACAGATAATCAAACAATCATCTATATACCTACAGTAGAGTAATGGCCGGAGATCCATCACTGGTGCTTCCACTTTAGACATAAAGGCAATGGCCAGGCTAGGTGCCAGTCGCTGTCCCATTGCCAGCCCTCTGGTTTGAGCATAATAATTCCCGGACCATCTGAAGATTGAGCAGTTCAAGCACTCTTTTAGTAGGATCATGAACTGCTCAATCGTCAAGCCATACATGTTTACAGCTCCCTGGTGTTGTATAAGAAGCTCATGTGTGTCTTGCAATGCGGAGTCATTCGACACGTTGGTATATAAAGCAGTGAGGTCGAATGACTCCATTACGTACGCGTTGTTCGGGTTCGCGTTACGTAGACGATCCCGCGTTACGTAGACGATCCATTGCAAGCCACACATGAGCTTCTTATACAACACCAGGGAGCTGTAAACATGTATGGCTTGTCGACTGAGCAGTTCATGGTCCTACTAAAAGAGTGCCTAAACTGCTCAATCTTCAGATGGTCCGGGAATTATTATGCTCAGACCAGAGGGCTGGCAATGAGACAGCGACTGGCACCTAGCCTGGCCATTGCCTTTATGTCTAAAGTGGAAGCACCAGTGATGGATCTCCGGCCATTACTCTACTGTAGGTATATAGATGATTGTTTGGTTATCTGTTCCACTCAAAAGGAGCTAGATAATTGTTTTAGATTGTTGAATGAACAGTCAGAGTGTATAAAATTCACCCGTGAGTTACCAAAAGACGATTGGCTTCCATTCTTGAACGTGCAAATAAACTTAACGACGAAAGCCAAATAATAAGAATATCCTGGTTCACTATCTCTCATCTCATCCCTCACATACGAAAAAGGCGCTAGTAAAAAACATGTTTCGAACAGCAGCTAATGTATGTACCGGGGAGGAGCAGAGAGTGGAATCAGTGAAATTGGCTCGGGAAATAGTCATTTATAATGGATACGAATTCGTAGCCCCTCGGCTTAGGTTTAGAGGACATAATGCGCCTCCGAACGAAAACTTAGTTGAAAGGAAAGTCCCGTTTATCATCCCGTTCTATTCAAATGAGATTAGTACAGCTATAAAACGATGTTTGAAAAGAGCGGGTTTAGAGCAATCGGTGGCCATTATTGAAATACCACCGAATACTCTAAAACGCCAACTAGTTCGCAACCGCTTATATGACCGTCTCTGTATAATGAAAGATTGTAAAATATGTCCTAACGGCAGAGACGGTGATTGCATGAGCGTAGGTACAGTCTACCTAATCTCTTGCAAAGCGTGTAGTGATAAATATGTTGGCGAAACGGGTAGGCCGCTCTATGCACGCATAGAAGAACACCTAGCTGACAAGCGTCTTAAAAGACGAAACACCCCGCTAGGGACGCATAGAGCACAGAAGCACGACGGAGTTGATTTTGAAATCGAAGTCACCATCCTTGCGCAGGAGCAAAAAACATCAGCGCGAAAGACTTCTTGAAGCACTTTGGATTAATACGACCAATCCAACTATGAACCGCAGGGAGGAATGCCTTGTAAACACTCGTGATATGAGCCAGTATATAAGACTGTTATTTTGATGGGTAGGGTGCATTACGAGCCTATGTGATCTCCTTGCGGTGATCTCCACTTGGATCATTCAGTGGAACACATATAAAAAGCGGTGAGTATGTTAATGTTGATTTTTGCTTGATGCGATTGAAATCTAGGTCTGGTGATTTTCTCTAAAGAAGTAATGGAGGTGTTTGACTGATTGTATTGCAAACCTTTTGACCTTTCGAGGCTCTGAAGAAGGCGAACTGCCGAAACGTCAGCTATCGAATAAAGTTTAATGTAACACCTCGTGTTCTGCTCAAAGAAGAAAATCAAGAATCATACTGAAGCATGCCGAGGTTAATAGACAGTCGGTCTTGGGAGTTATTGGACATCCATTGGAATTCCAAGAAGAAATGTAGCATTTATCAAAAGAAAAAAAACTATGTTTCTTCAATAATGTGGAGTGCTGTGCAAAAACATTTGCGTCAGTTTTCGCACAGCACTCCACATTATTGGGTATATTACAAGATCATACCACCACAAGTGGCGGTCAGATAAAAAGAATTCTGACTATGTTCACTATTTCCCGGGAAAAGGCATTTTTAAATTATCAATAGAAATGACCCAAAATATGAAGAAAACTACTTTTTTCACAACCTTCCCAGTAAACAATATGGTATTCAAGGTGCCAGGCGATAACTTGATTTGTCTTTGAGAGAAGAAGAACATTAGTTTTCGGGACTGATTGTAGCTTTCTCCAGTTTTCAACCTCTGTAGAAGAAGGTGCCATTTTTGATTTTATGGTTCATTGTAGTCCAAAATGAAGGCACAGAACTGCATCGTCGTTGGAAGCACAGTGACGGGAATTTGCACTGTAATGACGGGTCAGGAGATGAAAATCTGCACAGACTCACAAGCAACAATCGGTGCTATTCCCACCAGTCACACGTCAATCTCAGGAACTCTCATGATTTAAAAAATTTCTTCTTTGCATAACTTTGTTTTATAGAGAAAAAAACTTCGCAGACCACAAATATCATCATGGCGAATTGGACAAGAATGATGTGGCAAAGTCTACTGGACAGAGCGATCAGAATGCTGGCGTTGGGTCCGTTTGGATCACACTTCTTCTCAGTGATGGTCAACGTAGGTGGAAACTGAATTGAATATGATGTAAATGAGACGAACTCTTCTATTCAACCGATATATACTGTCGCATTTCAGCTACAATAAATTGGCAAGCTGTATGGGTAGCGAGTATCCACATTGCAAAAACGATGTCGTTTATCAACTCATATCATTGCAGCCCTGAAGAAGATGATGCCCAAAAGTACGCTGAATAAAACTTGTTAGCAATCTCGCGCCAGCCTAAGAAGGCGAAATGATTTACTCATGCCAAAATCAAATGAACAGATATTTTTTAGAAGTATTAATTACGTGAGCTTATTGAAATGTACATAGCCTTGCAAAATCAGATCTATGTAGAAGAAGTTCCACCACTTAGAGCATTTTCTTTACTTAGTAAGTTCAAAAAAGGCTACATCCTAGTTCAGGCTGATTCTGAGCTTACACGGGGCTCAACTTCATTGTGACTGATGTTTCAGCGCCTTTGCTTCTTCTCAGCCGAAATAACTTGAGTCGAATGTCCACATTTTCCTTATGGTATATACTTTATTTCACTTCAGCACCTTACTTGGCCCGTGTCCGAATCTTTTCCTTGCTGTGCGGGTTCCAGTACTTCTAACATTCGATTCAATCTCGCTTGCTGAAGGATTTCGTCTTCTTCACGAGCGTCGTAAAATACTGGTCGAGCACGTCCTTGCAATCTTGAGGATGGCTAGGCCGGGGCGTTTCGTGCGGTGTTCGTTCTTGATTGCTGGAGAGCGTTGAGGGACTATGGGATCAATCCTGCGTCGATCCATGACGAACATCACTATCCAGTCGGCTACAGCTCGAAACACTTTATTAAAATGCAAAACAACGTTTACTAGAGAAACTACTACAACGAAACTTTCGCAGAAACTACTACAATGATCGACTTAACTGCCGGGTATTACTTTCATTCAGCTTCCACCACTTACAAGAGCGTGAGAACCGCTCTCATGCGTTGCCATGTTTGAACGAAAACGCATTAGCTGATACGAATGAATGGACGGTTAGCAATTCTTCAAGATCCATACGGTCAGCACAAGAGTGCTTTGGGAAATGAATATGTACCTGGATGTCCACGGATATTCCAAAAAGGTGAAGCCACCTGTGGACACCTTCTTCTGATCATTACGGTCATAAGGAAGGTGTGAACCAGACGACTCAGGAATGATATTCAAAACTTATCAGATCAACGATCAACAAGTAAATCGATGAAAACCTTGACGAAACATCTACCTATAAAAGATTAAATGGTTCGCAAAAATTCCACTTCAGGCGAGAGTTCGACCCGCGTCTCACCCTAACCGAGAACGGGTTGGTTGCTGGCAGCTGCGATAGCTCAAATCGAAGGAAGAGTGGTTGCAAAGCGAGGATCTTGGTGATGCAATGGTAGTATGCACCTCTGATAAAATAAAACGCGGTTTCAATTCCCATTTAAGGTTAAGTTTTGGAGCACTGCTCAATTTTCCGAGATGTATGAAATTGAAGAAATTTAACAAAATAAAGGATACATCAAAGAGCCGACTTTCTATGAAGTCAAGCATCAATAACTGATTCATAGAGATTCAAGGCACTTTCCTTGTTGAGCCGAGGCGACGTCGTAATATCAGGTCTTCTCATAAATATTGACACTAAAGCAATAAACACCAAATTTGATATTGTACATCGATTACTCCAGCCGTTCGATAGCCCTAATCTCCACAATTTCGATGACAAGGCTTTCGATGACATCTACATGCTCCCGGAAAGAGTAAGATCTGGGTTCGAATCCCGGCTGACGCAAATGTTTTGCACAGCACTCTACATATTGGGTATATTGTAACATTATATCACCGCAAGTGGCGGTCAAATAAAATCATTTTTGAGTCATAGTGATAGTTTGTTGATGTCTGAATGGCATCCTGTTTGGTCAATGTCCCAGAGTCTGATTAGTTGATTTGTCCTCCTTGTTCTTGGCCACGCGTCGCTTTCGATTGGCTCGGTATCCACAATAGATCAAATCTTAGAAATCAAACCTCTTATTTGAATAACAACATCATTAATACGACGAATAATAACGAAATTACAACATCATACAATATAAACAAACACCAATGTGGAGAACGATTGATAAAAATAGGAAAGCAAAGCATCAATAATAGAAACCTGAAACTAAAACACAAGAAATCATATAACATCGCCGTACTCGTCTTCCAGGTATTCTAGTGGTGGCTTCCAAGGTCCCAGGACTCCTCGGGATTGTTACAGCCTCTGGAACATTTCGTATATCGTGTCCTTTTCCTGCATTATGGTCAGCGTAGCTCTCAAGTGACGCATGTTGTCATGGAGCCTTTCTATCGTCCTCAGTGTCTTTGATAGGGCTCTAAGGGCTTCGTAGAGGGTAGTCAGGTTCCGAACGACGTGGCGACCCCCCAGTTCCCGCGACGGAACTTTGGTGCAAGTCCAATAGATGGAGGATCCTATTCTCCCCCAATCTCTTGAGTCTTCCTACAGTTGTCCCCATGTCCCGCAACAGTACTTAGATTGCATCTGGATGTTGCAGGACGTTATAGATCACGTGACTTGCAAGGACATTTATCCTGAGTTGGAATAATTCCTCGAAGATCGTTCAGGAGTTGCTCGAGGCTCGGTGGTCCGTTCCGGGCCTCTTGCTCCCAGGATTCGTTTACTTGGAGGCCTGGGCTGTGGAGATCCTAGCATGGGCTGGAGGGGGAGGGGTCTAAATAGTGGTGGCTGGCGAGGAGACCTTGGGCGGACGAGGCCGCTCCGCAGGCATGACGACGCGACAATGAAGCTATCTCCACTGTCCTTATCCCTTATTTATACTGTTCCCGCGACGACGTTGGCTATCATTAATTCTTCATTTGGCCTAGGGTTGATATTCGATTCTGGTTCACTCTCAGTTCTGATTTCACGTTTCCTATTATCTTGACAAAAGGGTTTAAATTATGCCCTGATATCTGTTCACTAGTTGACTATACTATTATGGATCTGTCAGCTTGATTCAGGGAGTGTAAGCACTTGTAAAAACTGAAAATCATGCATGAATCACAAACAGAAAAAACTATTACATAAATAAAGGCCGGCCTTCGTTTTCTACGATTTTTGACTCAGAGTTAGCACGCTTGTGTGAAAAACATCAAGCTTAGTTGTTGCCAATTCGCGAGCACCTGACGACGGTCATCATCCAAAGCAGCCATCAAATCTTCATTGTTCAACTGTGTTGAACGTCCTGAACAAGACCTGTCTTCGAGATTCGAGATCTCCGGACACTAAAGCGTTGAAATCAGTGCCCAGAAGCAAATTTTCTTACTGTGCCTCCTTCTTCAATTTCGTTGATTTCAACGACTGCAGATCGCTGTGAACGACCTTTTCTCCAGTAATGACGCGATAAAACACGAACGTCGGTTGCATCGTTGGATCTAGCGGAGGCTTGTGCTAAAGTGAAAATAAAGACGAGAAATATCTAGGCTTTTAGTAGGAGAATCTCACATGAGAAACTGCAATATTACCATGGTATAAACAGAGTTATCTCATGCTTATTAAAATGTCCCATAACTTTCTTTTCAACCTGGTATCAGGCTATCAATTAGTAATAAAGGCGGAGATTTGCAGTGATCCCTCGTAAGTTGGACAATGATATAACGGAAAACATCTTTAAGATGCATCGTTGTACTGGCCATCAGCTCAAAGGGAATTTATAAGTCAGTACCGCAATATAAATCCGGATTGAGTCAAAGTGGCAAACGCAGCAGATTTAAATCCATCACTTATTCCACAATTCAAAAGTGATCTGCCATCAGATCTTTTTTCTGCAACTGGTTCAAAACTTATCCTCTCACCCTTCCCACACAGAAAGAGCGTTTATAACAATTACGTTTCGTAGAGCCGCTAGTGTGTGCACAGGAAGAGAGCAGAAGAAAGAATCTGCGAACTTGGCTGCGAAATAGCCATTTCCATGGCTACGAAACTATAGCTCCTCAGATAGGTTCCGGAAAAAACGAGTAGAAACATAAGTGCAGCAATAATTAAGATCCTGTTACAGGCTTAGAGAAACTGATAGCTGTGATTCATATACCGCTGATTACTCTCAAACGCCTCTCAGCTCGAAACCGCCTGTATGACCGTCTATGTACTGCGAGTTACCGCATAATATGCCCAGTGGTAGAGACAGCGATTGTATGAGCTCACATACAACTTACCTAATGTATTGTAAAGTGTTTGGAGACATGTACCCGGGTAAACGGGAAGATACCTATGTGTCTGAACAAAAGAACCACTTAGGCGGTAACATAAAACTGAGCCAAACATCCCGTTAGGCGGGCATAGGGCGCACGAACACATAGCGGACAAGATTTTGCAATAAAGGTGGCTAAAACGCTGTTCACTGTGCAATTCAATGCTTTTTTACTCAGCTTTTCACCAAGTTCTATCTGGTTTGGTTACGTAAGTGTTTGACTGAGTGGATTTTAGTCAGTTTGACTTTCCAGACTTTAGAAAAAGCGAACCACCGAATATCAGGTATTGCTTTGTTATTGTACTGTATTGGAACTGTTATCAATACACGCTCTTATTATCAGCCTTATATCTACTTATCAAGAGAAAATAGTGAATTATTCAATCAACGCCGAGGTTAACAGATAAAGCAGTCTTTGGGAAATTCAGAAGGCATAATTCACTGTCGATCATCGGCTGCAAAGACTCAAAACAAGGCCTGTGACGTTACAGCGCTGACAGTGCTTCCTATTTGTCATACACGCGAAAGGCAAAACAGAATCTGAAACGTTCTAAAGAAAACTCTCGCTAACATATGAAAATAAGTGAAATTTTGTGTTTCGCACAACACTTTACTCACTATGGATTGAACCTTCCACACTGAAAGAAACGATCTTTACAAGACTTTAAAATCGTTAAAGGCACAGTGGTTGGTGAGGAGCTTTCAAAGTCCGAGATCCAGTTTATCGTAGCTGCAAGCGATTTTATGTACTAGAGAGTGGGTGGTACTGTCACTTACTGGCAAAGGTGTTGAAATCGCATTGAATGCTGCTCTCGCTTTTGTAATATAGAACAATATTTGCTTTAGAGAGTTCTTCGGATAGAAATTAGCAGATCACTTCAGGAACATAGAATATTGGACAGGTCGAACTGGTCGCTTATTCTAAGAAAATAACGCTTTAGACTTTATAGCTAATCTTTCCAAAACATTTGCAGATTTGTAGAAATAAGATAAATCACTGAACCTTTGCATAAATAAACTGATACTTCACTAAGCGAAATGAACAGCAACAAATTTTCTTTCGTCATCACATCGTGGAGAAATTGCGAGAAAATTGAAAGCGTTGCATAAACAATCGTCTAAATGGCAATATGGAAACGTTTGAAAGATGAGCAGGAGCCTTTGCTCAGACGTCACATCGTTTGTGTTCATAACAGCGTCCCTATACATTCTCATTTCAATACAGTAGCCATTGTATCAAAGTATAAGACGCTTCCTCACGCCAAGATCTGATGCTTTTGTGCAATTGCGTTTTCCAAGACAAATCCTGACGCGGTTTCCAATTCACCTACTTATATTAGTGGATTCTTGGTAGTCAAAAAGGAGCTTTCATGGATTTAGTAAATGTGAGAGGCTAACGAGGGCATCACCCTTAAGAAACGCGATCTCTGCTCTTTAGAGAAATGTTGCGAAAGAAGTTCCACAGCAAAAGATGTTCTTCGTTTCTACCAATCAAAATCTTCCTTTACAGACTTCCTCTGAGAAAGCGCTTATAATTTCGGCGTTTTATCGGTAGCAAATGTTATATTCTTGAGAAAGCCGGATTTTATGTCGCATTATTGGAATGAATGGGTGGGAACTAAATTTAGAACCATTGCTTATTGAAGATTGGCGCATTTAATGGAATTCATGTTGATCTGGCTTCCTCCACACAGTTAGAAAGGAGTTGAAGTTCTGAACTACGTCAACGAATTCAAATTAAAGACGCTGTTCTGTATGCCATTCTATACGCCAGGATGTCGATGATCACGTGAAAAGGACTTATTATACGTCATAACGACAACCGATTTTTTCCGAAAAACCTAGAAGAAAAAGTTGATTCCCAGCGAATGCTCGCAGTTGGAAGAACATATGTTGGTTCTCTTTCACGCGAAACGGAAAAAATGGGTGGTCTACTGAAGCGTGCTCGGGTCAATTGATGGTGATTGGGACAGCATGTGACACAAGATGGCAAGCCATACAAAGTAGTGTTTGAGACAAATGTGATCATACGGTCTTCGAATAGAAGCTCTTGTTACAGTAGTATTCAAAATCGTTAACTTTAGTACAACATCGTATTGAAAGTGTGGAGGTTTATTATAACGATATTGCACGTCAATTAGCAATCAAAGTAAAGCGACATGAAAGTACCAAAGTACAGAACTGCTTCCACACGGAACTGTTGCAATACGAAACTACGAAATTGCGGTAACACTAAATTACCGCAGTACGAAATTTCAAAACACGCACGTGCTATGGCAAGGAACTGTTTGCGCTTCAATCGCTCATAAAAAACTCTAAAAAGGTTTACGATTATTCAGCTCTAGTAGTGCATAAATTGTAGCTCGTCAAACAGATAACGCAAAGTCTAATTTGTTTCAGCAGAGAATCCTTGTTGAAAATGAGTGGGATTTTCCGCTTCAAACACAAGTAAATCCCATAAAAGGATAAAGGATAAAGCTCTCGGCGTTGATCAATCCCTAAGGGATGCGCCATGCATTCGACTTCAATTTTTAACTTCGTTTTGAGGTGATTGAATGCAAATCTGGCCTTCAGAATGACTCGCGGTAACCTCCCGCTGAACCGAGTCAGTGCTGCTTATCCTCCCAGACAAGTGTGAGACCTGCTGATACCAATTTACCGACCCCGGAGGATGGATGGCTTGGTGGGCCATGAGCGCGAGATCAAACCATTGAGCTCGTGTGCGACGCAGGGCACCTTTAACCGCTGCGCCACATGCTCTCTTCCCCATAGTGAAGTAAATCCCATAGTGAAGAAAAAAAGAAGATTTCTCACTTTCTTGGAAATACAACCGTCAGGAAAATGCGATGCATAGTCCGGAATCCACTCCAAAGTATGCTGCATTGTTCTCCTATAATATAAACTAGAGTGCTACTGTAATTTACTTACAAAAATGTCGTGTTTGTAATGAGTACAGTTCTCTTTCTTATAAGACACAGAACACTTCTTTTAGAGTATTGTTTTGAGTAAGAAGTTCCCAATTGAAATTACTTTGAAAGCCCAGGATACGATTGAATTGCATTGATCTCTAATCATAAAAAAACTGTGCTGCGGACTTTCGAGATGATCTCTCCAAACGGATAAAAGTTTATGCGAAATGCGCAACAACAAGTTCTGCATTGTGTGCACATTGTGGAAAACTTGGGGGCGTTTCATAAACATCCACTCTAAGAAAAATTTGAAACCTTTGATACTGTAAGCAAGGAAGCTTTTGTTCAGCGTCATCACACTTGACTGCTTAAGCGTCTAGTGCACACGTTTCGATAAAGTGGCAATTTTATTGAAGTTAGAATTCCCTTATTTGACAACGAGATTTGATTTCTTCATGGAACTTTTTTGCCTACGATCAATTTTGGCACGACTGCAATTTTGCTTCCTTTTAGTGGTGTTCCTTGAAGACATACTGTTACCCACCACTTTCTGAAAACTTCAGCAAAATACCGTAGAAGTTCCAGTTTGAGTCTTAGTCGACATCTTCATTAGCAAAGATATCATAGGTGTACAAAATGTTAGAGAACAGAGCACAAGTTGATAAACGCGATTGCTGTTTTACATGAAATTGTGGCCAGAAATGTTCCGCAGCGAGGTTCTACTTCGCATTTCTTATTCAATACCTCTTTTGCAAAATTTCCTCATAAGTGTTCATATAAGTCGGTGTTCTGTCTTCTGCAATTTTTGTTTTCGAGAGAGTGAGAATTTTATGTCCAGCATCTGGAATGAGAAGGCGGGTTTGTTGAGCCGCACCATTTCAGCAATTTTTGCTTTATCTGTTTTTGTTCAGTGGTACCTTATGCAGCTTATTTCATTGAGATTTAACATGCACTTCATTGCAGTATCCGAGTAACCCCGGCTCTGGCGAAAGGCATTATGTCTCCAACTAAGTTTCCAAACTTGATCCAAGAATTTGAAAATTTATTTTTCCACGTAAATGAAACTATCGAACAATATTAATCGATGTATTTTCCGTCTATCTGGATGCAATTCTGCCAACGCTCTGAAAACAACTCAATTCCGCGCTCATAAAACTCAGTATTTTTCGATGCGAACCAATCAGTCAATTCTTGACGCAAATAATTGATGTCGTCAAACTTCTTCTTGTCCAACCACCACTCCAATGATTTGAAGAGATGAAAATTGGACGGAGACAGACCTGGCGACTACGGCGGATAACCCAAGTGCTACCAACCCAAATCGGCCAACTTCTGCCTTGTTTTCTTGGCAATTTGTGGCTTTGCATTGTCTTGAAGCAATGTGACTTGGCGACGGTGGTGACGTGAAATTGCTTGATTGAAACGGTCCAGTTGCCAACAATATCGCTCAACGTTGGTAGTCTGACCGGCCTGCAGCAAGTCCCAATAAACGGCCCACTTCGGTCCCAGGAAATGATCAACATTGTTTTTTGCTCAAATCGATTTGGCCTTGGTGTTGAGGCTCTTTGCTGACCTGGTGACAACCACTGATTTGGGCGACGCTGGGTCTTGAAGAAGATCCACTTCTCATCAATGGTGACAGTTCTGTTCAAAGACGAAGGGCGGCGATGACGACGAAGATGAGTCTGCGCAATCTGCTTTCTCTTTTTCTTTTGAGCTTGTGTGAGATCGCGCGAAATCCGTTTGCCTTTGTGCGATTTCTTGCCTGCAGCTTTCAGGATC
>JAHQIW010007097.1:0-39951 GCA_019055375.1 Parelaphostrongylus tenuis | reverse complement strand
ATGGCACCTATACAAGCGAAAGACGTCTCGACGAAAAGAGAAGAACAATCAATTCAAAATATACATATATAATTGGTGGACAATACAGAGTGGCTGATATCGTTTCGCAATAACTATGTCGGGGGGATTCGAATGTCGATCGCTGTCTCAGCCATCTCTTACTGCGTTCTTTGTCCGCGATTATTCAGCGTCCTATGTGACCTCACGTGTACTTAACAAGAACGCCCCAAGGATCTTTTCCAGCTTCCTTCCCTTCCTACCACCATCGTTCCGTCGGATGTTTATTTTCTTCTAAGCTCTCTCTCTTCACCCTCAATCTCGCTGTCCCTCTACTGCGCCGACTTAAAAAAATGTGGGACACTGCTGTCTTGCTGATTCATTTACATTACAAGGCTATATCAATTACATTATATGAAAAAAGTACGATCGTGAAAAAATCACCATTGCACGGAAACGTGGACAGCTTGATTTACGTACGGGTGTGTAAGATTTTTCCCACGATGAGCTGATAAAAAGTAAAGAAAAAAGAGAAGCGGTATTTTGACAGAGACAAATTACACAGTGACGAAAAATTTGGGGAACGAATGACGAGCATTTCATTCATGCTAACTAAACGAACATTCCGAGTAAGCAGATTTGATACTCTGAATCTCGAGTGATCATACATCTTGTGCTGCGCTAACTTACTTTGAACCAGAAACCACTACAGTCACTTCCAAGCTAAAAAATCGATAGAGAATGTATCCAGTAATTCATACCGGATTGTTGCTTTGGTATCACCTTTCTCAAACATGATTGGCAACTTTATACACAATGCACGAATAGCCATAGACGATAAACTCGTGATATCCTGGGTTAGAATTAATCTATACCTTGCGGCTGTTTCCTTGTGGTGATCTGATTTTTCGACAGTACACTCTCTCTCCTAAGCTCAGCGAGTGGTGTAAATAGTTATATGGCTTCTTATTATATTCTTCACTTGACCAAAGATAGTACATTTTCATTTTTATTCAGTTTTACCATATTGCGTGGTACGTTCCGAGCCAGAAGTGGTCTTTGTCACAAGATTTCGTTTTTAATATTCATGCCGAGTACAATATGGTGATTGGTGTTGCGCCGGAATATGAGTTGAATTTTGTATTGCAACCATCAATAAACGAAAGAAGGCGCATTTGTTCATGACGAAACGTCTCAGGTTTCAGAACGTTTTAAGGAGCTTGCTGGAATAGTAAGGACTTAAAAAATTGTCGGCATACGCATCTCTGGTGTAATTTTCATATAACTAGTCCTTATGATATTCTAGAAAAATAATAACAATATCAACGTAAAAGTTTCTTCTCTCCACAAGCCTGACTGTCATATTAACCTCGGCATGCTTTCAGTTAATTACTGGTTTTTCTTCTTTAAGTCAAAACAACAACCACGAGGTGTTATAATAAAAATTTATTCACCAGCTGACGTTGTTCGGCAAGTTCGCCTTCTATCAGAGCCGCTTTTTATATGTGTTCCACTGAATGAGTTCAAGGTAAAAAATAAATATATTTATTTAACACCCACCTCGTGTATGTGCTTCAAACAGAAGATAACAAACAGTAAAGTTCTTTTTTTTTCCAACAAAAGATTAGGCAATTAGCCAAATCACAAACTTGTTATATCAACCCTGAATCATTCTCTAATGACCCACAAGAATAGATGCACCTTGAATCTTTTAAGACATCGTTTTTAGGTGCAGCGAAAATTAGATACTAAATCTTACCGTGATTAGTTTCTCAATATTAGGCATTTAACTTTTTAATGTTCTCAATAACAAGGACGTATTGAATTTACCAAATCAACTATGAGTCTAGCTTGAGGAACTGAGATGTAATGGGTACAAAAACTTGTAATAAAAGCCTGCCAAGTACTTCTTCTTAATCACAAGAGCGAAGGGCGAGCGGCAGGACACGACAACCCCTGTTACAGGAGATCACGTTTGCTAGACGGTTACTGCCAAAAAAGGGCCTAGAATTTGTAAGAGAAATTGTCTGTGTGACTCTTCCACTAAAAGCAAGCGGTCTCGTACCATAACACGAAGACTGTAGCCAGCCCCGTCTCATTAGAAAACACTTAGAAAGACCGGCTCGCTAGCCACAGGCAGCATTTTTAACGGGCATCGCTCCAGCAGTAAACAAAAACATTTGAAATAGCGGTGTGTGCTGGCATAAGGACCAAGCTATTTTTGGCAACAAAAGTAGACCTTTGGCTTTCACTCTCCAGATGAGCGACGAAAGAATGTAATTGACCCGTTTAACATCAACAAGTGGAAAAATAAGATGCTTAAATAGAAACAAAGAAGTCCGTGATGTCTAGAAAAGATCTCTTACGTCGAGGTTCTCCCTCATTTTTCCCCCCAGTGCATTTTCCGGTGAGTCTTTGTACTGTCATAGTATCTTGATGGGAGGACATATTGTGCCTGATTTTCCCAGAATAAAGAAGACATTAAAGTTGGAAAAACTTCAACTTCTTAGAGCAGCCCATGCATTTTACACTAATGGTCTAACTTATTTTTCTGCATGTCTAATGTAGTTTTCGTTAATCGTCGCAGATACTACCAACTTAGAAAATTTATCTATGTGTACAACTGTCATTTTAAAAAAACTGTCTTCACCCATCTATATATGACAATTCACATTATTGTTTGCTTTTGCGGGGGTCATTTACCACAGAAGATCAAGTGTTTTCTCGAAACTTATGGTGAGGAATTTGTATGATAGTAATATAGTAGCGGTTAAATCAAGGTTAGCTCAAGAAAACACGGTAAATGACATCCGTTCAGAAATAAAAAGCAAAAAACGTTAACAAAGACGGGGTCCAAAGGGCTTTTGGTGTAATTTAAGGTTGGTAAAAGGTGAAAAATGTGCTTTTACTAGACTGGAAATGATATAGTCTGATTATTTCGATACTTCTTACCGGGAAAAGGGCAGGGAGTTATATGCCGGATTAATAACACAAAATGATAAGGCAGCCAGTAAAAGTGAAGCCCTACCTATGTAGCATAGATTTTTTTCTTGATGCTACATCGTTGTGTAATAACGATTTGAGGAGATCCTATAGTACACGAGGGACAATGGGGCTAAGGCGGGTAAGCTTGAAGGCTACAATGTCGTTGTTCAATAGGGAACATGAATTTAGGTGCTGATAGCTGGCATTTAGATGGTGGTCTGTTAGGGTTGCGTAGAAGTTTCGGATAACGTACTAGTCCGATGGAAAATCGTTTCTTTCCAGAACCAAGAATGTGATCCGGGGAGGGGGAATATTGTTTTCCATAAATTCATGTTGCCAAAAAAAAGAAGAAGGAAAGAAAAAAAAATGAAGGAACAAAGGAAGGAGGATGTCACATATGTATCAGGAAACAATGTCCCAGGGGATAGAATTCCTAAACATTCTCACAAATTAGCCATTCTTGCATGGCCTTTCTAAAGTTTACAAGGAAATGAGAGTAGATTGCTTCGCATGCAAAAATGTGCAATAGCAATAGACGGTATTCACCAAGAATTCCCCTACACTGCCACCCGGCACACTACACAATAGAGTACTAGTAGTGTTGGCCGGCAGGACACATATCGAGCCCACGGGCTTATATGCGCATATAGGCAGTATCATTCTCATTATATAGTTTCTGGCCGGATTTTAGTTGCTCAATTAGCGGAAAATGGGATAGCAGTGGTATCGAGTGTGCTATCAAGCTAGTGCATACGATTCTGATGACCCGGCTCGCTATCTGGCCTATCTGGTGTCCAAGCTCACTTGAGCGGCTCTTTTTGGTTGGCCTAGAAAACCTGACGATATTATCATTGATCAAATCTATCATGAGATAGACTATCATGTCCTAATCAGATTTCACGTACCGAATCATTTTTTATTAACACCGTATTCGATAAATATTAACCCTTACCTTTCCATAGCATATATTATAACCCACAAAAAAAAGAGCCTATTGATATAATCATGACAAAGAAACAAAAGCTATTTGTGAAAATATTAACCACATCTGCGGTAGATTCGTCAGATAACGGTCGTATCTATACAAATGTTTATTTTCAAGAATAAAGGCCGCTACATAACAACGTTCATCGGGGCTAGGTGATAGTATGGATGGGGATGATTATTGGAGATTCGAGTCTAAGAGTCAAGCTGTAGACTTTCATTGAGACGTAATGATTGATTACCTAGAATGCATACCTAGTAGGAAATATTATGGTCATTTTCAACAAGTCTCCCATTTACGACTGTGAATGTGTTTTTAGTATAAATGTTGACCTGAGGTGTGCAGATGTACGGTACGCGTCCATCAAAGACAAAGCAAACAGTACGGTCCCTGGGCTGCAAGAGAGGCAACGCGTACGGGTTCGAGCATATAAATGGCGGTCCCAATAGGCGGAAGTGTTTAATAATGTCTTCTATCGTATTGCGCTCCGATTGATTAGCTGTAGAAATTACGGTGCGAACGATCTCTGAGCGGCACAAGGGTATAATAAGAGTGGAACCTTAGGACGAGTGTACCGTGATGATAAACGACTGCCAGAGCGTACTGCGCATAGGAGTTGGTATGGAGCGATTATTTATTAGATCACATGGATAATCCTAGCACAAGAGCATACGAACAAAGACATGGCACGTTCTGTTAACGATCATTGCATCAAGTCGTTGGCTGTCTGCGAATTATTCGTAAACCAGCGTGCGAAATAAAAAAAATAAGTACCGCACCCCCCGTGAACAGTGACTCCAAAGAAATACAGTTTGACCTAACCCCATCGATAACAATTAAGGGATGAGTTATACGATCGTTACTTCCTAATTGTAAAATTATCGTTCTAATATGTGAGCATAAACTTTAGAGGAAACAAAAACAGGTGGGAGGCAGGGCCGATATAGTGTTACACACTGGATCTGAAAAGACTGGTAGTTGTGTAGCCTTACTTAATCATAAATGTTAA
Organism: Parelaphostrongylus tenuis; assembly: GCA_019055375.1. Lineage (NCBI taxonomy): Eukaryota > Metazoa > Nematoda > Chromadorea > Rhabditida > Metastrongylidae > Parelaphostrongylus > Parelaphostrongylus tenuis. Next base: position 34,975 of record JAHQIW010007097.1, on the reverse strand, counting down.
GAATGTTTTCTGACTATTATCTTGATGCTTAATCCCGATGTGTATGGATGAAAGCGAGAATTCTGTATTGATGCCTGCCAATATGCGAAAAACAACGGAACGGATCTAGGGACGCATCGCGAGGGAAACTCCTTCTTACATGTCCTAGGCAGCAGGTATGTAGACGCCAGGTGTCACGACTCGGTGGGCTTGGCATAGACGGATAGCAGATGAAGTGTTTTCCTATATTTAAACAATAGCTAATCAAATCGCCCGTCTCTAAAGGAGACAGTGTGTGTTGGTCTCGCGGGCCTTTGTATGTAGAAATTATATCGAGTATGCATTAGGCTAGGACGAAGTCACTATGTGTTAGGGCAATTTACTAAATTATTAATTTTATGACTTTTTATGTTTAAATATTGATCGCACAAATTGACAGGTTATCTCATTACTCGAGTCTTAGGGAAGTGAAACGCGGATGCAGATCAAGTTGCAAAAATCACTGCCTAGTGTCGGATAAGGCGTGAAACGTAAAATAGTTCGGAGTAACGACGTTATTGGGGTACGTTGATTCAGGAGCCGCGTCGATATTGATCAATCATAAAGACGGGCTAGTAAATATTATGATAGTACTAAGTACTTTCATCGTCAAATTGACTTATGTACGAGGTAGTTTGTGTGATCCCTCAATTGCCGTCCAAGTATCTAAGACCAGCCGTTTACCAGACTTGCTAAAGAAGGACGTGCTAAATCCGAGTGGTGGAGTAGCCGGGCTAGGAGATGTGTGGTAGGGCGGTCACAAAATTACGCAGACGTTGTATTGATTAAATCTTGCTGCTTCCAGATGTGGCTCTATCATTGTACATGGGGTCCAATGGGTGTTAACGCCATTACGATTATCTCCGCTGAAAATGTGTGTGACGGGAGGACATGTTATAAAACAACCGTTACACAGAGAAGACGGAGTGATAAGATGGTAGGCGCTTTTTTATAATGTACACGTAGCATAACTACGTGAATACATGGCACATGGCATATAGCCTTGATTTCGTGAGTTTGTGCAAAAGAAGAAAGAGAATAGCACTGAAGGAGTGAGGTAGTTCGGCACGTGGATTACCAAGCAAATGGGGGGAGGATAGTGTGTTGATCGTAACCGGGTGCAGTTTTGTGCAATGGTAGTTTTGATTTTCTGAAGGCTAGAATTCTCTAAGCACGCTCACGTAAAGAGCTTTGAGACAGGGATAGCTTTATAGATCGAATATGCTATTCATGGTTCACTAGTATTTATTCGGTAGTCGATCATTTAACCAACCGCTCCTTATTGGTGGATTCAAAAACACCGGTCCGAGGCCTATCCCAGAGGCCTGAAATGAGATTCATGGCGATGCGATGCGACAGTAAGCGTGTGTTTTGTTTTAGGCACATTGTGGTGTGCATCGAAAACGATCACACATTCACATAGTGTTTAGCTGAAACGCGGATAACTATTCACTCGTTAATTAACAGGAAGTTGACATTACGTCCATTATTGTGCGATTTGGGATAGATTGTGGTGGAGCGAGAAGACAACGGACTGAACCATCAATTCTTAGGTAAAAGCGTGCGCTTCCTACGTGGACGATGACACTATCGACAACTGATTTAACCTCTTTACAGCAATGAAAGCGATTGATTTCGGGAAACGCTCATAGAAAGCTCCTAGTTGATTATTCCGTAAAGCGACGAAAAATCAATATTGTTTGGTCAACAGAAAGCGTGTACATCAGTGTGTGGATTAGGAATAACTATGTTTCTCATGTGTCCCCGTAGTGTGTCGAACACAGCATATACGCTCATATGTATACTATTCTCTGGGTGTCTGCTACGCTTAATACACATCAACAAGGTTGCACGACTGGCGTAGGGGCCTGAAGATTTTGTTGATAACGGTGCGTCGCGCTGTGTCTCCACCACTAGGATCGTAAAAGCTAAACTTCCACTGCGCTTATAAGCACGAATCTCATTTCCTGGCATTTGCCTACGGGGGCAAGACAAATTGTTCTTTTTTGACATTTAGTTTCCTCTGTCCGCTTAGTCTCAATGGCGAGGATTTTGTTTTGTAGAGTGTTTACATTAAAAATATTACGACTAACAACTGATCTACTTTCCTGAGACGCCCTAGTTACATCAGCCATAAATCAATAACAAAAAAGCTACCTTTCTTCCTGACTTACTAGTGACATTGTTCCTTTCCATCACTTTTCTGCAATATTAAACTACTACTAACTTTGATCCCCGAATGCTGAACCCTGAGACGGAGTTATCGAAGCATAATTCGTATAGTGGCACTTATCTAATTAAACGCAAGAAGGAGGCGCGTCAGATCCCATTATTTAGACGACCAGTGGAAGTTGTTCCCAGGTACGACGATCTACAGAGGATAAGACGTAATACAACTGATTGGACTTGCGAAATGTCTCCGACTCTTCCTGAAAACCCGTCTTGGCATAATATAACATAGTTATAATTGAAAATCGAGAACATAACGTGTTATTCTACGAATTAGCGTGCAATGGGTGAGCTTGGTACATTAGTCTAGAATTGGCTGTCGTTTACGGGCGACTCCGCCTTCTTCCAGAGCCTGGGCCTCATGTAGTATTATAGTTCTTTAGACTATGTTAAGATAACTGCAATCCCTAATTCTACATTCGCCCAGGCTTTCTAAAGAAGCGGGTTGCTCGAACTCGGGTTAAGCAGCCGTAATGACGTCTGTGCTAGTGACTAATTTACACCAAGCAACATCTAGTATTCTCGGCATCAGCTAATCAATCATAATGTTTCTCTCGATTTGTCATATAACGGAAATTGAACTGTTAAACAGGAGCGAAGCTAAGACCAAGGGGATATCCGCAAACTATAGCGAGGTGAGATCTCTTAGTCGTGACCAACAGAAGAAAGAATGGGTAAAACACTATGTAATCAATTTCATAGCGATGTGAAACCTGGATGTACTAGGTGAAACTTGAGCTTGTTGAACTTAAAGTGCCTATAAAGCCCGACGAGGGAGGGCGGACTCTTTGGTGTTATCTGCCTTAATGTCACTCGGAGTTCTCTGAAGCTCAGCTGCAACATTCGGGCTGCGAGAGGGAGAAGGTCTAGTCAAGATTGTGTGTTGGTTCTGAGTTTTTATGGGCAGCAAGTTTCTGTTCCCGCTTATTTAACCGCCTCAAGCATTCTCCGCCTATTCTATAAGGAATGCCATATGAAACAACTCAGCCTGGCCACTCTTGGAATCTCAAGACGATATGTTCAAGCCGTATTTCCGACATTCGTGATGAAAGACGAAATCGTCGAGCCAGCGAGGAGGTGAATCAAATGCTAGAAGTGCTGGAAGCCACAGGCAAAGGTGCCTAAACACCAGTCACTGCGAATATGGACCTCTTGTGAAGTCATAAACAGCGCAAAATAATAAGTAGTTTTTATCTATGGAACCAGTCTATGTAATATTTAGTCTTCATTGAAAACACACTAATCTAAATTGTCTATGAGCTCCGTGCCCTGATGACGAAGAATCTCCCGTTTCTCAGCTCTAAAATCTTGACCTGCCACTGTAAGTCAAACCTCCTAAACTTTATAAAAGTGGGTGCATGTCCAAGATTGAAAATGTAGCATTGAATGAAGAATAGAACTGTTTGCGCTGCACACAGGAAGTACTTTGTGCCTTTCATTGTAGTCTTTCGATTGAGCAATTGAAGTTGATAGTGTGACAACCTGATGTTTTGAACTTTAAAGAAGAGAAAACTGCAGAAACATTATTTGGCTGAAACCTCTAATACTGAATCTATAAATTCTAAATGTTTGTTAAGAAGAAGAAATGAGGGACTATATAATTTAATAGGGATGGAAGTCGCATTCAATTAGGTAACACTCTGAATTTGTGTAGAAAAGTTGAAGATGCGGGCAACAAGTACCGTCGGATATCGAGCAGTACATCAAAACTTAACTCCTATAAGACGCGTCCCAGCTGAAGGTACACTAACGTTTAAAGGCCTTTGCTTGCTGATTAAAAATTTTCTCTTAGACTCTTGGTAATCGTTTTAGAGCTTAAATTTCCGCAATCTCAACATTATGTTTTATTTTTGAGAAAGCCTTGTGTTACGTTGTAGCAGCGAAAATAAAATCATGTTCCACACTCAGTTTGCTTGATTTGCTCTGCTAGGGTTTGTATAAGGCTCTTCGCTAAACTCTTACTAGTCATTCGTTAGCACAGATTTCAAGGATTTCGCTTCTACAACTGTTTTTGAAACGCTCCAACAGAGCGCTGTAAGAGCGAACAAAAGATTACGTTTCGCATTCAAAGTTTTGATCGTAAAATAAAACATATATGCAAGAAAAACATATGATTCTATAGAGAAAATCATGGAGTGTCGGAATAACGCAAAAATCCATGGTTTTACTTTCCAAATGGAGTAAAAATCCAATTTGAACAGCGAAATTGGGCAACTCTAAGAAGTTGCGTCTTGCGATCGATCACCTGCCGTTCTTTGAGGGTTAAATGACTTTTTTTTCAATAGTCCTTGCTAATATTAGGTTGGAAAGAAAATTTTCATCGTTTGGATGGGATGTCGTTTTTTCGCATGAATCGTGTGTGATTTTCATGTCACTTAGAAGGTCTACTTCATGCGCATCAATTGATATGTAAGTTATCTACATCTGCTGTAAACTGTAATTGTCTGGTGAACAAAAACGTTTGTTGATGCTTTACTGGTACAAATTTGCCACACACAGCCAAAAATACCGAGGCAAAGTTTGAGGAATTGGATGGAGTTAACATTCTACCGCATCCACCCCATAGTTCGGACGTTGCTCCATCTGATTACTGCTTTTTCCGATCAATGCAACACTTTTGGAAGGTCACCGATTTGAATCTTTCGATGAGGTTGAGAAGCATGTCAAGAGTTCCTTAATTCAAAGCCGAATGAGTCGTACTTTGATCGGATCCGAAACTGGCAGACCGATGGCAAAAAGTGGTGGATAATGATGGCTTGTATTTTGAAGAATAGTTGTTGCTGTTTGTTGTCTGGATATATGCATAAACTTCGATTGTTCTATCAAACGATGAAATTTTCTTTTCAACCTAGTATTTTTCCTCATAGCTTATTTCTGAAACCGCTCTTCCATATAGTAGCCTGACTTCCATGGACGCAAGTTTTGTGAAGTTGTGGTTCTTCTACACTTCACTGTCCATTGCAATTGTTGCATAGAGAATCATTCTCGTTTTTTATATGTCACTGAAGTAAATGAATTCTTATACTCCTTTGATTTATTGAGCTTTCACCTATCCTACCCTCAGTTTTGTGGACAAGTCTTTTTGGTCTTCTAGGGAGAAGCCTCTGCTATAAATACATTCTCAAATGCTTGTGCGCCTCTGATTCTTCGTTCAATATTTCGCCAATGGGCTTCATCACTATTCTCTTAAGCGCACCTCACTTCTCGATACGTCTGGACGTAGTTAATATTACCATATGTAGAACAGCTAACGCCAGGCGAATTGACACACAATCTTATGGTTGTGGATTTTTTGTGGAGCGATTAGCCACAGAGCAACTCAGTCCTCTGAGAGACCCCTTTAAAATTACCAACGGCTTGGATAAGCTCCGATCAGACTCTTGAAAATATAAGTAGACTATATATCTATATATAGATTGCACGTATTGAAGTCTTTTTGTATTTTAGGTTTTTATAACACTTTATTTGAGCCGTCATCGCAGTGTTTTTTTTTTCACTGTGCAGATCTCAGTATTTCTAGCGTTCATTCGTTTCTTGGTCTTTTTCTTGAACGGTAGAATAGGTCGAGCGAGTCTTCATGCAATTCCGAGGATAGCCTTGTTGAGGGGTTGTTGTCCATAGGACGTTGTTGTTGACTGCCGGAGAGAAGTGGGGAGTGGAGCTCGACTGCACACGCACCGTGACCGACAAACATAATCACTCGTCCACGGCGCCTCCGTTAAATTGCTTTATGATAGGATATAATGCACAAGAATGAACTCGTTTCAAAAAATTGTTTTCTGCATAGGTACTGAGTGAAAAAATGCTGTAATTGCGATATCTGCTATATAGATTTCATTTCGCAACGTTAGGAATAATTATTCGCTAAACATGCCTAATCAATATTTCTGAAGAAATATACTTTCAATTAATTTTGATATAAGTAAATAAATCCCAGTATTCTTAAGCTGGCAGGAAGTTTGTGAGAACTTCATTCGACTATCGTTTTAACATCGACTTCTCTCGAAAGCGCATTGATTCAAATCCATAATTTCACATCGTTTTTACGTGATACGTAATCGCTATCATATCGCGTCAAATTCAGTGAAATGAGAAAAAACTGTATTATTCAATTTATGAAATTCATCATGGAGAAAGTGAAGAATGACTAACTAATGTATATTTACATATACGATAGTCTATGCCTACAAAAATATCTCGTCAAAACAGGTCAGATATCAGTATTAGAACGAACCTTGTCAGCTTCAAGATTCTATCAAAAGAGGTGTCTTCACTGAATAATTTTGAAGTCTGTCCAATTTGCTGTGAAGAAGATCGTAAAGCCCACTATTCTTCCCGCAATAGCTTCAAACTTCTACATGAAATATTAACGTGAATCAAAATGCTTCATCCTTCAGTAAAAGTCACTTTTCAAGGTGCTCATTGTAAGACGTTAAGAGGTTGAGACGGAACGTTCACATTGCTAGACAACTAGGGCTTTCTCATTTATCATTTTTAAGGTCTTTCACAAGACATTCTGCAGCGTCGCAGACTCGCAATCGCAATTTATAGAATGTAAAAACTTCCAACCTCATTTGGTTCTCTTCCATTATACGTATGGATCTTCAGGAGAGAATTTTGTGCGGATAGGATCTTTGTAAAACTGTTCGTAGCCAGTCGAAAGCTTAGAATACGGAGAAATCAAAAATATAATTGTTTTTCAAGAAGTTCTCATTATTGCTCTCAGTAATACAGAGAAAATTATGTCATTTATACGTTGCACCTTTTTTTTGTGTTTCGACGCGACAAAACTTTACTTAAGTTAGTAATAAATGCTTGGTGAAATGAATCCTGAAATTTTTCGAAAGTATTTTAGGTTTTTAGAAAGCGTATCTGTGCAGCGCTGTGGCATTCAAAGTGAAAATTTTTTTCACACGCGCAGCGCGCTTTCATCATATCATGTTTATATCTCGCTGAAAAAGCTCTTTCCTTAGACTGCTAGTAATCGTTCGATAGCTTGAATTTCGAAGTGTTCAAAGATATCTTTGTATTCAAAAAGGTGTTGTTTTACACCGCTATTACAAAAAGAGAAATTTGTTCTTCACATGACGCGTATTTCTCGTAGGACATAGCTTTTACCTCAAATCACAAGTAATTGATTTATAATTATAACATAAGTTCCAACGAACTCAGTGCTGTGCTTTTTTCCGAAAAAGACTGTCTCACTGCACTTTAGCAGAGAAAATGAGATTGCGTTTTAGATACACCCGCACATTGTCGGCTATGGTGTGTGAGTTATTGTGGATCTATCTGCGAGCGTTACACCGCTCACGACGTGGTTAACATGTGTAATCGATATTAGTTAAGGATTAAGCACTTTCTTTCGATCGACAAAAAAATCTCGATAATACATATAACCCTGATAATCGGAGAATTCATTTAGAGGTTCATACGCTTTTCGTACACAGGCTTATGCCGTCAAGGACTAAGCATAGTGCTGGTTTCTTTCAACAATATGGGAGAAAAATGGGAGTTCCAAACTCTACAGTGGCAAAACAAAGGTCTTCCACAATTCAATTATGAAAACCTTAAATCACTGTGAAACGGAGATAAAGTTACTTGGCTAAGTAACGAATTTTGCAACAGAACACGCTGACGCGTGCGGAACACAATATTGTTTTTTCTGCTATCGTAACGTGAAAAACCCTTTCTAAAAACCAACATATTTTGAAATCTTTGAGAGTTGCGCTATTTCACATGTAACACCTGTCGCCCCATTGACCGTCGAGTGATTCGAGAGGCACCAGCAACACTTGCATTTTTCTCTGTAGCGTGCAGGAGTAACCAATTCCTCCTCGCTCTAGGGATTCTCTGAGCATCATGTCTTTCTTCTAGGCTTTTCATGAAACATCGAAACCTCGCTTTGGTGGTCTTCCCATGAGAGCGATTGATATCGCGAGGAATTCAATCTATAACGGCTCTCGTTCGTAGGTGTCAATGAAGAGCATTCCGATGTTCGGCCCATCTTATTCTAGATAGCTTGTCGTGTAGAACAGCATCCCTACCCTTCGATCGATGACGTAGGTCAGAACTTTGGATTCTTTCTCTCATTTGCGAGATGCCGGACACTTTTGGTATTGACCTTTGGACTGCGCGTTCAATAACGCCAAGTGGTCTTTCATACTGCTTACGTAACGACCAAGTCTTTACTGCATCCGTTAGGGCAGGGATAACCGTCGAGTCGACAAGGCGGGCACGGAGTTAGATATTTTTTTTCAGTACGTCTTTGATGCTCGTAAAAGCTCCCCAGGGCGCTCGTTTCTTCTGCTTTAACTTTGTAACAAGGCCGTTCATCGTATTGACTTCATGACCTAGATAAACGTAACTGGAGCATTCGGAGATATTCCTTTGGTTGAGCGTGGATGGGACATTCAAAACCCATCGCTTATTCATAAACATCCCTTTCGTTGATTGAATCAAAGGCCAGTCTTTCTACAGGCGTTGTCGAAATCGCTCAACATTCGTTCCGCTTGGCTAATGCTTTGTGTCATAAGCACTATATCATTAGCGCAGCGAAGATGACCTAATTGTCGACCGCCAATTTTCACTCCCATATCGCCCCAATCTAATGTTCGCATGACGTTTCCAAGGGTGGAAGGATTATTTTGGCGAAATTGTATTGCCTTGTCGAACCTCCCTATTTTAATTGTGAAATCTTTATATAGCTCACAAAGGATCGTTATGCGCCGAGTAGGGATGCCCTGGTTATCCAGAGCCTCTATAACCATTCCTGTTTCCACTGAATCAGAAGGCTCTATTTAGATCGATAAAAGTGAGACTGAACGGTAGTTTGTGCTCTCGCAAAACTTCAATGAGTCTTTGATGGTGTTGATGTGGTATACGGTACTAAATCCTTTTCAAAACCCTGCTTGTTCGCATGGCTGCCCTTCGTCCAGTGCTCTATCAATCCTGTTTAGGGTAACTTTAGTGAAGAGTTCATAGACAACGGACAGCAAGGAGATTGGGCGCTAATTGCCTATGCCGTGAAAGTCTCCCTTTTGAAACAACAGCGGTCTTGATGTTTTCAATTGAATGAAAACCTTGAGTTCTGACAGGTAGCCAGTGAAGAGCTGAGACCAGGGTGTTGATGAGAACTGGCGGCAGATTCTTCAGGTGTTTCTGTCTAATCCTGTCTGAACCGGGTGTTGTTCTGTTCTTCATCGACTGCACAGCATTTCAGATTTCGGAAGCTGTAAGAGTTCCGTCAAGGCATCAGAGTGCAATCATCTTGGTCCACAGCGGTATTTTCCCAAGAACCGACTATAATGATTTGAATAGATTCCGGTTTCTGGTCGTTCTGGGTGTTCGTTGTCTGAAGTCGGTGGCTCTCGCCTTTACGCAAAAAACTGAACACTGCGCGAAAGAGGCGATGGTCTGGTTTCGTGTAGTACTTGGGAGCAACAGCAACATGGGTCAGGCAAAACGCTCACTTTAGTAAGACGTGCTCTATTTCACTATAGCAGTCCCCATTTTGAGATTCCGACGATGATCGTTGAGAGTGGGACCTTTGGAATTGTGAGTCACCATGGATGGTTTGGGTAGTAGTGATGAACTCGGATAGCCTCTTACCTTGTTCATTCCATTGTAGTCCGTGAATACCAATATGACGTTCTTCAACGTTGTTCTGGGTCCATTTTTGCATTAAAATCTCCAAGAATGACCTTGGAGATTGTATGATCTTTCTGAAGGACTCTTCGAGGTTTACATAGAAACTCCTCGACTTCATCTTTGTCATAGCTTGATGTTGGTGCGTAAGCAACGAAGACGGTCAAAGTAGGCATTGATCCACATCGGTTCAACCGTAATCGCCCAATACGGGCTGTTAGTTGTTCAAACAAATCGATGTTCACGGTCTAACTCGATTTGACGAGGACGCTAACGCCACCGACACCACTGTTATCGCGTGCTCCAAGAAACAGCTCTTCTGCGGTGTCATAAAGCAGCGTGAAAAGGATGACGTCTTCTCGTTCCAGCCAGGCCAATGACGTCGCACCTTGTCCTTCTGGCATGAATAATAGACCCTCTAACAGCGGAATCGTGTGCAAGTGTTCGTGCTTTTAGGTGCAGTTTGCCATTTTAGTCCGTTCAGATGTTGGCACCCTAGTCTGGCCCTAAGATTTCAACAACCGCCTCCGTTCTCGTCCTACCCAGCCCGCTGCCGGACCGTGGGCTCCTTTGGGGTCATTAGAATGAGGCGTCTTTTTATTGCTGTTTCTAGCGTTTTGATACTCAACGTATAGCTTGCGAGGTTCTAAATGTGGGGCTGGGTACTCACGGGTAGCTTGCCAGTCTCTCTCGGTGGAGAGGGAGGAGCTTATTTGTTATAGGCGACCCTAGCTGCGTTCCACGTACTTCCGATCTATTGATTGCAGGCTTTTGGCCAGTTTGGCTCGTAAAGAAGAGTTCTGTTCTGTTGACGCTGCACAGGCCAGGAGCTTACCTCCTGAATCCACCTGCGTCTCTGGGAGGCATACGCTCGCTTTTGGTTGGCGTTTATTCTCCCGTCCACCACGTGGGGACGCGTTATTTTTCCTAACGACTTTGGGCAGGATCCCTCAGAGAGGGAGATCCGTGATCATGCTATGTAACAATCAATTATAGGCTTGGAGAAAAAGTTCGTGCTACGAAAGATAAGTGTGACAATAATGAAAAGCGCGGCGCGTGTTATACTGATTTAATTTTGAGTGCTACAGTGTCAAATGGCCTTTCCGAAAGGAGTCATTTTTCAGTTTTCCGATATCTAAGCTTCGATTGATTATTAATAGTTAAAAGAATAGTCCTAGTGTAGCGAAAAATTTTCCTAAAAATTTCCTACCAGTTAACGAAAGAGTACTCTTAATTTTTGCTTGCCGATTTACCAAAGGATATGTCAAACTTTTTGGAGCACAGCATTTGTTCTGATTATTAAATACCACTTATGCTCCGAATACCTGATTGTGCTAATTAGACAAGGTCCTTTTTCGATGCCATCCGGTTAATGTAAGCTACTAGATGTAGTCATATCTTGGCGGATGGATGAGCACATCTCTAATTGGAGCTATGCAATAATTTCGCTGTAAAATCATTCAGACGTAAATTTTATACCAGTATTAGACGACATTTTCTCAAGTCATGTGCGGAAGACGTTCTTCGTGTTTTTTTCTATAGCAGATTCCTCCTCGGTTACATAGCTAACTTTTGCGGATGGTGAAGATGATCTTGACCATCAGTTTGTCCGTCATCTGAGGCTACGAAGGCGTGCGCGCTCAATGATACCAGTTAATTAAGGTTAGCATTTTCATGCTACTTAATGACGGATTTTCATTGAGGAGACTTCTGCATAGATAATTCTGGTGAAGTCAACGACAGTGGTTGCAAAACTCTTCATTTTTTCAGAAAAACCACGTTTTATACAAAGAAACATATTCTCAGCTGTTACTGAACACTCTTCATTTTAGTAGTTTCTTTGTTGTTAATCGGTAAAATGAACCATGATGAGTTCAATACCAGCTTAGTGTGAGAAGAATTCACACTCCGATCACCAAAAAAGAAAGATAACGTTCAATATAAATTTTCAAGATTGTTTAAAGCTTTACCCAAGGCTGGTGCGCAGGAATACACAAGCGTGTTTCGGGGGTCTCGCTCCCCACCTCGTCAGTAGCACACGCTCCACATTAAGCCCTGCATTGTAGCAAAGGAGCAAGGCGTATGTGGGTGGCAGCACAGTGTACAATAACACTGTGCCAATACCACTTCTCAGTGGATGGACCTCAGCTGGTGGGTCGCTGGTTGCCGTCACCACATAAGCCTCCCTCCTTGCTGCAGTGTAGGGCTTGATGTGGGGAGTGGGCTACTGACGAAGGGGAGAGATTTCCGAAACACGTGTGTCTAGCCCTGGCCTATCAAACTCGAGTAAGGCTTCATAATTCTTAAAAATTAATACTGAATGCTAATTGAGAGGTTTTGAAAACAGTTGATGCCATGGATAGAAGAGATAACGTTTTTAGTCGAATTTCATCTTTTCAACTGCATTGAGGCTTTTTGATATTGTGTAGTGAAATTTTTGATCCCGAGTAAACTCAGTCGATACGAATTTTGATAATTTTGGAGAGCTTGAAAGGACATAATTTGCTAAGAAGATTTAACAGTTGTCTCAAAAGTTCTCTTTACCGCTCAGTACGAATTCTGTTGGCTTTACTAAAAGTTGCAACGATGAATCATGTTTATAGTCAAATATAAGTCAGTATAAAAATTAATATTTATAGGAAGATGAGAAAAGTCTGATGTGCATTAATATAGAGCTAATGACTATGAGATTGTATTATACCTTAATATCGAGTGCTTTATTAAGACCACGCTCAAATTTCAATAGATCCTTCCATTATTATTTGAGCCAACCTGTCGTGTGGTCTGGTAGGGGTTCTTGTTCAGCCCGATACACAAGTTTCGTCCTTACAGACTCGTCAGCCGGGCAGAACCCGTCGTCTTTCGATATTTTTATAGTCAGTTCTCTCGGGGGCTCTACTCCCTTACAGAGATTCGTCGAAGACGAACGTTTCACACTCTATGTCAAGCGAGATTCTTTGTAAGGGAGTATAGCTTCCAAGAGAGCTGATTATAAAAGTATCGAAAGACGACGGGTTCTGCCCGACTGACGAGTCTGTAAGGACGAAACACGTGTATCGGGCTGTATAAGAGCCCTTACCAGACCATGTGACAAGTTGGCTCAAATAATAATGAAAGGATCTATTTGAGTATAATATTGGAAAACTGTTGATTGCTATCGTTGAAAGGACATCGCGCGCAGTGTACAGCATCATTTCTTGTCAGAAAATTCATTGTTTTGTAATTTTTTAACATGTATCAACTGTAAATAACCTTGTGGAAGTTTTCTCATCGTATTTACCTGCTAAAAGACGATTAAACACTTCTCAGTGATGTAAAATTTGAATTCTATTGTTTTATTGTTTCCAGATTATATTGTTCCTGAGCGGGATTACAAGAACTTTAAATAAAAGGTATAAAATTTAGAGTCTTATTGGAGAAAACAACACGCTAACATTGAAGCGAGCATCGCCAGTGCCATTCATAGCTGCTCGAACCGCCCGTCAAACAAAGTGACCGCCGTTCGCAGAAGGTTAATCCTATTACTCTAACTAATTGACACCTATATGATTTGCACTTTATTGTGGCGAAGTGCTACGGTAATTATCCGTTGAAGAGAAATGCTTGCCTCAAACACATTTGCGTTCAATTTTAGTTCCCACCGACAGTGGCCAATGTTGAGAAGATGTTCGATCCAAATGGATCTGATGCCAGCATTCCATTCGCTCGTCCATTATGAACGAAACTGCAAGAAACCATAAGCATTAGCGGAATACTTTCTTCAAATACACTAGGAAACAAGAGGAAATTCCAAAAAGTTTCAAGCTCCGTTTTTCTTAAAACCTTCAGCACTCCTCAAGCCATCATCAAATCCACCATACTATTCAGATCTGAAAAACCGATTTACAAAATAGCGCCGACATCGAAGTGTTACTTTTGTCGTCAGTGTAGTAGTTTTTCTCATATTCTTGAGTATTCTCAAGTTGTAGTTTGTTTTTCCAGGAAATATTAGAGACACTTCTGCTTTTCGAGTACCTACTATTTTTTTGCCTCAATCTTTTATGGGTACTGTTCTATTATGGAGCCGCCACTTCGACCCCGTGTTAAAAACGTAATTATTGATCTTCTCTAACGATCAAATAGTTCTTGAATAGCACAAATCAAAAGAATTTGAACAGTGATTTCCGTCTTCGAAAAGGCCTTTTGATTGCGCTGAAAGAGCAAAAATAGTATTTTGTTTCTCATTGATAGATTTCTCGCTGACCAAAACTTTTCTTAAGAAGTTCATTAACTATTTGTAGATCAAATCTTAAGATTAAAGTAATTTATTTGGTTTTTATGATGGACTGGTATTACGCTGTAACAGCCAAAGGAAGATTGGGTTTCGCAAAAAATGGATCACTTCAACTATCTTCTCTTCACTTTAATCCATTGGGAAAAGCGAGTTTTTTCTCGTATCTATTGTTCAAATAATTAATCGAAAGCTTGAATCAAAAGAATTTCAATAGTATGTTCTACATTCAAAAAGACTTTGTGATTGCGCTGAAAGAGCATAAATAATATCTTGTCCCTTATTGAGAGATTTTTCGCTGACCAGAACATCTCTCTTATAGATTCAAAAAGTAGACGACAGACGAAATCTCACAAATTCCAACAATATTTTTGGTTTCTTGAAAGTTCTTCGTAGTGCTTCATATGAACCGAAAGAAAATTACGTTTGCACTTGATATGTTTTTTTTGCCAGTTTTGCGAAGCCCAATATTCTTTTCGCTGTTTACAGTGTGATACGAGGTCGATATTCAAAACAAATAGATGATTGGAATTCTTGAGGTCTGATTTATCGAATAATTATTAAGTCAGCAAAGGCATTGCTCCGGTCAACGATAAATCTTTAAATGAGGAACAAAAATAGCTTTTTGCTTTTTGAGAGGAATAAAAATGCTTTTCTGGAGACGAAATGTACCACAGAAATTCTAATAAACTGAACTATCGAATAATTACTTGAACAATGAAACTTCCTGAAAAAGCGTTTTTTCGAAGGCATCGAAGTGAGAAGCGGATAAGAAAGTAATCCAGTTTTGCGAAACCCAATTTATTTTTGGCTGTTACAGCGCGATGCGTGGTCCATTTCAAAAGCAACAAAAATTGTTGGAATTCTGAATATTTGATCCATCAGCTGACTATTGAAACTCCGAGGGAAAAGCTTTGATCAGCGAAAAATCTATTGATGAGAAACAAAATTTCACTTTTGCGCTCTCTACGGCATAAGAAGACTTTTTGAAACTAAAATTAACATTCATATTGTTTTGATATGTGTATTGAGCGATTATTTAAACTTCAAAAACACCAAGAAATACGTTTTTACAAGGGCTCGAAGAAGCGCCTCCATAAGAGACAGTACCCTTTCATGTGATTCAATATTACATACCCGCACATAGTAATCGTATCCGCTAGATCCAGCTGAACTTTAGGGAACACTATAGGTGCGTAAGTCACTGACAGATCAAGTTGGCCCAGAATGGTAGAGATGGCAGTGTGCGCTACGAGTTTGGCTTTCGTGGACATTGAAGATCTTAAGGTAAATGTGGTTCATTTCCGTTAGGCACCACGGAAAGAAGATGCGATCCCCATCAAATTCATACTAGAGTGTTTATAATCAATGGAAATTCTTGATTTCGGGTTAGTTCACTATGTTCTTGTTTTTTAGAGAGCATTTTCATAAGCGCTGTAGCATTCAAAATAAGATCATGCTTCAATCGCACCACGCGCTTTCTCACTATTTCGCATATGTTTCGCTGAACAATTACTTTCGTTAGAGTGCTAGCAGTCGTTCGATAGCACAAATCAGTAAGAATTCAAAAGTGTGATTATTATAAATATAACCAATAACCGGGGGCGCGTGCTCTAATCCGTTGCGCTACTGAAACCCGTTTGACCAACACTATTTCTACGCTACAACGCATCTAGCTGACAGCAGCCAACCGTCAAGAGTCCGGCATGAATAGTCAACATCGATGCTGAACCTAGTCAGCAAATAAAAAGAACTGCGTTTGGTTATCCAATACCTAGTGTCAGTCAGCGTGGCTGAATGCACTGTCGATATCGACCATCCACGCTGGGGCGTTAATGGTTGCATATCACTCAACTTTATTGGATATATCACCTGTATCACCTGTCGTCCCGTTGATCATCGAGTGACTCGAGCGGGTACCAGCAACTCTTCCATTTTTCCCTATAGCGTGCAAGAGTAGCCCAGTGGGTCCTCCTTGCTCTAGGATTCGCTGAGCATCATATCTTTCTTCCATCGCTTTCGTGAAGAAATCGGACCAACGGGTCAGTGGTCTTCCTTTAGAGCGCTTGACGTCCCGAGGAATCCAGTCGGTAACGGCTCTCGTCCATCGGTTGTCGTTGAAGCGCATCACGTGTCCGCCCCACCTTATTTTCGATATCCTGGCGTTAGAACGGCGTCTCTTATTTTCGATCGTTGACGTAGGTCGGAACTTCGGATCCTTTGTCTCATTTGCGAAATACGGATACTCCTAGCATCGACCTTTCGACTGCACGTTCGATAACTCCAAGTGATCTTTCATCCTGCTTACGTAGCGACCAGGTTTCTGCTGCATACGTTAGGGCAGGGATAATTGTCGAGTCGAAAAGGTGGGCACGGAGTCGGATGTTCTTTGTCCTCTTCACTACATCTTCGATGCACTTAAACGTTCCCCAAGCCGCTCGTTTCCTCCTGCTCAACTCTGGGGCTAGGTCGTTCATCATGTTGATTTCACGACCTAGATAGATGTAACTGGAGCATTCGGAAATTGTCGTTCCGTTGAGCGTGAATGGGGCATTAGAAACCCATCCGTTCCTCATGAACATTGTTTTCGTTAGATTCAGCTGAAGACCGATCTTTCCACAGCGTTATCGAAATCACTCAACATTCGTTCCACTTGGCTGATGTTTGGTGTTATGAGAACGATATCGTCAGCAAAGCGAAGATGGTTTAACTGTCGACCGTCAATTTTCACTCCCATTTAGTCCCATTCTAATGCTCGCATGACGTTTTGTAGGGTGACAGTGAATAGTTTTGGCGATATTGTATCGCCTTGTCGAACCCCTCTTCCTACGTCAATGGTGAAATTGTTGCAGAATGGAGATATTCTGGTCGTGAATTTTTTATAAAGCTCACGAAGGATCATTATGTACCGAGTAGGGACGCCCTGGTTATAGAGCCTCTATAACTGCTTCTGTTTCCACTGAATCAAAGGCTTTCTTCAGATCGATGAAAGTGAGACAGAGTGGTTGTTTGCACTCTCGTGAAACTTCGATGAGTCTTGTAATCGTGTGGATGTGGTCCATGGTACGAAATCCTTTTCGGAACCCTGCTTGTTCGCATGGCTGTCCTTCGTCCAGTGTTCTGTCAATCCTGTTTAGGATGACTCGAGTAAAGAGTTTATAGACAACGGACAGCAAGCAGATTTGGCGATAACTGCCTATGTCGTGAAGGTCTCCCTTTTTGAACAACAATACGGTCTTGCTGGTTTTCCATTTAATAGGGACCTTGCATTTTGACAGGTAGCTAGTGAAGAGCCGAGCCAGGGTGTTGATGAGAACAGGCGGCGGGTTCTTCAGGTGTTCTGGTCCAATCCTGTCTGGACCGGGTGTTGTTCTGTTTTTCACCGACGATATAGCATGTCGGATTTCGGAAGGAAGGACCGGTGGAACGACATATTCGTCCTCTTTCAATTTATATGACGATAAGAGAACATGGCTAGCGAAGAGATCCGAGTAGTATTGGTAGATGATTTTCTCCATAACCCTTCTGGAAGCTGTAAGTGTCTCGTCAGGGTATCGGAGTACAATTATCTTGGTCTTATAGTTGGCGAAGCCTCGCTGAGCTTTGCAAATGCTCTTCCCAGCTTCTGCAGCTTCTGCCATATCTGCTGCTCTTCTCTCTTTAAGGTCTTCTTTTATCGCTTCTTTGCATCGTTTCGCAAGTTCGGACGTAAAGTTTCGGTTGCCTGCAGCTCGTGCGATTCCACGTTGACGTATCAGCTCGAGTGTCTGTGGAGACAAGCGTCTCTTCGTGACCTTAGGACTTTCGGCTTTTTTGGCGCTAACGTGAAGATATTCAACGAGTCGATCGTATTCTTTGTCGATGTTGTCGACAACGGTATCTTTCCAAGAGCCGACTAATGATTTGAATATGTCCCAGTTTATGGTAGTTCTGGGACTTCGTTGTTTGAATTTAGCGGCTTTCTTTCCTCTCCTCGAAAATCGGAACCTTGCGCGAAGGAGGCGATGGTCTGATCCAGTGTAGAACTTGGGAACAACAGCGACGTCGGTCAGGCAAAACCTTCGATTTACTATGATGTGATCTATTTCGTTATGGTACTCTCCATTGGGAGACTCCCACGTCCATCGCTGAGAAAGAGGCTTTTGGAATTGCGAGTTACCATGAATGGTTTGGGTCGTCATGATAAACTCAGATAGCCTCTCACCCTGTTCATTCCATTCTAGTCCGTGGGTCCCTATGTGACGTTCTTCTGACGTTCTTCTAGGTCCAATTTTTGCGTTAAAATCTCCGACAATGACCTTGAAAAATGTATGATCTTCTCTGAAGAATTTTTCGAGGTCCATATACAACGCTTCGATTTCATCTTCGTCATAGCTTGATGTTGGTGCGTAAGCAACGAATATGGTCAAAGCCGGCATAGAACCACATCGTTTGAACCGTAATCGTCCGATACGGGTTGTTAGTTGTTCAAACGAATCAATGCTCACAGTCAAATTCGATTTGACGAGGACGCCAACGCCACCGACACCTCTGCGATCGCATGTTCCAAGGAACAGTTCTTCTCCGGTGTCATAGACAGCGTGAAAAGGATGGCGCCTTCTCGTTTCAGCTAGGCAATGACATCGTACCTTATTCTTCTTGCTTGAATCAATAAATCTTCTACAGCGGATTGGTGAGCAAGGGTTCTTGCGTTGTAGGTACAGATCGTCATTTTAGTCCGTTTCGATCTTGGCAGCCTAGTTCGGCCCTGAGATTTTGGCAGCCTCTCCGTACTCGTCCTACCTGGCGCTGCCGTACCAGGGGCTCTTCCGGGGTCAGGGGAATGAGGCCCATATTTGTTACTGTTTAAGCATTTTGATACCCAACGTATAGCTTGTCAGGCTTAAAACGTGGGGGCTGGGTACTCACGAGTAGCTTGCCTGTCTCTCTCAAAGGAGCGGGAGGAGCTTGTTTGTTGGACGACCCCTAACCGCCTTCCATGTACTTCCCAGCCGCTTGATTGCAGGCTTTTGGCCGACTTGACTCGTAGAAGTAGAGTTTTTGTCAAGTCGGCGCTGCAGAAGCAGGGAGCTCGTCCCCTGAATCCACCTGCGTCTCTGAGAAGCACACGGTCGCTTTCGGTTCGCGTTTTATTCCCCTATCCACCACCTGGGGACGCGCCACGTGCCCTCGCGACTAACCGGGCGGGATCCCTCAAAGAGGACGGTCCGTGGATTGGATATATATGAATATATAAATATATAAATATATATATATGAAATGAAACCATCGCTTAAAAAAATTTAAATAGAAATAGTCCCCTTTGACCATCCAATGCGTTCACTTTTAATGAAGTCTTTTTTATTGCTTTGCGGTATAAAGAACAGACCTATGTTTCATACAAGCGTATTTCTCGCAGGGCAAAGCTGTTCTCCTGAATTCACGATAACCATTCAATAGTGTGAGCTTCGACGATTCCAAAGCTGCTCTGATTCTTTGGAAAGACAGCTTTACTCCAATGTAGCAGAGTAAATAAGATTAAGTTTCACGTAGGCCATTCATTTGCTCGCCGTTTAGCGTTTCTGCGAGACCGCGGGTCGATGCCGATCAATAGGTCACCCTGGCGCGACTCGCATGTGTAGTGCGAATTTTGTACATGAACTTACAATTTCTTCCTTTTTGGACAAAGTGCTACAGATAAGACGTATGACTCTGACACTCGAGAATTTCCTGTACACGTTCATACTCTTTTCGTGCTTTCAGCGAATTATAAGCGTGATAAAAAATGAAAGCGCGCGGCCGGTTTGAACCATATTATTTTGAATGCTACAGCGCCATCAGAAGGCCTTTTTAAAAAACAACTGCATGGCGCAGTAGCCCGCCATCTGAGCTTTCCACTGACTACTAACAATTACATGCAAAAATTCTTTTCAGATAAAGCGGCCGTCTCTTCATTCCGTGCCACCTAGCAGGACTGAAAAGTAATTTTTTCACTATTCTGTAGAGTTTGTATAGAAGTGTTTCCAAAGAAGTTATGCAAAGCGATATAACTGACTGAGAGGGCCGGTAAATTGCTAGAAAAATTGAGCATACCTCGTACATCTTTCCAGATATTGTAAAAAAGAAGAAATAACTCAAATCTGAGAGTGGTAACTTGCTGTTTGTATTACGAGACATTGCATAAATCCCGTAGCACCTGTCTCACTAGTTGCAATACCAGGGAATCGGGATTGGACATCGGCTGCGGTGGAGCAAGAAGCAAAGTGAATTCACTAATAATGAAGTTCGTAGCTCTCGCTGCAACGAAATTCTCTAGCTTTCGTGGTAAATAATTGAAAATGAAATTGATATATCGAATGGTATCCTAGTTTTTCTTTATCGCAAGTTCAGACTCTCTAAAGAAGGTTCGAGTTACGATGGCCTTGTGTACCGATGAAGTGTTAGATATAATCATTCTCATTAAGTTCCATAAACTGTTATTCAAAATTGTAAATATCTTTAGCACAATACCATAATTCTATTCATTACCTTGGCCTGCGGGCATCATCCCGCATCCCAACGCTGTCGAGATGGTGGTTAACAGCGAAATCATGGAGGGGCCTGTCGGATGCTCCGCTACGCTTGTAAGAATGTTCAATGTTATCTCCTAAAAATTACAGGCAAAAAAGTTCTGATAATTTGGCATTGATGTTGTATTGTTTTGATTAATGCCGATGATTTCATTGAATTCTTCGATAAATTTTGATCTTGACAATTCTTTATTTATTTGTGTCTATTTTCAGTTGTGCTTGAGATATGGATCGTAAAAAATCAACGTATCGCAGCTATTGAGTTGACAAGACGGGAAGGAAACGGCCAACATTGTTTAAATAACTGGTTTTGAATCTGCGAGTGTCTACAGAGTTGTGAAAGGTTTCGAAGAAACTGGAAGGAATGAGCAGCATCCGCGAAAAGTCGTCCATCCACCTCGCCTACTCCGGAAAGACCCATTGTCAAGTTCGACGGAATCCGGAGCGTTAAATGCGCATAATGACTCCGGAAGCTTGGGATCAGCGGATGCAGCGTCCGAAACATTGTCAAAAATAGGCTGAAGCTACGCAGCTAAAAGGTTTCCTGTGTACAGTTCTGGACTAAAAGATGGGAGCGAAACGGCTTTGGAAGACTGGCCAAATGATCCATTTGATCGATGGTGTTTGCTGGTCGAAGGTGACTCCCACGAGTGAGAAGATAATCACGGTTTTACCGCTCCACGATCGCTAAAATTGAAGTCATCTTCTCAAGAAGGTTCAGAAGAAGTCTATGGTAGCAAAAACTATGGTTTTGTAATTGTTTCGGCCGACATCTGCACTAATGAAAGGACGTCGTTTTTTCCATATCGGAGACGTCAGAGTCAATGCAGCCAATTAGGAGCAGGAAGTTTTACGCGGCGTAGTGGAACCTTGGAGTAACCAGCACTTTGGCGCCGACTGATTTACGTTTCATCAGGGCTGGGGTCCTCTACATTCAATTTGCTCAAGAATTACCATTTGTCAAGAGCTGTTTCCAGGTCCATTCGAAGCAGGGGCATTCGACCACCAAAGTCAACGGATCTCAACCCAGTGAATTACTCCGTGGTTCATACTGGAGGAAAAAGTCTTGGCTATTCATTGCACTACCGTAGACGGAAAATAACGGTGAAGACAGGTGCGAACAACATCGGAAATTTTCGCAAACGACTTCGTAAGATTATGGAGGCCATAAGAGACAATTTTGATAACTTTTTATGAACGAGTAATATGAATTGTTTATGCAGTTTTTTTTTACTGTTGAAATATCAAAGAAATAATTATTACGTCATTTTGCGCACTCTTTGAGCAGAAACATGTAGATCTGACTGAAAAAATTTTTGGTGCAAATAGTCATCAGAGGTTAAATAAAGAAACATCTTCCCTCTCTTTCGGTGAACAAGAACTTTTTCGAGAGATCTGAGTATTTTGGAAGCTTAACTCTGTGGCTACCGCGATAAGCTTCCTTTTATGAAAATACCTTTCTATAACGCTACAGTATTCATAATCAAGTCTTGTTTCACACCCACTCTGTGTTTTTACTATTATTTTGGTGAAAGCACGAAAACCATATGAACCTGAAGGGAAAATCTTGTAGTATGAGAGTTATGCGCTATGTGTGCAGTATCCTATAGAGCAGAAAAATAAATCCCGGATGGAATAATGTAATTTGAGCTCTACATGTGAGTCCTGCCAGCGCAATCCATCGAATGCCGTATATAATGCACGGTCAGCCCCCCTTCCCCTCACTCCATCAAGCACCCAAGCCGGCCGACAAAAAATGTGCCGCAAATGTGAAACTCAAGCTTATTTTGCTTATATATTGCACTGGAACGATTTTTCCAAAAATAAGCACAGTGTTGAAAGATCGAAACTCTCGCTATTGAATGCATACTTATAATTTGAGAAAAGGATTGTCCTGCAGAAAATATACGTGTGTATTACAATTTTCTCCTTTCTGCTCTAGCATTATAAAAAGCCTTTTTCAAAAGAGGCCAGATAGCGCAGCAGCCAGAGATTCAAGTTCTCGAATGATCACTAACAGTCTTCTAAAAAGATTTTGTTTTTGTGCAGCGAAACGGGTCGTTTCTTTATTTACCCCTGAATAACATGCTTGAAGCCAATTTTCAAATCTTCTTCATCAGATCAATCAAAAGGCAACAACAGATTACTTACACGTGAATGACGTCGCGCTGGCGTTGAACAAGTGAAATTTATATAAAAATTAAAAAGATAACAGGTTGCATGGAAGAATCCACTCAACCGGGAATTTTAATGATTCGCCAATTCTTCAAGAGGCGCGGGTTAATTTCATTGCCCGCCTCCTTATTTTCAAATGCGCACTAAAATTGAATCTTGAGAAAATGAGAATTCGCAGTCGACAAAGCGCCGAAATCACATGTATATTTCAATAAGAGGTTTGTAAAATCAGATATCCTGCCAAGATATAAACACAACTTATTCTGCAAACGTTCTTTATTAAGCAGAAATTTCTTTCGTATAAGAATAAATTTCTTTTGCTGAGGAGTCCGACTGATAATCATATTAAGAACTACAAAATTTCATTGAGAAAATCATCAGATGGTCTGGGAGTGATAAGGTTTCGGAAAATTCACCGAACCCACGAGAATCATGATGAAGGCAAAAGGAGATAGCTTCAGATTTGATTGTAGGCGACTGCATTGCGGCCTCACCTCTTATGGTGAAGCACAAGATTTCCACGCTTCATAACGTCGACAGTGTATCAAATTGGGAAGTGCAGTGACCACAGTTTAGAATATGAGTGAGGTGACAATGAGTTAAAGCCATCTTAGTCACCTTTTCAAACGTTTCAAGATTCTAATCAAGATGGATGTTATTCGAACGCCGTCAGTTTCTCGTCAGTTTCTCCATGATATGCAGACAAAACAATATTTTTTTGTACATTTCCTTTTGTGAAGTCTATTCCACTGTGTAACGCTTAGTAGCTAAACAGTGTTTCATCTCAGTTTACAAGTGCTTTCAAATAATTAGTTTCAAAAGTCTGAAAAACGATTTCTTATATTGAGTGGTGAATTCGACTATCAGATTTTCGGTTTTCGATATTGCAAGAATTTTGTCTCAGTTAGAACAACGCTTCTGAGCGAACCTTGCTGAATCTAATAAGAAAAATAGCTGCGTTAAACTACATCTGATACAATTCCGATAAATCCGCTAATGGATTACAGTAAATTAATCTGCAGCATGGGATGACATAGACATAAATTTCGATTAGCTCTTACTGACAGAAACACCTCAAACGGCGTTAGAAATTGTTCTGGAAAACATTCCACTCTGCTTGTTGCACCAAGTGTAAAAGTCCACGTTTTGGGTAAAACCGGAGGTTCCACTCACTTAAAGTGAGTTAACAAAACTCTCTGACTCCAAAATAACAAATTTTTGTTTTGTTTAATTCGCAAATAAGAAATTGAAAGCATCGTCAGCGCTGCAGAAGTGGTACAATGTTTTCCTTGCCCTTTGAGTACGTCAGTGAATCAAGCTTTCAACCACTGCTTTCTGAAGCTAATTTACCATAGAACATGTGAACGCAGTTGTTTCACAGCTTCATATTTGGTGGATCATTGTATAGTAGACCTCCAAATAAAATTTTTTGGGATCACACTAGCTTTGTTGCAACTTATTTAAAGAAATTCTTGACTTGGGAAGAGTTTCATTTTTTATTATATACTAATATCGATTACTAGAGAGACTACTGCCTTAAAGAAAGTCAGTTACATCATGTATTCAAAGCACGCGATAAGATCGATAAATGGGTGAGCATTCATGAGTTTTTTTCGCCAAATGATAAATTTTCTCTGTCGTCGTTTCTAGTCTGCTAATATCACGCAACGCCAGTCCAGCTACTACAGGTTGCAGTATACTTGAAAAGGATAAAGGATAAAGCTCTTAGCGTTGATCAATCCCTGAGGGATGCATCATGCATTCGACTTCAATTTTTAACTTCGTTTGAGGTGATTGAATGCATATCTGGCCTTTACAATGACTCGCGGAGGCCTCCCACTGAACCGAGTCAGTGTTGCTTATCCTCCCAGACAAGTCTGAGACCTGTCTGATACCAGTTTACCGACCCCGGAGGGATGGATGGCTTAATGAGCCATGAGCGCGAGATCGAACCATTGACCTCGTGTGCGACGCAGGCACCTCTAACCACTGCGCCACATGCGCTCTATACAGTATACTTATGGAGCAATTAATGTAGGCTGCAGTCGTCCAAAGACATTCAGTATGTCTATGAAATTTGCTTTGTTGACGAAAGATTTGATTGACATTGGATAATTATCGCTACAGATATACTGAAGGATTCAGTAACATGCGAGAAATGAGGTGTCACCAGAATGTGTTAAGACTAAGAAGCAAACCTGAAATCGTGCTAAAGTTAGCTGCAGGAAGAACAATTGGATTGAGATACCGGGTTTCTTCGTGACTCTTGAGGCTCTCACACTTTATACAATCCACAGTGTATCGAAATTGGAAGGTACAGTGATCGCTGTTAATAATGCTAGCAAAGTAACGGTGAGCAGATGCTTCCTCGCT
The DNA here is from genome assembly GCA_019055375.1 of Parelaphostrongylus tenuis. NCBI lineage: Eukaryota > Metazoa > Nematoda > Chromadorea > Rhabditida > Metastrongylidae > Parelaphostrongylus > Parelaphostrongylus tenuis. The sequence goes on along the minus strand of JAHQIW010007097.1, from coordinate 9,718 downwards.
TTCCTTTTTGAACGTTCCAACTTTCTCATCATAGTCGATTTTGGATCGACCTAAATTTCCTTACAATTTTGAGACAAAACATTGCTCATTACTGCACATTCCGCATAGTGCAGTCTCATTTCATTCAAGCAAAGGTAAGAAACTCTTCAGTGGTTTATCGTACTTCTGCAAATGCTTTGGAAAGATCACCGAAAAGCGCGAAGCTTCCTTTTTAAACATGTGATCAATTCAGCGTCTCTCTTTTAGATATTTCAACACTAAGATAGCTGCACAAGCTAATGAATTTATTCAATTGAAGGAATAGTTGCGTCTCTTAGATGAACGATAATAATAATAAACAGAAAAGTACGTAACAAATCCTCAGATCTGCCCCTTTCATACACAATTATACATTTATGAGGGCGCTTGCAGAAATTCCAACGATGCTCGCACACGTTTCTACCTAACTCCATCTTAAGCACGTGTCAGAGCCGTTTCAAGAACGTCTAAATTAATGTGGCGAGTAGTCGAAAACTCGTTCTCTAGCATGGACCACACGGAATAATCCATTGGCTTGAGATCCGACGAGTTTGACAGTAAAATGTCCTTGCTCCAAAGCTAGAAAGCACTCCTTAACAAATAGCAACCGTTGAGCGAGCCGAATGGGCAGGAGCTCAGCCCTGGTGAAGAGCAAATCCGTCGACACCAAAGTACTGAGTATTCCAAGGCTCTAGTGCGCCCGTAATACTTCATGCTGAGAGCTCGCAGCGTTGATTTTGACGTTTCTGTTAGTGAAGGGAGGTTGACGAAACTGCTGGAAGCAGTACAAAGAAGATCCAGCCTGAAAAAGTTTCTTTGGAATTTGTGTGATTATAGTGTTTCACTGCCAGCGTTCACGAATAAAGATGGGATTACAAAAATTTCTGCTATGATATGCAATTGATAACGGTAAAGTTCTACGACATGATTTTGTTTTCGCTGCATCAACGGATATATTTTTTTTTGAATTGAGCTTATCGCCGAAATTGCAGAGATTTAAGATTCCAGAATTTCCAAATGTGTGGGGAAAGAACTTCTATCTGGCAGGGAAAGCTTTCAAACAGTCGTGTATCATATTTGATACACATGGTCCCTTACGGGTTAAGGAATCACTAATAGTGAAAAGCGCACGAGTTTGTGCTTTGTTTGGCAAGGATATGTCAAATTGTACTAAAATGTCTTGCAAAGCGTATTTCTGTACATGTCATTAGGTTTTAATCTAATTTAATACACTTGTTATTAGTGTAAAATCTGGTCGTTGTATGTAAATAGAAATCCAAAGTTCTCAAGATCTGAAAGTTGAACACTAGTTTTGCAGATGGATCTTTCTTCATGTTGTTCAGTGAAACCATCATAAAGCTGTCGCAGCTGATTTCATTCGAGTTACTTAAAACAATCTTTCATTGTCAATAATTCCAAAAAAGAATGCTTTAAGCTCAAAACGAGGTTGTTACGCCAGTGTCATACACCGGTGTTTCGGAGGTTCGTCCTCCTCGTCAGTGACCCCCGCCCCAAATTCAGCCCTTCATTGAAGCAAGGAGGGAGGCGTGTGTGGTGGTGGAACAGTGTACAATGACACTGGCCCATCACCACCCCTCAGTCGATGGATTTTTGCTGTTAGATCAAAACTAAGGGCTGAGCAGGGCTGAATGTGGGGCGGGGGTCACCGACGAGGAGGACGAACCTCCGAAATACCGGTGTATGACCCTGGCGTAACAACCTCGTTTTTGAGCTTAAAGCATTCTTTTTTGGAATTATTGTGAATGTTTTCTTTTTCGGGGTTCTAGCAGTCGATCTTTTGATTTAATCTTTCATTGTTTTTGTCCATTTGATCCTTCTTCAACTACTATGTGTTATGGCCATTAATGATACAACAACACTGCTATTTTCTTAAATTATAGATGCAGAAGATTCCCTCATGTGAATTTTCGTTTGCAAATTTCTCAGCTGCTTTCGAAAGAAAGCGGAAATTAAAATTCATCACATTGCACACTTCATTGCATTTATTGCATTACTCTGAGTAATTAACACTCAAATGAATGAAATGCCCCGTCTATTGCTGGTGTAATGCTGCAGTCAGTGACAGCAAACGAAAGTGTTTACTTTAAATACATCACAGTTCAATTTCAGTTTCCGCCAACAATGGCGACTGCCGAGAGGAAGTGCGATCCGAGTGGACCCGATGCCAACATTCGAATCGCTCGATTTGCTACACTTTGCCACATTGCTCTTGACCAGCTCGCCATGATAATGTTAGTGGTCTGGAGAAAACCTTTCTTACAAGACAAAGTTTTATAAATAGTAGAATGAAATTCATACTGAGAAGGATCCCGAAATTGTCACTGGTGGGCCAGACACAAGCGTTATTTCCACCTGCGGATCTGGGGGCAGTCCTTGCACCAGCTGACATGAATTATCGGCGGTTACAGAGCAAATTGCCGTCACCGTGTTGTCGTTAATGATACAAGCCCTTTCCATTGCCAGTACTGCAAGAAACTGTAAGCCTCATAGAGACTTGTCTTCGAAAAAGTCGAAATAGTTCTGAGCATTGATGTTCTTCTTCTATTTGTAGCTTTTGAACCATTACGTGGGACTTAGTTGTACCATTCTCAAAAAAGATGTGAAGAAAAATTCATCTGAATAGCAACGATGTCAGAGGTTCGAATTTTGGTGGTGTTATTGATGGTTTTCCCCATATACCACGACTCTTTACAGCAATATTCCAGCAATCGTTTGTATTACACAAAGTAAGAAAGATAGCCGTTCTTTTTTGATATCTATTGCATTTCTGCTTGTCTCTCAAAAATCAGAGCATGAGAACCCACATATGTCTTCGCCGTCCTCACCGGAACGCACATCCGGGCACTCTAACGGTGTGTAATTGACTGTCACAGTAAGCTGACTCAAAATGGCCGAGATGACAGCATCAGACAAGAGTGCACTACGAGCCTGGCTTTCTAGAACCTCAAAGACCTGAAAAGCAGACTTTTTCATCATCTCAAAAAGCTCATTCAAAACTGTTTCAAAGTCAATTTGCGCATAACGGTGAAAATCTCATCAACATTGAGAGGCTGAAACACTGTTAGTCAATTGAAGCTCACTTTCTACGCTTTTTAATGTGTCGCATAAAGCAAGAAAACACTTGAAATCTAAGAGTTTCCCCTTACTGTTTGCATTACAAGGCGTTCTGCAAATCCTTTAGCTCCTGCTTCACTAGATGCAATACCAGGAACTCGAGCCAGGACAGCAGTTGCGGTGGTGTAAGCCATGGCGACAGGCAAAGTAAAGCCAGTAACAGTGAAATTCCTAGTGCTCCCTACAAAAGATTTAACAGTGTTTATGATGAATAGTTAGCAACGAAATTTTTCTACTGAACGATTTTCTTCCTTTTTTTATTCACAATGCAAATTCTCTTTATCAGAGGACTCGGACTGCGACGTTTCAAAGCCCATTTTCATTTTGCTGAGAAACATACGTTTTTGAAATGAGAGTATGTGAACAACCGTAGCAATACTCTATGTATTACCTTGACCAGCTGGTAAGACTCCACATCCAAACACTGTCGAGATTGTGGCCAACAACAAAATCATAAAGTGGTCCGTCGGAATTCCAGCTTTGTTCACAAGAAAAACCAATTTTAGCCACTGATTAGCCAAGCAAAGATCGTAAACTTGACGCAAGCAGATTGGCAACTTTTGTCCCAGATAATTCACAAGGTAACATCGAATTTGGAGAAACATAAGTGGTGTCACTTTAGCAGCTTTTGTGAATTTTCCAATAACTTCGAAGGTTCAATTCGCTTAAGGGAAAGTATTTCAAAAAGGCTTCGTGATATTAGGTTTTCAACTTCAATTTTCAAACTGCATTTGACAACATTAATCGTCCAAATGTTGCCAAGTTGTGGATGGAAGTGGGCGTATGAATGGTTTACAAAATTTCGCAATGGATTTGAGCAATCAAGCAAGGTTCAGAAGAAAGAGTTAAGATCGCGAAGCAATCATTGAAGCGATAGGAGCAGATCGACTTTTTCAAGCGGCAATTTAGCCGATGATATTCAATGTACAGCAAATCCGGAAGATCCTGAAAGCTGCAGGCAAGAAATGGCACAAGGGCAAACGGATTTCGCACGATTTCACACAAGCTCAAAAGAAAAAGAGAAAGCAGATTACGCGGACTCATCTTCGTCGTCATCGCCGCCCTTCGTCTTTGAACAGAACTGTCACCATTGATGAAAAGTGGATCTTTTCAAGAACCAGGGTCGCCCAAATCAGTGGTTGTCACCAGGTCAGCAAAGAGCCTCAACACCAAGGCCAAATCGATTTGAGCAAAAAACAACGTTGATCATTCTCTGGGACTAGCTACAACCCGGTCATACCACCAACGTTGAGTGATATTCTTAGCAATTGAACCGTTGCAATCAAGCAATTCCACGTCACCACCGTCGCCAAGTTACTTTGCTTCAAGACAATGCAGAGCCACAAATTGCCAAGAAAAGGCAGAATTTGGCCGATTTGGGCTGGTAGCGCTTAGGTCATCCCCTTAGTCGCCAGGTCTGTCTCCGTCCAATTTTCTCTTCAAATTATTGGAGTGATGGTTGGACAAGAAGAAGTTTTACGATATCGACTATTTGCGTTAAGAATTGAGTGATTGGTTTGCATCGAAAAATAATAAGTTTTATGAGCACGGAATTGAGTTGTTTTCGGAGCGTTGGCAGAATTGCATCCAGATAGACGGAGAATACATCGATTAATGTTGTTCAATAGTTTCGTATACTTGAAAAAATAAATTTTTAAATTCTTGGATCAAGTTTGGAAACTTAGTAGAAGACAAAATGTCTTTGGCCAGAGGCGGGGTTGCTCAGATAATGCAATGAAGTGTATGTCAAATCTCATTGACAATAAGCTTCATAAGGTACCGCTAAAGGAAAACAGATAAAGCAACAATTGCTGAAATGGTGCCGCTTAACAAACCCGCCTTCTCGTTTCAGATGCTGAGACATGAAATTCTCACTCTCTCAAAAACGAAAAAATTGCAGAAGACAGAGCACCGAACTTATATGAACACTTTTGAGGAAATTTTGAAAAAGAGGTATTGAATAAGAAATACGAAGTAGAACCTCGCTGCGGAACATTTCTGGCCACAATTTCATGTAAAACAGCAAGCGCGTTTATCAACTTGTCCTCTGTTCTCTAACATTTAGTACACCTATGATATCTTTGCAATTGAAGATGTCGTCTAATTCTCAAATGGGAACTTCTACGGTGTTTTGCCGAAGTTATCAAAAACTGGTGGGTAATGGCATGTTTTCAAAGAACACCACTAAAAGGAAGCGAAATTGCAGTCTTGTCAAAATTGATCGTAAGCAAAAAAGTTCCATGAAGAAATCAAATCTCGTTGTTAAATAAGAGAATTCTAACTTCAATAAAATTGCCACTTTATCAAAACGTGTGCACTAGACGCTTGAGCAGTCAAGGGTGATGACGCTAAACAGAATCCTCCTTGCTCACCCTTTTAAACGTTTCAAATTTTTCTTACGGTGGATGTTTACGAAACGCCCTCAAGTTTTCCACAATGTGCACACAATACAGAACATGTTGTTCTGCATTTCGTTTGAAGTCTTATTCCATTTGTGTAACACTTCAATGGTTCATTTCCTTTTTTTGCTTTTCCGTTTGGAGAGATTATCTCGAAAGTCCGCAGCTCAGTTTTATTATGATAAGAGATCAGTGCAACTCAATCGTATCTTGGGCTTTCAAAGTAATTTTAATTGGAAACTTCTTACTTAAAACAATACTGTAAAAGAAGTGTTCTGCGTCTTATAAAAAAGAGAACTGTACTCATTACAAACACGACATTTTTGCAAGTAAATTACATTAGCGCTCTAGTTTATATCATATAAGAGCAATGCAGCATACGTTGGAGTGGATTCTGGCTATGCAGCGCATTTTGCTGACGGTTGTATTTCCAACAAAGTGAGAAATCTTCTACTTCTTCACGATTGGATTTATTTGTGTTTGAAGCGGATAATCCCACTCATTTTCAACAGGATTCTCTGCTGGAGCAAAATAGATTTTGAGTTATCTGTTTGACGAGCTACAATTTGAAAGCACTGCTGGAGCTGAATATTCATAGACCTTTTTAGAGTTTTTTATGAGTGATTGAAGCGCAAACAGTTCCTTGCCATAGCACTTCCTTGTTTATAAAAATTCGTGTTGTTGCAATTTAGTGTTGCCGCAGTTTCCCGTTTTAGAAGTTCGTATTGCTACAGTTCCGGTGGAAGCAGTCCTGTACTTTGGGACTTTCATGCCGCTTTACTCTGATTGCTAATTGACGTGCAATATCGTCATAATAATCCTCCAGCGCTTTCAATACGATGTTGTACTAAGTTAACGATTCTGAATACTACTGTAACAAAAGCTTGTATTCGAAGATCGTGTGATAACATTTGTCTCACAACATTACTTTGTATGGCTTGCCATCTTGTGTCACATGGTGTCCCAATCACCATCAATTGACTCGAGCACGCTTCATTAGACCTCCCATTTTCCCGTTTCGCGTAAAAGAGAACCAACATATGTTCTTCCAACTGCGAGCATTCGCTGGGAATCAACTCTTTCTTCTAGGTTTTTCGGAAAAAATCGGTTGTCGTTATGACGAATAATAAGTCCTTTTCACGTGATCATCGACATCCTGGCGTATAGAATGGCATACACAACAGCGTCTTCAAGTTGAATTCGTTGACGTAGTTCAGAGCTTCAACTCCTTTCTAACTGTGCGGAGAAAACTACATCAACATGAATTCCATTAAATGCGCCAATCCTCAATAAGAAATGGTTTTAAATTTAGTTCCCACCCTTTCATTCCTGATAATGCGACATAAAATCCGGACTTTCCCAAAAATGAAACATTTGCTACCGATAAAACGCCGAAATCATAAGCGCTTTCTGAGAGGAAGTCTGTAAAAGAAGATATTGATTGGTAGAAACGAAGAACATCTCTTGCTGTGGAACGTCATTTGCAACAATTCTCTAAAGAGCAGAGATCGCGTTTGTTATGGGTGATGCCCTCGTTAGCCTCTCACATTTACTAAATCCATGGAAGCTCCTTTTTGACTACCAAGAATCCACTAATATAAGTAGGTGAATTGGATACCGCGTCAGGATTTGTCATGGAAAACGCAAATGCACGAAAGCATCAGATTTTGGCGTGAGGAAGCGTCTTATACTTTGATACAATGGCTACTGTATTAAAATGAGAATGTATAGGGACGCTGTTATGAACACAAACGATGTGACTTCTGAGCAAAGGCTCCTGCTCATCTTTTCAAACGTTTCCATATTGCTATTTAGACGATTGTTTAGGCAACGCTTTCAATTTCTCGCAATTTCTCCACGATGTGATGACGAAAGAAAATTTGTTGCTGTTCATTTCGCTTAGTGAAGTATCAGTTTATTTATGCAAACGTTCAGTGATTTATCTTATTCGTACAAATCTGCAAATGTTTTGGAAAGATTAGCTATAAAGTCCAAAGCGTTATTTTCTTAGATAAAGCGACCAGTTCGACCTGTCCAATATTCTATGTTCCTGAAGTGATCTGCAAATTTCTATCCGAAGAACTCCCTAAAGCAAATATTGCTGTATATAACAAAAGCGAGAGCAGCATTCAATGCGATTTCAACACCTTTGCCAGCAAATGACAGTACTACCCACTCTCTAGTACATAAAATCGCTTGCAGTTACAATAAATTGGATCTCGGACTTTGAAAGCTCCTCGCCAACCACTGTGCCTTTAACGATTTTGAAGTCTTGTTAAGATCGTTTCTTTCAGTGTGGAAGGTTCAATCCATAGTGAATAAAGTGTTGTGCAAAACACAAAATTTCACTTATTTTCATATGTTAGCGAGAGTTTTCTTTTAGAACGTCTCAGATTCTGTTTTGCCTTTCGCGTGTATGACAAATAGGAAGCACTGTCAGCGCTGTATCGACACAGGCCTTGTTTTAAGTCTTTGCGGCCGATGATCGACAGTGAATTATGCCTTTTGAATTTCCCAAAGACTGCTTTATCTGTTAACCTCGGCGTTGATTGAATTTCTTCTGATAAGTAGATATAAGGCTGATAATAAGAGCGTGTATTGATAACAGTTCCAATACAGTACAATAACAAAGCAATACCTGATATTCGATAGTTTCGCTTTTTCTAAAGTCTGGAAAAGTCAAACTGACTAAAATCCACTCAATCAAACACTTACGTAACCAAACCAGATAGGTGAAAAGCTGAGTAAAAAGGCATTGAATTGCACAGTGAAAGCGTTTTTAGCCACCTTTATTGCAAAATCTTGTCCGCTATGTGTTTGTGCGCCCTATGCCCGCCTAACGGGATGTTTGGCTCGTTTTATGTTACCGCCCAAGTGGTTCTTTTGTTCAGACACGTAGGTATCTTCCCGTTTACCCGGGTACATGTCTCCAAACACTTTACAATACATTAGGTAAGTTGTATGTGAGCTCATACAATCGCTGTCTCTACCACTGGGGCATATTATGCGGTAACTCGCAATACATAGACGGTCATACAGGCGGTTGCGAGCTGAGTCGTTTGAGAGTAATCAGCGGTATATGAATCACAGCTATCAGTTTCTCTAAACCTGTAACAGGATCTTATTATTGCTGCGCTTACCGTTTCGTACTTCGTTTTTTTCCAGAACCTGTCTTGAGGAGCTATAGTTTCGTAGCCGTTGGAAATGGCTATTTCGCAAGCCAAGTTCGCAGATTCTTTCTTCCGCTCTCTTCCTGTGCACACACTAGCGGCTCTACGAAACGTAATTGTTATAAACGCTCTTTCTGTGTGGGAAGAGTCAGAGGATAAGTTTTGAACCAGTTGCAGAAAAAAGATCTGTTGGCAGATCACCTTTGAATTGTGGAATAAGTGATGGATTTTTCCCTTTGTGCTGATGTCCAGTACAACGATGCATCTTAAAGATGTTTTCCGTTATATCATTGTCCAACTTACGAGGGATCACTACAAAATCTCCGCCTTTGTTACTAACTGATAGCCTGATACCAGGTTGAAAAGAAAGTTATGGGACATTCATAATAATTCCAAAAAAGAATGCTTAAAGCTCAAAAACGAGGTTGTTACGCCAGGGTCATACACCGGTGTTTCGGAGGTTCGTCCTCCTCGTCAGTGACCCCCGCCCCGCATTCAGCCCTGCATTGCAAGGAGGGAGGCGTATGTGGTGATGGAACAGTGTACAATGACACTGGCCCATCACCACCCCTCAGTCGATGGATTTTTGCTGTTAGATCGAAACTAAATCAAAAGATCGGCTGTTTTTAGAACCCCGAAAAAAAAACATTCTTTAAGCATTCTTTTTTGGAATTATTGTGAATGTTTCTTTTTCGGGGTTCTAAAAACAGTCGATGTTTTGATTTAGTTTTGATCTAACAGCAAAAATCCATCGACTGAGTGGTGGTGATGGACCAGTGTCATTGTACACTGTTCCATCACCACATACGCCTCCCTCCTTGCTTCAATGCAGGGCTGAATGCGGGGCGGGGGTCACTGACGAGGAGGACGAACCTCCGAAACACCGGTGTATGACCCTGGCGTAACAACCACGTTTTTGAGCTTAAAGCATTCTTTTTTGGAATTATTGTGAATGTTTTTTTTTTCGGGGTTCTAAAAACAGTCGATCTTTTGATT
>JAHQIW010007096.1:0-217354 GCA_019055375.1 Parelaphostrongylus tenuis | reverse complement strand
TTTTTGTTTCTTTGCGGTCATGCCTTCAAAGTGTTCTATGACAACACAGAAATTTGAATGGTTGCTGGATGTGTTGTTATGGTTGCTTTAGTTTCTACTAAATAACTAGTGCGTTGCTGGCTTTATTGTTTTCTTTTATTTTTGATGCTCTCTATTAACATCCTACAGACTCAAAATTATATACAAGATTATTGTTTCTTTATGATCTCACAAGGACAATGTGTTACTTGTTGTACTCTTTATAGTATATTTTTTAGGTTATTTCTCGGCGTTTCCTTTTTATTTCTCTTGTTCCTCGGTCACTGAAATCAATTTTTTTTAATTGCCTTATGTATTTTTTTTAAGTTTTATTTTTGTTAGGTTTTCCTGTTTTTCCCTTCTCCTTCTCTTACTCTTATTTTTTTTCTTCTCCTTGTTTTTCAGTCTTTATCACGGGGGTTTACAACAGTGTTTCTTCACATTGCGGTCACAGTTCTTATGTTATCGTGGTTTTGTTTTTTTTTTATTCATTTTTTTACAGTTTGGGTCTCTTTTCTCTTCATAAAAACTTGGTAATAATAGATCTTCTTTTTTCTGATAGTTTGTTTTTTTTAGTCTGAAGATATATTTGTAATTTCGTGTCTCTTATTTCACCCTTTTTCAAATAAACCATGTTTTGTTAATTCCAAATAAATCCTTTCCTGTAAACTGCGTATTTTACTAAAATAAAATTATTTCACCTTCTGGATTTTTCCCTTTGCGAGATTAAAAATATAAGGTTTTTTAAAAAGTGTCATTAACTTTTTACTTCTTGTTTACAGGTAGCTTGTACCGCTCTACTGTGTCGATTGAGTATTTTTTATAACATTTATTTCTTTGGTGCATTTATTATATGTTAGTTGAAGTCATGTTTGTCCGTTGTTTTTTTTTTTTTTTTTTTTTTTTTTTTTTTTTTTTTTTTTTTTTTTTATTTCCGTTTTTTTTTTTTTTTTTTAGTTTTTTTTTTTGTTTGTTTTTTTATTTATTTTGTTTTTTTTTTTTATTAGGTTGTTTCTCTTTTTTTTTTTTTTTCCTCTTTTTTTTGTTTTTTTTTGTTTTTTGTTTTTTTTTTTTTTTTTCTTTCTCTTTTTTTTTTTTTTTTTTTTTCTATCCATTTATTATTTATTGGGTTATTTTATGTTTTTTTGTTTTATCTTTTTTTTTTTGTGTTTTCATAAAATACAAAAATTCCTAGGTCTTGATTGCCCGTCTTTTTTAAGATCCTTAACGTACAAGATTTATAACGCTTTGTCATGTGACTGTTAGTTTAGAAAGTTTTTTCCACACAGCATGTTACACTTTTCATTTTGTATTGTATAAGTATTTTTTATCCATTTGTTTTTAGGGTGGATGTGTTTTTTTTGTTAGTCTCATTGATTAAGGAGCAATCTATTTCTTTGTTAGTTAGCTCGATAAGTTTGTTCGTATAAAGCTGATTTTTCGTTTAATAGAATCTTTTCTTAGATATAGATTTTATACAAAATAATTTTTTTTAGTCTTTTTTTTTTTTTTCTTTCCTGTTTTCTTCGGTTGGTATTTTTCAACTTTTTCGTTTTTTTTTTTTTTTTTTATTTTTTTTTTTTTTTTTTTTGTTGCTTTTTTTTTTTTTTCTTTTTTTTTTTCCCTCTTGTATTTGTTTTAGTTCTTCCTTTTTTTTTTTATTTTGTTTTTTTTTTTTTTTTTTGAAAAATCCTTATTAATTTTTTCATTTCAGGATATTTACTTTCTCCTATTTTTTTTTTTTTGGGTTTTTTTTTGTTCCTTATTTCTTTTTTTTTTTTTTCTTCCCGTTTTTTTTTTTCTTTTTCTTGTTTTAGTTTTTTTGTTTTCTTTCTCTTGTTTTATTTTTTTTATTTCTGTTTTTCTTTTTTTGTTTTGTTCTTCTCTTTTCCGCGTACCTTTTTTTTTTCTTTTCTATATTTTTTTTTGTTTTGTTTATTTTCTTTTTTTAGTTTTTCTTTTTAGGTTGAGGTTTTGAGTTTTTCTTTTTAGGAGTCTTTTTTTTTTTTTTTTCTTGTTCCTCTTTCGTGATTTAACTGGTCGTTAAGTTGATTTTTCTTTTTTTTTTTTCCGTTTTCCGCGGTAGTTTTTTTCTTTTTTCTCTCTCTAGAGCTGTTTGTCAATTCATCTGTAGAATGGGAACGCTTTTTTTATTGGGGTAAGTGCTTTTTTTTTGCATTCTTCTAGCCTTTTCGATTTGTCCACTTGGTTGTGTTTTTTTTAGTTTGTTTTTTACAAAGTTACACTTTAGTGGTATACCAATTGGTTTGTTTAGTTTTTTTTTTATCTTCGATGATTTTGTTTGTTTATTGTCTTTCTGGCTTTCCATACTCTGTTCTCCCAAATAGTATTATTGAGGCGGTAAATGGTTGTTGTTTTGCCCAGAGTTTACTATATAAGACGTCTCAATAGGCACTTGATAGGCAGCAATCTGTTTACAACATTTGAATTTCAAATATACTTAGCAAAAAATAGGTAATGAGGGTTTTAAAGTATAGGGCAAGATGCAGCTGAATAGAAATTAAAATCTTTTTTTTTCGCTCGTTTGGCCTCGTTAGATTTGATTGTTAGTCTTGTCCAATAGCTATAAATAGGCATTTGGTTTGGATTGGACGAGGGGTGGGTTAGCTTTTCTGTGCGCGTATTTCACGTGGTGCGCATTAGATTCTCCAAAGGTCGCATTACGGTCAGCGCTACGATGTGTGCCTCTCATGACCCGTCGCGTTCTATTCTGGTTTTTTTTATAATATGTTTGGAAGATTATTAAGTTGGTAGACATTCACAAGAAATATATAGGGGGACCAAAAGATCCTATAGGAAGGGGGGGAGGGGGGTGGGTGGTCCTGGGGGGGCCTGGGGGGGGGGTCTCGCGGGTGTGTGTTGGGCGTCTGGTGGCGTGAGGGGGGGAGGGCGCAACGAAGCCTGGGTGTGCGGTCTCAATCGGGGCATTTATCGATCGTAATGAGGGAAGTTTTCAGAAGCTGTGTCCTATTTATCTCAAGCAATGACCTTTTAATCTACCTTTTTTTCTCTCTCAATCTAAAAAACCCCTCTTATATTATTTTTTCTATTTCCTTCTTATTTTATCTATCTTCTAACAAAATCTCCCACCTCACCATCACTACAAAAATACTCCCCATCTTAATCTACTTCCCTTCCTTATCATTTACCCAATTAAAATTCAAATTTTTTGACCCTTCTTTCGTTTTTTCCCCCCCTCCTCCCTTCCTCTCTCTTTCCTTTCTCCCCCTCTTCTCGAAAAATCCTAGGTTTATAGAAATAGCAAACTTCCAGTATCTTCATGACCGGTTTTGTATATAAAGGACTCTCTTCATTTGAGATGTAAATGCTCCTTAATGCAGGGCAGGATGTTGTATTTGAACTGTGGTAATGAATTATAGAAATAGGTCCTCAGGGTTATTTGGTTTCACAAAATCCAAATCAGTAACATCGGTATAAAGTTCCTGTAAGTCAACCATTTAGGATGAAGCAATCGTGGAAGCACATGACGTGTAAGACGATAGGAACAACTGCAAAGAAGTGCGAATATATATTTATCAGACATGAGTTAGTGTGTAAAAACCACACAAACAATAGTGGAATTAATATCGGAGTCGCCGAAGCGACAGCTTTAGCAAAACCTATACGCTTTTGTGCGATGTCGTAATGTTAGCTGAACTGGTTATTCAAGAATCACCCAAGGACCTAAAGCCGGTCCGAATCCTGCGGAAGCTGCATCATACATTGTGAGAACGCACTGAAAATAGACATCAAAAAATAGACTATAGTTGAAAAAAACCCTCTTCTCGTGGGGGGGGGAGGGCGACGGGCAAAATAATCATTGTAAAATGATGGCTTACATCAATGTTGGTTAACCAATCATGAGTTTGTTAGGTCGCAGCAGCATGCACGCAGGCATACAACAGTGGGTTAACTACTCCATGGAATTCGCATTCGCTATTTTTGACATATATATAATACTACTACTTTTCATCCAAGCTCTTAAACTAAAACTCTAATAAAACTACTAAAACTTTAAAAAAACAAAACATTAAAAGGAATAAACTTAAAAAACAAACCTTATAAAAACTGAAACAAAACAAAACTCCACTCATTCTTCCTTTTCTTCTCTCATTAACCTAACTACAATAATTCATCGAAAGGGGGTGGGGAGTTGGGATTTCTTTTCCCCTTTCTTCCCTGCATCCTATCGTAAAAACGATTTTATATTGATATATACGAACGTGTTTTAGAGTATTATGATTATGTAAAATAAGATTACTATTTTGGAATAATTTTCTTTAGGGGAGAGCAAAGCACACCCCTGCTGTCGCTCAACTCGATTGTGTGTCCCGCCACACCAATGGGATGTTTTTGATGTACTCTCCTGAGGGAGTCCTTAATAAAAAAAAAATGGTGCGCACACACCCACTGTAATGAACAAAACAACACCAGAATTGGGTTCTTATTCTTTTTCCCCTATCTCTTTCATTTCTTTTGTTTTTCGCTCTTTCTTTCTACTCTCTGGGGCTTTGTCTTACTTATTCCTTTTTTTCCCCCCTCACCCTCCCCCTTCTTTTCCCTATTCCCCCCTCTTTCTCAATAATTAGTCGAAAAGCAGGATAAGAACAGCGTCAACATATCACAAAATACCCCCAGAAATCCAGTTGCGGTATTGTGTTGATAATATCTGTGGCGTTCATTATCTGAAAGAACGTAGTTGGGGAGCTCCGAGCCAATGAAACTTTCCTTCCCTCCTTCCACTGTTCACAGAGATTGCCATCCTATAGGGGAGGTAAGGATATGTCCTCTTCTCTCACAGGGGACTTGTTCAGTGGAACATGTTCTTAATTTCATTTTCTCGTTCTCATCTCGCTCAACTTCAGCAACATCATTCTCTGCTCATCTGCTACCTCGGACTGCGCTGCAAAACGAACACTATACCTTCAGCAAAGCACAAGGACATTCCCTCCTCATATTCTGTCTCTCGTTCGTTTAATATCATTTCCTCTTCCCATTTATACCGTGATTTTGTCAATCATTTATTCTCTGGCTATATATCTCTGCTCTCACTTCAGCAAAACGTAATTCTGGTCCTGTCTGAATTTAAATTATGTTGTCTCATAGACTGAACACAAGAGGGATTTTCGAATATATACATTTGCTATCACACCCCTGTTTGCTTTTTGGTGTATTCCAAATAATTTTTCAAAATTTTCCAACAGAAAAAGAAAGCCGCCGTTAGCAGAGAAAATGTCAAGTAAATAATGCTTGGTCTGTTCGGATGTCGTGGGCATAGGGTTGTTTTCCCGAATGGCAAACTAGATCTTGAACATTTGTCCAATTAATGGCATGGTAGCGAAAAAAAGTCATCAGAACACCAGAAGAAGCAAGAAACCGATATCGTTTTGCCCGTAAATGAGGATCGGAACCAAAACAGACACATCTTATTAAATGTCCAGTACATGAGTTCGCTACTACACAGAATGCTTTTTTTATTTTTGTTTTTTTATTTTTTCGAAGTTGAGAGCAAACTTCTAGGTAAAATAGTAGTAATATACTTCCGTTTTCCCCCCATATATCGATGCAGGCGACATGTGAGGCGGTGTTTTCAGGTTCCATCCCACATCAATACTGGTCTCAGACGCCACAACACAAAACTCGACTGTGTGGCCACATCTCACCTGTCCGACCCTGTCCGTTTTGTATCCCGTTTTAATCGTCGAGTGAAACTCGAAGCGGAGGTACCAGCACTCTTTTACCCATTTTTTTGTTTTTTTTTTTTTTTTTTTTTTTCCCTATATTCGGCGGTGCAAAAGAGTAAGCCCAAAGTGGGTGTCCTCCTTTGGGCTTCTGCTTCTACGGGATTCGCTGAGCTCGATTCGTGGTTGAACAATGATCTCTAAATTTCAGCAACATCGCTTTTCGTGAAGAAATCGGACCAACGGGCAGTGGTCTTCCTTTAGAGCGCTTGACGTCCCGAGGAATCCAGTCGGTAACGGCTCTCGTCCATCGGTTGTCGTTGAAGCGCATCACGTGTCCGGCCCACCTTATTTTCGATATCCTGGCGTGTAGAACGGCGTCTCTGATTTTCGACCGTTGACGTAGGTCGGAACTTCGGATCCTTTCTCTCATTTGCGAAATACGGGATACTCCTAGCATCGACCTTTCGACTGCGCGTTCGATAACGGCAAGTGATCTTTCATCCTGCTTACGTAGCGACCAGGTTTCTGCTGCATACGTCAGGGCAGGGATAATTGTCGAGTCGAAAAGGTGGGCACGGAGTCGGATGTTCTTTGTCCTCTTCACTACATCTTCGATGCTCTTAAACGTTCCCCAAGCCGCTCGTTTCCTCCTGCTCAACTCTGGAGCTAGGTCGTCTATCATGTTGATTTCACGACCTAGATAGATGTAACTGGAGCATTCGGAAATTGTCGTTCCGTTGAGCGTGAATGGGAATTAGAAACCCATCCGTTCCTCATGAACATTGTTTTCGTTAGATTCAGTTGAAGACCAATCTTTCCACAGGCGTTATCGAAATCAGTCAACATTCGTTCCGCTTGGCTGATGTTTGGTGTTATGAGAACGATATCGTCAGCAAAGCGAAGATGGTTTAATTGTCGACCGTCAATTTTCACTCCCATTTCGTCCCATTCTAATGTTCGCATGACGTTTTGTAGGGTGGCAGTGAATAGTTTTGGCGAAATTGTATCGCCTTGTCGAACCCCTCTTCTTACGTCAATGGTGATATTGTTGTAGAATGGAGATATTTTGATCGTGAAATCTTTATAAAGCTCACGAAGAATCACTATGTACCGAGTAGGGACGCCCTGGTTATCCAGAGCCTCTATAACCGCTTCTGTTTCACTGAATCAAAGGCTTTCTTCAGATCGATGAAAGTGAGACAGAGTGGTTGTTTGTACTCTCGTGAAACTTCGATGAGTCTTGTAATCGTGTGGATGTGGTCCATGGTACTAAATCCTTTTCGGAACCCTGCTTGTTCGCATGACTGTCCTTCGTCCAGTGTTCTGTCGATCCTGTTTAGGATGACTCGAGTAAAGAGTTTATAGACAACGGATAGCAAGCAGATTGGACGATAATTGCCTATGTCGTGAAGGTCCCCCTTTTTGAACAACTACACGGTCTTGCTGGTTTTCCACTGAATAGGGACCTTGCATTCTGACAGGTAGCAGGGAAGAGCCGAGCCAGGCTGTTGATGAGAACTGGCGGCAGGTTCTCCAGGTGTTCTGGTCTAATCCTGTCTGGACCGGGTGTTGTTCTGTTTTTCACCGACGATATAGCATGTCGGATTTCGGAAGGGAGGACAGGTGGGACGACATATTCGTCCTCTTTCAATTTATATGACGGTAAGAGGACATGGCTAGCGAAGAGATCCGAGTAGTATTGGTGGATGATTTTCTCCATAGCCCTTCTCGAAGCTGTAAGTGTCTCGTCAGGGTGTCGGAGTGCAATCATCTTGGTCTTATAGTTGGGGAAGCCTCGCTGGGCTTTGCGAATGCTCTTCCCAGCTTCTGCAGCTTCTGCCATAACTGTTGCTCTTCTCTCTTAAGGTCTTCTTTTATCGCTTCTCTGCAGCGATTCGCAAGTTCGGACGTTAAGATTCGGTTGCCTGTAGCTCGTGCGATTCCACGTTGACGTATCAGCTCGAGTGTCTGCGGAGACAAGCGTCTCTTCGTGACCTTAGAACTCTCGGCTTTTATAGCGCCAACGTGAAGATATTCAACGAGTCGATCGTATTCTTCGTCGATGTTCTCGACAACGGTATCTTCCCAAGAGCCGACTAATGATTTGAATACATCCCAGTTTATGGTAGTTCTGGGACTTCGTTGTTTGAATTTAGCGGCTTTCTCTCCTCTCCTCGAAAATCGGAACGTTGCGCGAAGAAGGCGATGGTCTGATCCTGTGTAGAACTTAGGAACAACAGCGACGTCGGTCAGGCAAAACCTTCGATTTACTATGATGTGATCTATTTCGTTATGGTACTCTCCATTGGGAGACTCCCACGTCCATCGTTGAGAAAGAGGCTTTGGAATTGCGAGTTACCATGGATGGTTTGGGTCGTCATGATAAACTCAGATAGCCTCTCACCCTGTTCATTCCATTCTAGTCCGTGGGTCCCTATGTGACGTTCTTCAGACGTTCTTCTAGGTCCAATTTTTGCGTTAAAATCTCCGACAGTGACCTTGAAGAATGTATGATCTTCTCTGAAGAATTTTTCGAGGTCCATATAGAACGCTTCGACTTCGTCTTCGTCATAGCTTGATGTTGGTGCGTAAGCAACGAAGATGGTCAAAGCCGGCATAGAACCACATCGTTTCAACCGTAATCGTCCGATACGGGTTGTTAGTTGTTCGAACGAATCCATGTTCACGGTCAAATTCGATTTGACGAGGACGCCAACGCCGCCGACACCTCTGCAATCGCATGTACCAAGGAACAGTTCTTCTCCGGTGTCATAAACAGCGTGAAAAGGATGGCGCCTTCTCGTCTCAGCCAGGCCAATGACGTCGTACCTTATTCTTCTTGCTTGAATCAATAGATCTTCTACAGCGGATTGGTGAGCAAGGGTTCTTGCGTTGTAGGTACAGATCGTCATTCTAGTCCGTTTCGATCTTGCAGCCAGTTCGGCCCTGAGATTTTAGCAGCCTCTCCGTACTCGTCCTACCTGGCGCTGCCGTACCAGGGGCTCTTTCGGGGTCAGGGGAATGAGGCCCATATTCGTTACTGTTTTTGGCATTTTGATACCCAACGTGTAGCTTGCCAGGCTCTAAACGTGGGGGCTGGGTACTCACGAGTAGCTTGCCAGTCTCTCTCGGAGGAGCGGGAGGAGCTTATTTGTTGGAGGCGACTCCTAACCGCCTCCCATGTACTTCCCAGCCGCTTGATTGCAGGCTTTTGGCCGACTTGACTCGTAGAAATAGAGTTTTTGTCAAGTCGGCACTGCAGAAGCAGGGAGCTCGTCCCTGAATCCACCTGCGTCTCTGGGAAGCACACGGTCGCTTTGGTTCGCGTTTTATTCCCCTATCCACCACCTGGGGACGCGCCACGTGCCCTCGCGACTAACCGGGCAAGATCCCTCAAAGAGGGAGGTCCGTGGGGCTACATATATAGTGAATAATACCTTCGCTGCAAGTAATTCGCAGAGAGTGCAGCGTAGTGGATAGACGTGATACGAAGTGCACACTAGATTGATAATCAGTTTGAAGAAGTGCCCAAAACAATCCAAGCCTTCCGTTTCTCGGAAAAGAGCAAATTTGGCACCGGAAGTATCGTTCAAGATAACACCTGTGCAATGCTTAATTACTATTTGGCCCAAGTCACTGAAAAGAGCAGTCACTACAAATGGAATTTAATTCGTGACACATTGTGCAGATATTAGAAGTGACGTAAGCTTTTATAACCATTACCATTGATTCACTATGCGGCTGCGAGCATTTCTATCACCTTTTAGTCGTTTGACTTCCACAGACCCAACCTCAGCGTGTCTGGCTGGCAAGGGTGGACTGTCTGCCCCACCTACTCTTCGAACCTCACCCCCAGCGTGGTAACGGCTCCACCTTCCCGCTGCGGCTCCATTCCCCAGCGTGGGAATCACTGTCTGTCTCACTTTTCTTTTTTCCACTCGCCACCTCGTTAATCGTAAAGAAGGTTACTGGTTTGATCCTCTACCACAACAACTGTAGTTTTTTGAAGTTATCTGTCCGATGCCGCTTAGTAATAAGGTTTTATTATTACGTAACTATTGTAGCAAAAAACTCTCACCTGTCAAACATTTTACTACTTTCATTATTATTTGAGCCAACTTGTCATGTGGTGTGGTAAGGGCTCTTGTACAACCCGATACACGTGTTTCGTCCTTACAGACTCGTCAGCCGGGCAGAACCCGTCGTCTTTCGATCTTTTTATAGTCACTTCTCGCGGGAGCCTTACACACCTTATAGAGAGTCATCGAAGACGAACGTTTTACACTCTATGTCAAGTGAAATTTCCACCTAACACAGAGTGTTGCGCACTCGATTGCTCTTTGGCTGGTACTTTTATCATAATTATACCTTTATTTCGAGTGCTTTGTTTAGACCACGCTCAAATTTCAATAGATCGTTATTATTTGAGCCAACTTGTAATGTCCAACTTGTCAAGCCTCAAAGCTTAAATAATAACGAAAGGATCTATTGAAATTTGAGCGTGGTCTAAACAAAGCACTCGAAATAAAGGTACATTTTACTACTATGTGATACAGAACGTAAATCCATGGGATAACAACTCATATGTTTTTTCGCACTGAATGACAATGTGGTAGTTTTTAGCGCAATTCTTATAGCTTTGCACATCTCTGTAGCCCTAGCGATCAACCTTGCTGGCGTTTGTAATCAACAAATATATATTTCATGAGTAATTATATTGTTTGCATTGCATTAAATGTGTTATTTATTCTGAATTGTTCTATTATTATTATTATTTTTGTATTTTATGTTGTATATAAATATATTATGTTGTTATAAGTTTCAGATTGTTAAAACTCACCCCGTAATCAAAAAGTAGTGAAATGTTAGACAACTAAGAGTTTTTTGCTATAATAGTTACGTTATAAAAGGATCTCCAATACTAACCGACGTCAAAAGGATAATACCAATAAACAACAATGTGTTGTGGCAGGGGACCGAACCAGCAAACTTCTTCTCGACGGACGGTGTGCCGAGTGGCAGAGAGGAATGAGGCAGACAGTGATTCCCACGCAGAGTAACAGAGAGGAAGTGGAGCCGTTCCCACTTTGGGGGGTGAGAGTCGCAAGGAAATAGGGCAGACAGTCCACCGCTACCAATTAGACACGCAGATGTTAGGTCTATGGAAGTCAAAGAGTTGAAGAGCAATTATTCTGATAAATGTCAAATTTTAGCAATTTTCACTCTCCGACAAGTTTTGATTATTGGTTCTCAAATGAGAGCACTGATCTCTTCCTCGCTGACGGAATGGAGGCGAGGAACGATAGATGACAAATACAAGATGAATTATGTTTGCACCGATCACAGCTCCAATTACCTTTCCTCTCAAAAAAAATATTCGTACTTTTTCGTTATTTGTCCCCATTCCCATGCTTCGCAAAAAGAGCATTTTTTGATTGTTTGAAAAGTTTGACCAATCATTCGGTCGCGTAAGCCTCAAATAATTTGAAAATGCACTTTATTTTCAAATAGTCTCATTGATGTGGTGTAGCAGCAAAGATGAAATTATGTTCCTCACAGAAACACTTATTGGTGGAAAAAGTCTTTTTCCGAACTTTCAGCAGTCATTTGTTAGCTTGAAATTTGGTGATTTCAATAATGTATTTAGTTATTGAAAAAACTTTTTAGTGCGCTGTAGCAGCCAAAAGAAGATTGGGTTTTGCAAATCTGGCACAGGGAAAAGCGCGGTGACTTGGTGGCAATGTTGCGAGATCTCATTCACATAGTGGCAATGCGCTGTGGTCTGGTGCCACTATCGTGCTATGCGAAACTCAAGTTTCTCTTAACTGCTACAGCGCACTAAAAAGTTTTCTCCAAGAATCAATTTCTTATTGGAATTGGCGAGATTCAAGCCATCCAATGGTTTTTAAAATTCTAGGGAGAAAATTTTGTTCCTCGAGAGATGCTTGATTGAGAAACATATTCTATTTTGTTGTTACAGCGCGGTAATGAAATTATTTTCAAAAAAAGGTGAATCCCCGAGATTTTCAAGATTCGATCTATTAGGTGCTGTTAAAACTTTTAAAATCACATGCAGCGTTTCTCTCAAGGGATTGAAAAAACGAAAATGATCATAATTTGCGAAATTGTAATCTTTGGCTGTTACAGCGTAATAAAAATCCTTTCTCAAAATCAGATATAATTTTAGAATCGTCGAGGTTTGAGTTATCGAATGGTTATTATAGTTTGAAGAAAAAGCATTGTTCAGCGAGAAATGTTTGAATAAAGAACATAATTTTTTTTCTGGTGTTATAGCGCATCAAAAAAAGCTATTTTAGAAATAAAGAGCACCTTCAAATTTTTCGAGACTTGAGATAGCGAATGAATGTCCAAATTCAGAAAACGACTGAAAACATCGCTTTACCTCAGGGTTGGAAGTGGGGGCGGATAAGAAAATGATTCAAATTGTGATACTACATGAAGTGCGGCTAACAAATGGTGCTCAAAAGTTTTCGTCCTAATATTGCAAAATAGGATCTCTCCTTATGAATAACACAAAGTATCTCATAGAGGTAGATAGTGAATATCCAGACGAAAGGCGCCGTGCTACTGATGAGGTTGAAAGGCAACAAAGCGTTTCTAGCAGTCTGTAAGTGCCATGATACACTTCATGAAAGGCTTTAGATATGTTATCAGATTATCGATTGAGGATCAGCGTTGAAAGGCAGGCGGCATTGTGCTGTCGCTTGCGCGGCACTTGTAGGGGCGGCATTTGCGAAACATTGCAGAGATGTCATTCTAGTTGCGTCTGCGCTCCCATGAGCTCCTTCATTCCCACGACACGAGGCGCCGTTCCAGTAGCTGATTGAGACCGTGAGAGATTTAAGAATGAGAAAAACGCGGAATAGAGTACGCCCTGGCTATGGATAACCTCATCCTAGAAAACCAGAGGCTGTAACTCAAAGAAAACGACAGGGTTATGCGAAAATAATAACAAAGCAAGGTTTGTTTGACAAATATATTCCGCAGATTGCAATACAATGCTCCTTGAACAAATTTCCTCGGGATTTTTCGACCGATCTCAACTATAAACATTTTTCATGCTGAAATCTTTGTCATTTCATGTGATCTACTTACTCCTTTTAGTCCACTATGCTCTCGGGATGATTTCCTGTACCTCATCCAGTTTTCACCTCTGCGAACAACTTCAATGAAGCTTTGTAGAAGTTTTCAGCAGAATTCCATTATTTCATGATAATAATGCTCCCTTAGAAACTGAGCCTTTCTCCCCGCATCCAGCATGCTGTCTGCGTCTGACAACACACAACATGCTAACATAGGAATGGAATTGACTTCACTTTGAAGAAACTTTTGAAGAAAAATGGTTCCAACGGGCTAGACTACACAAAAGTATCCTTACTATCGATCGCTCTTCTATAGACCAGCTCAAACGATTTAATTCAATAAGGATATAACATGTTCTGAGCCGTTAGGGTTTAGTGCTATACAGGCGCCTGTCTCGTCCTATTGGGACTCATCAGTAGCACCCGCCCTCGGTTCAGCCGATCCCCTTGGGCTAAATAATATTCTATAAAGAAATCGACGCCCAGTACTATGTTACTCTAAGTCCTAATAAGGAATTATCTAACAGTATGGTGCCCTACAGTCGAGCTTGTGGCTTATACAATGAATTATACCTCTACTATGGACTATCGACAGTTTTTCGTCGATTTCTCTGTATAGGATTATTCAGCCTCAAGCGAACGGCTGAACCGAGAGAGGATGCTATTGATGAGCCCCAATAGGGCGGAACAGGGGGCTGTATAGCACTAGACCTAACGTCTCAAAACATTTTATATCCTTATCAGATTACTCGGGATTAGTCAAAACTGTGCAAAACAGAATTGAAACCATTTGATTGTACCACATTGGATGACTGTAGTATGACAGCTGAATAAAGTTCGTGGTAAATCCAACTTTGTGAAGAACGAAGGTAAAAAAAATGTTGCAAGCAGACGTCTACTGATCGCTCTTTAGCTCTGTAATCCGCCAAGTACCAGGACCTGAGATGACAACGAACGCCTTCAAGATCATTTATTTCTATCATTCAACGTATCAGCGAAGGCGTATAAATCTACACATGCTCACTTACCCTAACGCAGGATATCACCTTGAGTGTGAATACGTGATAAATGAATTAATGATGAGCCGTAACTAGCCAGTAGTAGCTCCTCCGAGGAAGTCGAAAGTTGTGGTAAGTATCACATTATCTACTCAAATTATGAGTTATTTATACGGTACTCTAATTAGATGATCGCACAAAATTCCTTTTTATTTCGCCGCTTCTAGTGGTGGTGTGATATTATAATATACTCATTAATGTAGAGTGATAGAGTGAAATGTGGGTTCGACTTTCACCTAACGCAAAAACTATTGCACATCACTCTACCTCGTCATTAAATGATGGAATATCATTGAAAATTTCCACAAAGCCTTGCTGAAGTTGTTCGTAGAGGTGACAACTGGATGAGGTGCAGGAAATCATCCGGAGAGCATAGTGCATTAAAAGGAGTAAATAGAGCACGTGAAATGACAAAGATTTCAGCAATGAATAATGTTCATAGTTGACGATCTAAGAATTCTCGAAAGTGGGTGTTGAAGTGGCACTGTATTGCAATCTGCGGAATCATTTTTATCAAATAGGCCTTTTTTGTGATTGTTTCGCACAACCTTGTCATTTTTTAAGTTGCAGCCTCTGGCTTCGAAGGAGCTGGTTGTCCATAACCAGGAAACACTCTTTTCTGTGTTTTTTCCTCATTCTTAATTTTCTAACGGTCTCAATCAGCTGCTGTAAAGGCGGCGTCTCGTGCCGTGGGAATGAGCGCCCGTGGAACGCAGGCGCAGTCAGCACGACATCTCTGGAAAGCCACGCAAATGCCGCCCCCTACTAGTGTCGCGTGAACGACAAACGCGACGCCGCCTGCCTATCAACGCTGATCCATGCGGATAATCTGATGACATGTCTGGAGCCTTTCATGAGATCTATCATGGCACTTATACACTTTCATAAACGTGTTTCGGCCTTTCAGCCTCATCAGTAGCACGGTGAATTTAGTCTGGATATTCACTATCTGTCGTAATCAACTGAAAAATGGTGATAACAAATATCACGTTCTGTCACCATTAAAAACATCTTCCCATCCCTCCTGTAGAGTAGGGTTCAGTATAGGGAGTGGGGCACTAATGAAGCGGACGGCTCCGCCGAAGGGTACGTGTGGTTCTGATGTATCAGCCTCGAAAGGCTCTAAGCATTCTCACAGATCACATTGAATGTTTAGTTAGAAATTTTAAAAGAGTAGATGAGATGGATAGATCAGATTTTTTGCACTGTCAGAATAACAACAACGTTATGACTTTCTACGCCTGACAAGAATCGTATGGCTGTAATGTGAAAATTCCTGGAATGTCTCGGAAAACCCGTCCTGGAGACTACGATGGAGCGGACAAAGTCATCTAAAACCTAATAGTGCCACTCGCGATGTAACAACTGTCGTTCTTTCCTGTGTGCCGTCTATTTATCATTTTTTGGCTTTAGTGACACGAATGTTACCTGCAATGTAGCATCGATATCAAGCTTTCGCGATCAGAAACATTTTCCTTTTAGTAAAAATATCTTATTGTTTAGTGAAATTTCTTTTCACTTCTTTTTCTCTTTTCATCTTCAGTTCTTTCGATTTACGAATTGACCTAATGATTACATCCCATGAAGCTTGCACAACATCAGCGATGCTGTAAAATTGATAACACTCCGTTTTATTTGATTATTTGCTTACTAATTAAATAACCCGCCATAAAATCTTCCGTGTAGATCTTAGAAATTCTAGCAAACGAAACTTTTCCTTGTAATAGTAGTTCACAAAGATTTCGGAAGTTTTTGCGTGCTGTTTCGATTGCTGCATGAACATTTTGCGTTCCTTATGAACATCACAAATTAGTGATAAAGTCGATTTCGTTGGCAGTCCCGCTGGTAGTGGAACTAAGGCGTGTTGGAGAAGAAAGTCGGTAGGAGACGAACCAGGAGATTGCTTTCTAATGGACTGCATCAATAACCTATCCCCTACCCCATTCCACTAATTTTTATTTTGAAATATTGAGAATGATATTTAAATTTTGAGGGTGAGATTCCTGGAGATTTCGTCAGTTTTTGTTCTATCAGATAAAGTAAAATCTACTATCGTAAATTCAAAGAATCTTAACAGCTACGAGAATTATTCGAAAATGTTAAATGCATAAAATCAAAAATTTAAGAAAATTTTTGGATCTGTGTCAAATCTCCATGTTTACGATTGCTAAATGTCTACAAACTTTACTTTAATAATGAAGACAACTCTCGTTTTCACAATACTCTTCGCTTCGCTTAACACTGAAACATTCACAATAGAAACTCTTTCGCTGGGATCGGCCAAGCAGAGGCTTATAATCTAAGGCTATTCTACATTGACTCGTTAGACCATGAGATCAGTTTAAATCTTTATCTTGAACATCGTCGAATTTTCGTATGTGGATGGTGGTGGCACATTAGCACCGAACTCGCGTTGTGTAGTGTTCGACGCTCTCGAAAGGCCTTTGTTACTTTCACGCGATGTGTAATATCTTATTCATATTGTCTTTTTTTCAGTCTCTTCTAGGATGCTGAGCACTAGAATACGTTCTATCAGTTTTACCTCAATTATACTATTTATTTAAATTATTTTATTTGATCCGTCTCACTTTTTTCTGCTTTTTCTAGTACTTCTAGCTCGACTCGCCGCTTGCTTTAGCATTTGATATTCCGAGCCAAATGTATCATTAGAAACGAGCTTCAGTCCTTTTCTTCTTTGAGCAATTCCTTGCTATTAGTGGGGATGTAATTTGAATATCTTTTTTGAGCAACCAAAGCTATCTCCGCGGAAATCAAGTCTTTCGACAAGCAAACCGTGGTCCTCGACTGGATCTTCCATGAATTGCCAGCCTCGTTTGGACAGGATCTTCTCGGAAGTGTTTTGTTAAAAGCAATTTGACTCTTTGTCCTTGACCAATGACACAGAAACTTCGTACGAAGAATGCGGTGATCAGATCTGCCACAGTATGATTACGACTATGTCAGGTAGACATCATCTTCTATTTGTGAGTACTTAGTCGATTCCTGCATGTTCGTCCTTCCATACCAACGGTGACATTCATTCTTCTGAAAAGTGAATTTTCGTGAAAGAAAAGTGTTGTGACAGAAATCTCACCAAACAACTCCATTTTCTTTTTCTTTCTGTAAGTCAGAGATTCCTCCAACTGGGGATAAAATGCATTTAAGTGGGGCTTGTGGGACCGTGGACGAGTGGTTGTGATGACCTCGAGGCGCGATACGGGCTAAACCTTATCACCCAACACTGTCCTGTATCGACAACGAACGCTTTGTGAAAAGCCACTTCTAGGCTCTAGTTGAGATAGCAAAAAGAAGCGCTCAATCAGTATTCCATGACCTTTAATGGAAAGACGAAAACGAATTGATTTTTACAACTGTTGGATACGCACAGTGAAAAAAAAAACACGCTGTGATCAAATCAAGTGATAAATTCTTGTGTATCAGCTGTATTGGTCAGTAAGTAGAAGTGACGATAATGATCTTCTTATGACGCGTTGGTTGGATACTAACGATTCTTATGAAAGGAGAAAGGATCTTGCACGAATCGACGGTATGCGAAATGGATGGGTGGACCAGAAAGCCTGCACCATCGACATTCCGTGATAGGACCTCTTCTTCACGGTTAACAAGCAGACTGTTTAGTTGGAGTTCGTTGGTTTTCTATTTTTCGTTTCTTGTACAACACTCACGAAATTTTTTGCTATTCACTGCTTCAGAAATGCATGAGTAGCGACGTTGGGGAGTGCTTTGGCATTAACGTGCACACGTAGAAACAGTCTCCATGGCGTATTGTTTGTGTCCGTCCAGCTGAGCCGTTTCCAATGGCGTCCAGCGTATTCCGAAATTTTGTGGCTTATTATCGGCCTTCTCACCGCTTGACTCCATAAGCGAGAACATTCATTGTGCGAAGTACGGAGGATACCCTATTCAAGGTACGTTTAACACGATGATAATCACAAAGATTTTCATATCGCTGGCGGATCGGCGAATTGGTCATCCAATACTAATTGGTCCGAAGATAGCTGCAATAAAAAAAATCTGGGAGTGAAAATATGGCATACCGCTCTGGGATGATGAAAAAGCAGAATTACACTACAAATACACCTGATAACACTCTCAAACATAGAACATTTCCACATTTTGTCAGCTTTCAAATGTTGAGCAACGCTAAATAAGCCCGATGCAATTTGAAATACAGCTACAATAATGCTGAGATGCAAACGTAACTCGGAATGTGAAGTGACTTTTAACTACAGATTAGACTCTTGCTGAGGCTATGAGCTATCCGCCTCACCAACCAGCGTCTTCCCTTTACCTTTTTCTCAGTCATGGTTTGGCCGTTTTAGTGTTATCACCAAACACCTCCCAGAAATAGGTTGAGAGGCCCAAAGCGGCACTGAGTTTTGCTAAGGGGGAGGTTCAGTCGGGATCACCATGTTCAATTATGCTTACTACTATGCCTGCTGTTATGCTTGCCTATTTATCCATGATAGGATGATGTGTGAGTTACAACCGCAAGAATTTAGCGATCCTCGATCTCGGATCATTGTTTATTTTTGACTTCCCACAAATTGCATTTCTTGACAGAGAAAAAACTCAGATATTAAGGTGTATACTGAGTGTTTTGGCATTGCTGAGAAAATGCGGCACTGAGCAAAATGTCAAGCCCACCTTAATTATTGATCTTAATCAAGAAGGTTGAGGCAAAAACACTACAATTTGATCATTAAAGCATCAGTGCTTTATTCCGATTGTAATCTGTATGACCACACCTGACTTTCACTTTTTTTCTCGCATCCGTCACCAATTTAAACCTACAGATGTTGGAGTGAGAACCCATCACAGTAGGGCAGATTTGACAAGCGGTAGAAACAAATGGAAGTTACTCTGGTAGACTCGACGGCTGTCGAGACTGAGATATCGTTGACTCATAATATCATAGTAGAACATCTACAGCCCTCACGATTATTGTCATGATTATGAGTGCATCTTGTGCACACGTGGTCCAACATTTGTACACGTGCCCTGCGCTATGCGAGTTTTATTTCTTCTGATATCCGAGATTTCTTGTGTTTCTACCGCCTTTTCTTAGTGTTATGGTGCTTCATACATACCTAAGAAAATTGAGTGGTGAGCAAAAATGCGACGTCAGACGGGAGTTGAACCGCGTTTCATCCAAACCGGCGTCACGTGCCACCACTACACCACCGAGGTGGATTCGCATCACTACTCATTCTTCAACATCTCTATGTTAGCCGTCGGCCACCAGTCTTTAACTTTTTTGGTCGGGTATGCGATATCGCTCTACAAACCCACTTGAGCTGACAACCATTTTGATAAGTAATACTCGAAATTTCTTGTTTTTACTGCCTTTTTCGTAAAGTTATGATGTTTCATACATACCTAAGAGATTTGAGTGCTGAGCAAAAATATTTTCACAAAATCTCCTAGGTGTGTATGAAACTCCATAACACTGCGAAAAAGGTATTAATAGCGCGAGAAATTTCGAAAATTACTTATCACAATGGCTGTCAACTCACCTGGGTTTATAAAGCGAAATCGCATAGCCGACCAAACCTGTTAAAGGTAGCTGGCGGATAGCTAACATTGAGATGTTGAAAAATGAGTGGCCGGGCAAATGTGCTTCGGTGGTGCAGTGGAAGGGCACGTGCCCCGGTATGGATGAAACGCGGGTTCGACTCCCGCCTGAGGTCGTATTTTTGCTCACCACTCAGTTCTCTCTCAATATCGTCAAAATGGTAAGTTTTGTATATTGCGGCAAATAGCACTGATTTTATATAAGGAGCGAAATGGTTATATAGACTGTTCTCAAAGCCGACTACGTTTTCAACCACTTTTGAAATGATTAATACGTCTATTTTATGAAGCTTGCCCAAGAAAACATTGAATAACGGGCACTTTAAATTTTATCCTTGTAGCAAACACTCTACTGAATTATTTTCAACTACAGATTTATTCAAAAACATTTTAAACTTTTTCGATTGGGTTTAGTGAAAAGGTTAGAATTATACAACCGAAATCTAATGAATCTATTACAACAATGGAATTTTGAAGAAAGTGTCTTGTGAACAATGTCATTCTCTCTTCCACATGTTTTGTATAACAACTGAGTAATTCATCCAACCCTGACTCCCCAGAGACTTGATCTGCAAAGAAAAAGTGGGGGGTTTGTATGATCTTACTAGATGAGTTCCTTTATAGCGTCTTACTTCTATGTTATTCCTGATGTCTGCTATTCGTTTTCGTTTTATTCTCGTCAATAAAATCCCTGACAGCCATGGCAGAACGAGTGTGTTGTAGTTAAAAAACTGAAATCTCGCAACATTCACAAAATAATGAATAATGAAGCAAAAATAAAACAAAAACGTGGTCTGATGGAATATTACAAGCCTTTCATGAGGTCTAGTATGGCAACTCGGTGGTATACGTATGTTTTGGTGTTCTGCTGTGTCTCATCAGTACCACATGTCCTAAGGCTCATAACTAATAATAGCAGAGGTGCTCATAGGTACTAGTAGCCGGGGTCATAGCTAATAGTATCAGAACCGTTGGGCATGTGGAACTGATACAGTGGAGGAGAACGCCGAAACGTGCGTATATTACCGAGATGCTATACAAGACCTCTTGAATGACTCAAAAAATTCTATCAGACTCTATTGAATTTTCAACTGTGGCTCAGAATAGGTGATTGGAAGGTATTGCACACAAATATACGTCGAGCTACCTTTTCTTCTGATTTTCTTATAACGAAAAGGACGGTGGAAGGGCAGAGGAGGAGGAGGAGGTGGAGGAGGGAGGTGGAGAGGTTAGTGATATCGGTAGCAGGATTGATTCCCCTCCCGCCACCGCTCTCCGGAAATGAGCAAACGAACGCTCTAGACACGCTAGCCTGACTATTCTCAAGACTACAGGGGAATCCGCTTAGTCACTATTTTCCCACAGTTATTAGGATACGAATCTCTCTCTTCAGGGATCCTGCCCGCTTAGTCGCGAGGACACTTGGCGCGTCCCCCAGGTGGTGAATAGGGAATAAACGCGAACCAAAAGCCACCGTGTGCTTTCCAGAGACGCAGGTGGATTCAGGAGATAAGCTCCACTCTTCTACAGCGCCTATTTGACAAAACTCTATCTCTACAGTCAAGTCGGCCAAAAGCCCGGCTGGGAAGTAACAGGTTGGGAAAAAAGTACTGAGAAAGTGCTTGTAACGTTTTCGGATGTCGGCCTTTTTTTCCGTTTTGAGCTCATTTGAAAGCCCGTCTTCTCCAGTATTGATTGGTATATAATTTATCTACTTCGTTAGTGCGTTGATGATGGTAATGCTGATGCATTTTGATGTGTTCACTTGCCACCGCTGCATTTGAAGCCAACAGCCATTAGTGTATCATCAACAATCTAATTTGCTCGCTTGTTAACTCCATTTTGAAATAATTAGATAAATCATATGCCAATCAACGCAAGACGACCTTTTGAATGAGCCTAAAAGCAGAATAATGGCCGACATCCAAAAGAGTACATGCCTCTTTCTCAGAACTTTTTCCTCAACCTATTACATAAGGCGGTTAGAAGTCGCCTCCAACAAATAAGCTTTTCCCGCTCCTGCGAGGGAGACTGGCAAACTACTTGTGAGTACCCAGTCCCAACGTTTGGAGCCTAGCAAGCTATACGTTGGATATCAATTTGATAAAAACAGTAACAAAAATGGGCCTCATTCCCCTGATCCCGAAAGAGCCCCTGGTACGACAGCGCCAGGTGGGACGAGTACGGAGAGGCTGCTAAAATCTCAGGGACAAACTAGGCTGCCAAGATAGAAACGGACTAAAATGACGATATCTACCTACAATGCAAGAACCCCTGCTCACGAATCCGCTTTAGAAGATCTTCTGATTCAAGCAAAAAGGATAAAGCGCGACGTCATTAGCTTGGCTGAGACGAGAAGACGCCATCCATTGCACGCTGTTTATGACACCGGAGAAGAACTGGCGATAGCAGAGGTGTTGGCGGAGTAGGCATCCTCGTCAAATCGAATTTGACAGTGAGCATCGATTCATTTAAATAACTAACTATCCGTATCAGACGATTACGGTTGAAAAGATGTGGTTCAATGCCGGGTATGACCATCTTCGTTGCTTGCGCGCTAACATCAAGATATGACGACGACGAAGTCGAGGTGTTCTATATGGACCTCGAAAAATTCTTCAGAGAAGACCATACATTCTTCAAGGTCATTGTCGGAGATTTTAACGCAAAAATTGGACCCAGAAGAACGTCTGAAGAACGTCACAGAGGGACCCACGGACTAGAATGGAATGAACAGGGTGAGAGGCTATCTGAGTTTATCATGACGTCCCAAACCATCCATGGTAACTCGCAATTCCAAAGGCCTCTTTCTCAGCGATGGACGTGGGAGTCTCCCAATGGAGAGTACCATAACGAAATAGATCACATCATAGTAAATCGAAGGTTTTGCCTGACCGACGTCGCTGTTGTTCCTAAGTTCTACACGGGATCAGACCATCGCCTTCTTCGCGCAACATTCCGATTTTCGAGGAGAGGAGAGAAAGCCGCTGAATTCAAACAACGTAGTCCCAGAAACTACCTTAAATTGGAACGTATTTAAATCATTAGTCGGCTCCTGGGAAGGTATCGTTGTCGACAACATTGACGAAGAATACGATCGGCTCGTTGAAGGTCTTCACGTAAGCGCCGTGAAAGCCGAGTCCTAAAGTCACGAGGTGGTACTTATCTCCGCGGACACTCGAGCTGGTACGTCAAGGTGGATACGCACGAGTTACACATAATCGAAATCTTACGTCCGATTTTGTGAAACGCTGCAGAGATGCGTTAAGAGAAGACCTCAAAGAGAGACGAGCAGCAGTTATGGCAGAGTTGCAGAAGCTTGGAAGAGCATTAGCAAAGCCCAGCGAGGCTTCGCCAATTATAAGACCAAGATGATTGCACTCCGATGCCTTGACGGGACACTTACAGCTTCCAGAAGGGCAATGAAGAAAATCGTCCACCAGTACTACTCTGGTTCCTCCGCTAGCCATGTCCTCTTACCGTCATATAAACTGAAACGGGATGAATCTGTCGTTCCATCGGTCCTCCCTTCCGATATCCGACATGCTATATCGTCGGTGAAGAACAGAACAGTACCTGCTCTAGACAGGATCAAACCAGAACACATGAGGAACCAATCGCCAGTTCTCATCAACACCCAGGCTCGGTTCCTCACTCGCTACTTCTCAAAATGCAAGGTTCCCATTCAATGGAAAACTAGCAAGACCGTGTTGTTGTTAAAAAAGGAATCACGACAAAGGCATTTATTACCCAATCTCTTGCTGATCGTTGTCTATAAACTCTTCACTCGACCATCCTTAACAGGATTGACAGAATACTGGAAAAAGGACAACCATGCGCACAAGCAGGGCTCCGAAAAATATTTACTGCCATAGACCACATACACACGATTACAAGACTCATTGAAGTTTCACGAGAGTACAAAATACCGCTCCGTCTCACTTTCATCGATCTGAAGAAAGCCTTTGATTCAGTGGAAACAGAAGCGGATAGAGACTCTGGATAACCAGGGCGTCACTACTCGGTATATAATGATTCTTCGTGAGCTTTATAAAGATTTCACGAACATAATATCTCCATTCTACAACAATATCACCATTGACGTAAAAAGAGGGGTTCGACAAGGCGATACAATTTCGCCAAAACTATTCACTGCCACCCTACCAAACGTCATGCGAACATTTGAACAGGACGATATGGGAGTGAAAATTGATGGTCGACAATTGCACTATCTTCGCTTTGCTGATGATATCGTCCTCATAACGCCAAACATCAGCCAAGCAGAACGAATGTTGACAAATTTCGACAACGCCTATGGAGATTTTTCTTCAATTAAATCTAATGAAAACTATGTTCATGAGGAACGGATGGGTTTTGAATGCCCCATTCACGCTCAAGGGAACGGAATTCTCCGAATGCTCTAATTACGTCTACCTTGGTCCTGAAATAAACATGATGGACTACCTAGCTCCAGAGTTGAGCAGGAGGAAACGACCGACTTGTGGTATCGAAGATGTGGTGAAAAGGACAAAGAACATCCGACTCCGTGCCCACCTTTTCGATTCGACAATTATCCCTGCCCTAACGTATGCAGCAGAAACCTGGTCGCTACGTAAGCAGGATGAAAAAACACTTGGCTTTATCAAACGCGCAGTTGAAAGGTCTGTACTAGGAGTATCCCGTGTCTCGCAGATGAGAGAAAGATTCCGAAGTTTCGACCTACATTAACGATCGAAAATCAGAGACTTTGTTCTACACGCCAGTATATCGAAAATAAGGTGGGCTGGACACGTAATGCGCTTCAACGAAAAGCGATGGACGAGAGCCGTCACCGACTGGATCCCTCAGGATATCAAGCGCTATAAAGGAAGACCATCGACTCGATGGTCCGATTTTTTAAGAAAAGACTAGAAGAAAGTTATGATGCTCAGCGAATCTGTAGAGCGAGGAGGACACATTGGACTACTCTTTCTTGCGATAGGGAAAAATAGAGGTGTTGCTGGTGCCCGCTCGAGTCACCCGGCGATCAACGACGATAGATGATACAGGTGATTAGGATGCAAAATCCTCAAGCAAGCGATGAATGCGACTATAGGAACTGACTGCTAGAAGTTTTGAGACCCGCACAATAGATCTGAGGACATTTGAGAATATTACAATGTGGAGGAAATAAAAATAAACGAAAGTGAATGGAAAAAAAAGATAAAGAACTATGCTGAAGTAAACTGTGTTAAAGGCATTTTTAGCAATCAATAGGCATCGCGTTTTTTTCTAAAGGCACGCATAGCCTATGCTTTAGAGCGCTAGTCACCGGCTGATTCACTTACATCAGTGTTCTCCCTGTAGGCAATCATCATTTCACGTGTAGCGGGATAAAACTTGAAGATCAACAAAGAAATATCGATGAAGATGAGCGTAACGAATTGGGTGATTAATATCCAGAGGAGCATTCCAGTTGACACCCTATTTTCCATCAACTGGAACCGCGATGATAGTGAGGCACTAAACGATTTTATTGGATTGGAAAGAAAGTTCTGGGGCACTTCTAGAGAACTGAAAATTTATTCATGAATTTAAAACCAAAACAGCAATCACTATTCTTCAAACTGAAGGCCATCGTTTTCTACGATTTTCTGCCATTGGTCCGCCAAGTTTCGGATCTGATCAAAGTCCCATTCCTTTGACTTCGTATCAAAGAGCTCCTGACATGCTTCTTCAACTTCATTGAGTACTTCAAATCGGCGGTTCTTCAAGAAGTGTTGCATTGGACAGAAAAGGCCAGAGTCGGATGGAGCACTGGGCTGTAGGCGGAATGAACCTCGACTCCGTCCAGTTCTGTTAAACTTGCCTTGGCCTTTTTGACAGTACGCGGTTTGGCATTGTCTTGCTGCATTAAAACACGAACTTCGATTGTATTGTTGGACATGGCGGATTTTGTAACAAAATGAACAATGACGAATACTATGTAGGCCTTCAGTGGGAAAGTCCACGTGAGAAACTGTAATATTCTCATGATATGCATGGGAGTTATCTCGTGCTCATTGAACTGCCCCAGAGCTTTCTTTGTAACCGTAGTATTGATTACTGGCACCAATAAACAGCTTTAAACTGTTTATCCCTTGTCTTGCTGGCCCACTTGAAGATGGTACCTATTTCTTGCGTTTTTTTTTTGAATTACTGAAAACTCTTATCTCTCTCCTTCCCTCGTTACCACACTCTCTGACGATTTCTTCAACAAAATATCAAATTTCTTTCTGTAAACCAACCGAAATTTTCGTTGTCGAGCTACATAACGTAAAAACAAATGTGAGCGCTAATCCAGTTAAATTGATCAACATAATCACAATGAGGAAGATCTTGAAGCGAACATAACTCCCACATGGATCACGTAGGTTCAAATACGGTCCTTCAGTATTCATGTCCCAATAAAGGGCAACGAGAACAGCCGCGGTGAGGATTATCTGAAACGTAAAGTTACATCGATAGCGAAAGATGGCAAAGACACTATTTACACTTCAGAATGATTTTTCAGCATCTCTTACCACTGCGGTAATCATAAAAAGGCCAATCCTTTCATATCTGGATTCATAAGCTCGAACAAATATAGCCGCCAGACATCTTTCGATTAATATAGCGATTTGAAAAAACTGAGCGGAAAGTAAGATGAACGTCGTGATGATTTTAGTAGAAGCATAAACGAATCTTGACAAAAAGATCTGACATGGTTTTGCGGTCAAGAACGGCTGTATCAGATAGTGCAACTGTAACAGGAGTATTAACAGTAAAATCACAAGATTCGATGGTGTGCTATCTAGTGGATAAAATGGTTTATGTATAACCCATATATAAAACGATAAATCGATATTCTTGCACTGTAAACAAATCCTTTTTTTAATTTTGAAGGATTGGAAGTAAGAAGGCACACAGGAGAGACATTTTGTGAATTATTTGCAAGTTGTAGGGAAAGTGATATACAAAGACTGGATAAATTTTTAAGAAAGTTCAAAGTCTGACCATGCCAGGGCTATACACGCGTGTTTCGGAGGTCTCGCCCTCCTCGTCAATAGCGCTCACTGCACATACGCCTCCTTGCTACAATGCAAGGCTTAATGTGGGGTGTGAGCTACTGACGGGGGGGGGGGGGGGGGGGGGGCGAGACCTCTGAAACACGCGTGTATAGCCCTGGCGTACCATCCTTGGGTAAGGCTTTTAACGTTCTCAAAAAATTAAATTGAATTTTTATTGCGAGGTTTTGAAAACAGTCGATGCCATAGATCAAAGACTGGATATTCAAATGAAATCCTTTCTTTATTCAACCGCTTATTTTTCCTAACCTCGATATGATGCCAGATGATGAGATGATTATACCCAGTGATGTAGAGTTATGTGTAAACTTTCGCGTCAGGCGGAACTCGAAGCCACATCTCACTCTATTCGTGAGCTCGTGCTCTAACCCGTTGCACTACTGACGCCATTTTTCACACCACTCTTTCTACGCTACAACGCATCTGTATGTCGTCCGCCAATCGTCAACGACCCGGCCCGGGTAGTCGCTATCGACATTGAACCCCAGTCACGCTGACGGATATTGGGTAATGATGACCAATTGAATTTCTTCATTTATTTGACCGCTTTTTCAAACAAGCTTGGTCGAAAGATCAAAATCGCTGTATAAACCCAATTAAGCTGATTACCACTGTAGTTATAAAATTCCAAGATTTGACGTT
The DNA here is from genome assembly GCA_019055375.1 of Parelaphostrongylus tenuis. NCBI lineage: Eukaryota > Metazoa > Nematoda > Chromadorea > Rhabditida > Metastrongylidae > Parelaphostrongylus > Parelaphostrongylus tenuis. The sequence continues at coordinate 190,148 of JAHQIW010007096.1, read as the reverse complement.
TTTACTGCTTTTCGCAGTGTTATGATTTTCAAATTTTTAAAAAGAATTGAATGGTAAGCAAAAATTCGAACTCTGACGGGAGTTGAACCCACGTTTCATCCACACAGGGGGTGCGGCTTACCACTACCCAGGTCACCGGTTACTCACCACTCATTCTTCAATATCTTCCTATCAAAGCTATCAGCCACCAACCACTTACGGTAAGCAATATCGCTCTATATACCCAGTTAAGCTTATAACCATGGCAGCTATAATTCCAACATTTCTTATGTCTTTACTGCTTTTTGCTTACCACTCAAACTTTGAATTTTTGCTTAAGACACAATTCTCTTAGGAATATTCGAAAATCATAATGCTGCGAAAAGTAGTAAAAGCATAAGAAATCCTGGAATGATATACAGAATAGTCTTTTGCCTTTGTTGCTTTTGCTTGTGTTTAGTCATAAGAGTGATAGAAAGCCCTATCTTATCCTGTGAATGACATTGTTGAGTCTTTAAGTTTTCTTGAAGCGTGTGGAGGACGGATGAAGTAATCCTCTCGTCACAAGCACGGCGCTGCTTCAAACCTCCGGGCTTGTTTAGCCCCTTTTTTACAGAGTCGAGAAAATGCTACCATGAATGTCTGGAAACATCTCTCGGTACTCTTTCGTCATTGCAAAGCATTTTTTTTTCAGAGGCCTTTTTGCAAGATTGAATTTTTTTGACTAACCTTTAGTAATCACTTGACATCTTACATCTTGAAAACTTTGATAACATACTTGACATCCAGGAAGGCCTATTTACTGCGCTGAAGTAATTAGAATGAAATTGAGTTCCACACTCGATGCGGCACTCAAGAATGGGCTTCATCGGTATTCGACGACATTCATAGAAGAAAGCGACAGTTCTCTAGCAACCAAAGCCATTACATTAACAGAAAAAACACCAAATCTGGATCTCACTCACATCAAGCGCAAAACAGACAATCATCTATATATTCACAGTAGAGGAATGACCAGATATCAGTTTTTGGGGCTTTCACTTTGGACATCAAGGTCTGCTGTCCCATTACGAACGCTCTCCTCCTCTTTTCCAAGAAATAGTTCCCTAACCATTTGAAGATTCAACAGTCTGAACAATCATTCAAAAGAGCTATGAGCTGTTGAATCGATAAGTCGTTCATGTCTATTGCTGCTTGTTATTGTAGAAGCTTGTGGTTTGCTCACACAGCGATATCAATTGGCACGTTTTTATAAGGATGGGTACGTTAAAAGACTTTGTAATGTGAGCGCTATTGGGAGATGCGTCACGTAGACGATCAGAAACATGTGTTTGTGCAATTGGCTGTAATGTGCTTCAGCAACTAAGATGTTATTAGGATAAGAAACTATGCTATTCTCAGTATTTATTTGCGATCGCCTATATAACAGTATATGTACAAGAGTAGAATGCATAGTATGCCTTCAAGGCAAAGATGGTGATTGTATGAGTAAGGGTACAGTTAATTGAATCTCTTGTAAACTGTACGGCAATAAATACATCATCAAAGCGAGTAGGCCGTTTTGTTCGCATAAAAGATCATTTAGTCGGGCAAACTCAAAGCTAAACCAAATTCCTCAGTAGGCTAACATAAGACACAGATACATAGTTGGAAGGATTTCTAAGTGAAGTCGCCATCCTCGCACAAAAACATAAGACCTCAGTGTGTAAGATTTTGGAAGCATTTCGCATAAACTACATCAATCCAAACATGGACGGCAGACAGGAACGCCTTGTCACTACACGTGATATGATATAGCATATAAGACTGCTATTTTGACATAGGAAATGCATTCGGAGTCCAAGTGACCCTTGCACTATCATTCTCCACTTAGACAAAAGAAGATTGAACTTTAGATGTAGTTTTTTTTTACGTTGGAGTAATGGAGGTGTTGGCTGACTGGATTGTGAGTAACCTGGCTTCTCAGGCGCTGAAAAGGCGAGACCATCAAAACATTAGCTGTTAATGAATTATGTCATTAGAACCTTGTACCTTGGGCTCGACTTACAAAAAGAAGCTTTTTAGTATATTAGTTCCTTTGTCTTCAAGAAAAAATCTGACAGGAAATCAAAGAAATTGATTTGATATGTATTGAGAATTGAACAAAAAGCATGTGCATTGTAGGGCACCCTTTACCTCTAAGCAATACACCAATAGACGCATCCTTAGATTGCTGCAGGTAAACACTGGGCAAGAAGGCGATATCCGAGCGCTTGGTGATACTCATTATCAAAAAGTAAGGTTCTAGTTTGGCCTCCTCCCCAAGTCTCTCCTGCAATCAGTCGGGACGCCTTATGAAATGCCTCATCTCGAGTTCCTTCGAGATCACAAAGAGAATTGCCTGACCAGTACGTATTCTGAGACATTTATTGAGAAGATGAAATCTTCAAGCGACAGTCAAAATTACACATAAAATGTCCGAAGACCGTTGGGATTATGAATGTGTGGGAAGGAATTGAATGCTAAAAGTGCTGGAATTTGCATAATAAAATGCGATTAACGTCAGTATAATGTGGGAAAATAATAATTAATATAAGGCACAGTAAATCATTCAGAAAAACCAGCCTTCATCCCAATATTGAAACATGCATACATCAGACAGCAGAGATAACATGAATAGAGAAGCATCTGAAAAATTTCTTATGTCGCTGTTGAAAAAAAACCTAAGTTTAGTTCTCGTTTTTCTAGAATTTAGAACGGCATGCTTTGAAAGGTGCCCATTGAGATTTTATCACATTTTTCAGTTCTCTTAAAAGCTTAGTCTCCTCAAAGACTCTGCAATCTGGGCGTCTAACAGAAATTTCAGATGAAATGATGAGTTGAAATATTATTCACCTTCAAATTTGTATGAAACATTGATAAGTCTTTGTTGTGTTTATGAATAAACCAGAGAATATAGAAAACAGATAATATTGATATTATCAGCGAAACAGTCAGAGAGACACGATAGTACCACGAAGTAGCAATAAGAACACCGTGCTGAAAATAATTACAGGAAACGCATAAATTTAGCACATAATCTCAGAATTCCATGGAATTTGCCTGGAATCGCTTAATAGAAGGCACTACTATTATCGTGCGACCCGATTTGCATGTATCACAACATCCGGATCCCATCTCTCCTTGCATTCGTCATTTATAGCACTTCATACTTTTAGAGTGTGGAGTTTCTGGTTCTTGAGGATTGCGATCGTCTTCGTGGATTACTGAGTGCTGATCGAGTTCATTATTCGTACCCTTGGATAGCCGTGATAGCACACCTACACATTGATCACAGGAGTGCGCTTTAGGCGTGTCTCATACCACCTTTCCGATCATGGGAATATGGCTTGTATGCACGAAATTTAAATAAACCACTCGACACTACCGTACAAGCTCCAGTATTTCTCATATTCGCCTAACTCCCGCGCAGCTATCATGCGTCGAACTAAGCAGTTTGGCTGCGCGTTTTGTTGAAATTCGAAAGTCTATGTGTTTCCGCTCTCACTGACGTGTTGAATGCTGAACGAATGGCAGATTTTTTTTTCGGAATCTCGTGATTTCATAGCAGAGGTCCTCAAGTTGTCGTCAATCCTAGTCAAAATGGAAAAGAAGGAAGATCGTTTCTTGAGAACTCTAACTTTCCGCAAGATCACAGCGGAATTTGTGTTACAACTAATTTGCGTTTACTACAGTCTGCAGAGATGAATCAATGTAGGATCCGACTCTGACCCTCTTCATACGTTTCGCATGAAATATCGTAACCGATGAAAAACTTGCATAACTTCTTAAAATTCTTGGGTGCGTAGTATCCGAAATAGCTAATTTAATAAATTACTATAGCTTATCGATAGAGTGGATGTCGATCTTCGTGAATCTTATTAAAATCTCAAATGAGCGAAGGAAGAATTTACTCAGTTATACCTCAATGCAATAGCTTTCGTTTAACATCGTCGTCATTACATTACTGAAGTGCCCTGAAACTGCAAAATAATGCAAGGTGAAAGAAGAAAACGGAAACAGTTGGAGGATGACATCAAATACAACGGATAGTAAGAAAGTTCCAGGACATTTTGATAAGCACGTGGTAATCCCATGCATATCATGCGAGTATAACACTTTCTTATGTGAGATTTTACTAGATATTATTCGTCTTTATTTACTCTTTGTTACAAACTTCCACCGTGTCCAACACTACAATCAAACTTAGTGTTTTATAGCGTTATATTGGAGAAAGCGAGCTTTCGCAGCAAGATGCAGCCGATGAACTCAACGAAGTTGAAGAGTAAGGTACATCAAGCAAATCTGCTTTTTCTACCGAAATTAAATGAAAATCGCTTTGTGGATATCAAATTAGTGTTCTTTCCTTTCAAACTGCGCTAATACCAAGATTGATAAAAGAGGGACTTGCGGAACCAAAGTCTGGATGGAATCAGCAATGGCATTTAGGATGCCGAAAAAGAATAACATCTCCATTGCACTTATGAAGACAAATTAATGAATGTCATTTCGAGTTTCGACCTTTTGTTTCGAGTGCTTCTGAGACCTTGTTTAAAACAATATAATCCGATACCATAATTTGAGCCTTTCATAAGGTTTCTTAGCGCACTTATACAGTGCTAGGCACGTGTTTCAGCATTACAACCCCGTCAGTTGCGCTGTGCCTTTTTGTTCAGCCAATCCTTTGCGAGGGGATATACCACCTATATGGAAAGGAATCGGCGACGACATCTTACACTGCATGTGAGTGAACAATTGCTTCACACTGCAGCGATAACAAACCACTACATGTCAAGTGCTAAATTCACCCGACATTGTAGTGATTGGCAGTCGATTGCTTATTGTTGGCGAATTGAATAATACCTTTATATTCGACTGTTTTTCAAGACTTCGCTCAAGGCACTATAAGGTTTAGGAGGGGACAGATGAAAAACCGAACTCGTTTGCTGCTGAGGAATTTTTCAAAGGAGTGTTAGTCATCATTCGAAAGTTGAGACTTGAGGCTGCAGCCCAAAGACGCCGGTTTTTCAAAACATCCCTTTATGATGCTATAGGATGCAGATCAAAAATAATCTTTAACACTCGTTTTTCGCCTTCATTTTCATCACGTGTATAGTTCGCTGGAAGCCTAAAAGCATACCAATGTTTCACAGTATCATGTTAGATCGCTTTATTCGGAGTTTCTTCCAAAGTGGAGGAAAAATTCCTAGTTGAACAAGAAATCAAAGATCGTCTCTTTTCGCTCCACCCCTGCCACGGCAGTCACCTTGTCAGATAGCTTGCAAACTATATTACCAAAATTGTAAAACTCGATCTTATTTTTCCTCCTAAATCGTTTTCCAGTAAATAAGCACATCTCTAGAATCAGGAAACATTATGCATTATAGATAATTACTAATAATCTAAAGAAAGAGCTCTGTTCGGCGAGGTTTAGGCACACATAATTACTAACACTCCCGTGAAAAGTTCCTCTTCAGTGAATGAGACCGATTTTTCATTTGTCCCCTCCTAATCATTAATAACTTAGTATAAGTGATAGCATATTCTAAGCCTTTCATAAGGCCTGTTATGGCACTTATACAGTGCTGGAAGTACGCGTGGGATTTTCGGCTTCATCAGTAGAACGGTGCCTTATGATTCAGTTAGTTCCTCGCAGGGCGATATTCCCCATTTCACTCCCCACCCCACATACCAAGGAATCGACTCCGAAATAGTTGCACTGCCAGCAAAGTGACAAGGAATTAGCTGAAACGAAAGTCACCATGCTACTGATGAGGCTGAAAGGTCGAAATGTACGTCTAGCATCATATAAGTGTTATATGAGATCTCATGAAGGCTTAAAATATGTTATGAAATTACGTATTGTTTTGAGCGAGGTCTCGAAAAACAGTCGACTATAGAGGTATTATTCATTTTATCAGTCATTCATTTATTTCATTTATCATTTCATGAGCAATCGACTGAATCACTAAAATCCAAAACTGAGTTGCAAAGAGGAGTGTCTCGTGATTACTCGTGACATCGCTCCATACTTCAAGATAATTTTTCAATCTATACTAGACTTATTCTAGCTCTATGGAATAAAACTTAGAGCAGCAAAACGATTACATTTTAATCAAAACTGTTCACTATGCGAATCAGAACTTGTTTGTCACGTTCATTTTTGCTAGGGTTACAAATGTATTTGCCTGAGTGGGTTGTGAATCAATTGAAACATTCCGCGCTCTAAAAAAAAGCAATATCACCGAAACGTCAATCATTGTATCATTATTGTACTACATTACCGGATTCAATAAAACTATTGCAAACAAGCTCGTATCTCCTCCAAGTAAAGTACTAAATCTATAGCTAAATGTTTTGATAAAAGCCTGAGCAACGAAATTTATTCAAACCTCCCAAGTGAAGTGAATGTGCTTGAATTTATATTTGTCAAGAAACAGTACAATTTAGAACGCTTCTGCTTTCATTTACTACTTAATACATTTTCATGGCGGGGTACAACCCTCCACAAAGGTAATTGCCGGCTCAAAAAGCAATCAAAATTGCGAGTTTTGCTCATTCTCAGCATTTTGTAATTGTTTTTCACATCGTAATCTGCTGAAAAAATGCAGGAAATAGAAGTTGAAGCAGACAACTGAAGCAGGTATTTTTTGCAGTGTGAGGAATTTTTGAACAAATAGGCAAAATCCGCAATTCCTTCCACCAAAATGGATGGTGTTTGAGAGAAGTTTCAAGACGACACACAGATCAACTGGAAAGAGAAGTGGAGATATTTGGCGCTTGTGAGTTCGCCAAAATCCTTGGAGGTTACATTCACAGATTTACTTATGACTGTAACCGAGCCATTACAGCAATTAAAAAAGTCCTTGTATCTTATATGCTGTCGAGAAGGGACAGTTTAGTTGGCCTAGTCGGATCACTATCGTGCACTACTTCAGCAAAGTACGCAGGAATTGTTGGTGCGTTTCGAGTTTTGCTCATACTACAGTGTCGTTGTGATCGTATTTCACATGGTTCTCGTAACTTTATTTCCAAAAAATTGAAACATATCTTATTTCAATGAGAATGCGGCCATGGAAAATTTCTACAACAAGACGAAAGACAGAGAAAACCTCAGCACAGAGTAGGAGCTCCTTCAAAAGAGGACGCAAATGATTGGGAAAAAGGGAAGCAAGCAAGGCGACGGTGAAATGGCGCCTAGTGTCTAATTCTATAGTAACCATCAATCATGCCTTCAATTTCACGGTAGTCACGCCTCACTCACCCAACAAACCTATTTTTTCATAACATTACACATAACAATGTGATGAAAGAAAATTTACTACTTATTCGTTTCGAGTGTTTTCTTAAGACCACAGCTTTAATTTCGATATGCCAAATAATCATTTTTGAGCCACGCATGTCAATATTAAATATACCAGCCAAGAGCAATCGAGTGTACAACACTCTGTGTTCGGTGATAAATTCACTGGACATAGAGTGGAAAACGTTCGTCTTCGCTAACTCTTAATGTGGGGAAGATGCCTTCACAGAGATTTGCAAAAAAGGAGAATGGGTAACTGCCCGACTGACGAGATCGTAAGGTGGAAAGACGTGTATCGGGCTTTATAAGTCAGCCCATCTTTAACAGACCACATGACATGCGTGGCTCAAAAATGATGCTTTGGCATATTATCACTTATTGTTAACGAAAAATCTGCACGTCATCGAAGATTCACGTACGTGACGAAATAGCAAGAGATGTCCAGTAATGGAACTGTTCTTCCATTAGAGTGACTTTTGTACTTGAGCAGATAAGAAAGATACAACAGATAGCTAAAAGAGTGAACTTCCTATTCTATAAGAATTCGAGCTAATTTTCTCCTACCGAAGTGGTACGAAATATTTAAAGGAGACATGTAGCCAGAAATAGAGCAGTTGAACTGATTAACGACTAGGAAAGCACATCTTTCTTTGTTCACTAACACTCTAGCTTATTATTAAGGAATTACAGGTATTCCATGCAATCTGTACAAATACAATATGACGGGAAATTACAGAATGAACACAGGTTCTGAGCAAACACATACGAATATATAGCTCTCGATTACACGTTGACACAATATGCTAATTTATCATAGAAAAAGCGAAAACTCAAAGAAATAAAGGGTGCATTTTTCTTTGTAAGGATTTTCTTGGAAAAAAACATTCGAATAATACTTGTCAATAATATGAAGTAGATTGTCTACCGATCGATATTGAAGGTATTTGTGGAATTGAGTGAACCGATCTCACAGTGGCAGGGGACGGAAAATGCGATAAATGCTGAAAATATCTTACAGGATTGGAGAAAAAACCTCCGACAAGCGAATCTTTTGATCTCAGTTAGAAAACGAACTACTGGATTCAGATGTTCTCGGGCAAATTCACCTAATATATTTACAATATTTGAGAATTAACACCAATTATTTTGACCATTTTTAGAGCCAGTTCAAGTCTGTACACCGATGACTCCTAGGTTACTATAGTGGGAACTGAGAGCTTACGTTACTGCGACTCCGAGGTTGTGGGCGCTCGCCGAGTATAGATTGGGAGGCGAACTCCAATTGACTACCCTCACGTTCTATGTTACTGTTCGTCCTGCTACACAAAGTGAAACGGTAAATGAAGGCCTGAAACAATGTTCCATGCACTCTCTTGGTGAATGCGGCAATCAAACTATCGTAGTTAAGAAATTTTCAAAATTTTGGCTTTATTACATGTTTGACAATTTTCAAATTTTCACCATACAAGTGAACTGAATTTTACACTAAAATTGTCTAACGTCAGTCACTAACTATACAGCGGAATGGTATTGTTGGATTTTGAACCCAAATATTTCTGCCTATCATCAACCCTATCAGGTAAAATAAAATTCATCAGAATCTGCATATTCTTGCCATCAAAGTAGAAGTCCACTTAACCCCTTTAGTGTCACGTTGATTTTCCAGGCGACAGACGGCGGGATTGCGCGGCGGGTGCGGCGAGCGCAGCGCGTTATGATGACGATGTAATAGCTTGCGGATAAAATTTGCGTATCTTATTGAAAAAGATTCAATTGTCAGTTAATAATAGAATGTGATAGAAATCCGCAGTAAAGATATTCTTGGGTAAAACATGCTAGAACAATGGCAAAACAATGAATTATACGTAAAAAATAGAACTGCTTATCGCAGTACGATACCACCTAGTACACTTTAGGATAACAACTTTTATGAAGTTGTAGAAGAGGCTTTATTCTATTGTACCATGGGTAATGCTTTCGTCACCAGCAATTTTTCGTGTCATCCATCCACTTTCAATTCTGCTGTGAATTTCAACTGAATTCACGGCTGTACTTATCAAAGTGGTACTTAAATAAATAAATGCAAACTCTATCAGAGCTTGCTCCAGGCACATATCAAAAAAGTTAATCTACATAACTTTTTTTCAAAAGTCGTTCATTATAGAAAATGGGTTTCCAAAATACATTCATAGAGCAATGTCGAAAGAAATTCGGAGAAAGACCAAAAGGCGTCGTTTTTCCCAACTTTGTAAGTTTAGCACTGAAGATGAAGACTTCAGGACAAATGTGCATGGTTCCACTGAAAACACCTTCGTAAAGGTTCCTCTGATAGTAGTAAAATTTTTCATGACGATGAAGTTTGCCTAGAATCAGAGTCTTATTACCTACTCCAAATAAATTCGCTGTGAAGTTGGAACAACGCACTCCGACATCAAAATATTATCTTCTTTTTTATGTGTAAAATGCAGTATGAAGCTAGTATGAAATCAACAAACAAGCTTAGTATTCAAATCGGCATCTAAAGCTGCCGAGCAATTATAAAAACGTCGATTAAAAAAAGAAACAAAGCTTATGTAGCACTGGCGAACGTGTTACTCGCTGTAGCTATATCATTTTTCCTTATGTTAAAGGAGATCTTTTGACACTTGGAGGCCTTTTTTAAAGAAAAAACCTTTTTGAAAGCCTTTATGCAGAATTTCATCATTTACTGGTAATTATGTCTCCACAGTACCTCAACTTGTCAAATAAAATCTCTTATTTCCTTTACACCGCGCTCAGATATAAACCCAACGCGTTAAATAGGAAGAAGCTTAACTCTCTGCGCAGAGCAGCTAATCGATTTTGCATGTGGCGAATAATTTTCGTTAATCAATAAGCATTCTTCCTTCTCCGCAAAAATTCTAGGTCCTTTGTGCGACTCTTTAGACACTTTTGTGATCCGTCTTAACAGTGTTTTGATCCTCTGTACGCATCCCAGTACTGCTGGCATTCAATTCGTTCTTTCGTCTCTTGAGCGTCGTGAAATACTGGCTGAGCCAGTGCCCTTACGATCTCAAGGATAGCCTGGGCTGTGGCGTTCCATAAGGCGCTGTCGTTGAGTGCCGGAGAGTGTGGGGTCGGAAATCGGCTCTACGCGCGCCCCGACAAGCATTACAACCACTCGGCCACAGTCCCTTTGTGCTACTTTAATACTCTGTGATTTTTGAACGAGCTCATTACTTTTTGTGCATAAATGCATATATAATTCTTGAGTGAGAAGAAAATTCCGAGTATAACGTGATTTCCTTTTATTTATACAGCGTACTTCAAGGACATGAAAAATTAACTTTAGTTCCAACATCAACGAAATTTGTGCCATCGAATTATTACTAGTCTGGTCTAATGGAAAGCCATTCGCAAACTCCAGAGGTGAAAGCAAAGCACTTCAAGCGTGAAACATATTTTTATTTTCGATGCTATATCGCTCTAAAGAGGTTTTCTCAAAGACCAAGCGCAGTGATAGAATTGCAGACAATGAAGTTGTCAAATAACTACTAAAGTAAGAGTATAGTGCAAATGTTCCGTACAGCGAAAAGGACCTCTGGAAATGCCTTTACGGAGGCCATGCGTGCCGTATCCAGAGTACTACCTGACTTGTGTTTACATCTCTATTAGAACGCGAATTTATATAATTTGAACTCGGCAAGCGTAAATTAGACTTCTGAGCAGCGGATAGTTTCACTAATGAAATCGACGCTGCATAACGCACCATTTCCGGTGAGATTAAGGGCCAAAGTTAGCTATCACATTGTTAGCGAGCATAACTCAATTTTCAAAACAGATAATTCTAGTTCTTGTTCAGTCACACGAGATCGAATTTAGAAATGAAGCATGGAAAACTCACGCAAAATCATACAAAGTATAACGACAGCAACTCCAAATAATATGGCGACAGAGAAAAGAACTGGAATCGAAAATTTACATGAATTGTCATCGACTCTAATTTCTATAGAAATTATCACACAATAAGTCTAGCAGCTTCAAAGAGACAGCGGTAACTTATTTTCATAAGAATTCTTACAAATTAGGCCCAGCACATATTTTTTACCAGTAAATAGGTCCTGATGAAAATTAAACTGAAGAGGAAAATAGCACCAAATGCGGTTTATATGTAGTGCTGCAAGCACAAATATCAAACGGCAAAATTGTATTTTCTTTTCGATTTCTAAGAAATATGTTTCGCTGCACCAGAAAATTTCATCAGTTCCACCGCAAGAGATTTTGCTCACAGTCCGACTGAGAACGTTAATATTTTGGTTTCGTTCTCAACTAGAACGAATTTTGTAGGAAAAAAAATGCAGATAATTCACTAGCCGCAAAAAAACAGTGTTGGAAGCGCTGGAAGAGTCTACGTCAGCTACTTGATGAGAAAACCATGTGTGGGGTTCGACACGGTATGAGTATCCGACCAGATTGATTTCCAAACCTGACCATGACCTAAAAGACAACCTAATTATTAACGGAATAATCTTTGGTATCAAAGTGCGCTATATACGTTAAAAGCATTTCCGAAAAAACTACCCGAGGTGATTCTTATATAAGTCATTTTTTTCACTCGATCAATCTTCGCATAGAGCTTTTTCTGCTTTCTTTGTAGTCATTCTATAGCCAGTTTGATAAAAAATCTGTAACAGATTTGCTCGAGAAAGCCTCAACTATGCACTTAAAAAAGGGCAAAGATGGTTTATCGACAAGTTCACTGACTTATAAGTTGAATGATCATCGACATTTATTTTTGTTTCAGATATTGGAATGTGGCATATTATTTTTTATGCATAGAGGCACAAAGATAGCGAAAAAATGAGAACTTAGGCTTCACAATAACTCAAAATGGTTAAAGATATGCACGTTTAATAGACTAATGTACTTAGTAAATAGAGTAGTCATTGTATGCACACCATACCTATTTTTGGAGCGAGAGAGCAGCCTAGGTATCAGTATATCAGTCTAAGTACCAACTTGCTACATACTTTGTATTTCAGGTGGCAGCTTCTACAACTTATACAATTAAACAACTCACACAGGAAAGGATTATGTGAACAGCTGTTCCTCAAACTCTATTTCAGAAAAAAAAACCTCCAAACTCTAATGAAGTTTGAATTGGTATGCAAGATTCTAAACTTCAGACAGGAGATGAAACGCGCGTCTCACTCTCACAAGCGGAGCGTGCTACCACTATACTGCCGATTCCACTGCTCTGCTGTCATTATATATGCCATATAAAGTATTGAAAGTGACAGCACCGACTGTCAACAGTTTGCTGTAGTGAATAAATTTGGCATTAAACTCACTTAAGCTGACAGCTATTGAATGTACCTAAATTCTCCAATCATCAAACGGATTTTTCGTGGCACATTGCGTATGGCGAGAAGTTGTATTTGGTCTCAAGCCGATTGTGTAGACGTATAAAAAGACCACGTACCGCTTCAGAGATGTTTTTTGCGATGACACTCGCTTGTGGGTGCTTCACTGTAAATCGGGCCGTGTTGTCATGCATGATGATAACGTCATCGATAGATGATGTCGGCACGGCAAAATGCTCTGATAGAAACTCATTTAGAGCACTGAAAAGGACACTTGTGATTTTCTTTTCATCAAAAATTAAAAATGATAGAATGATGTAGTACAGCTAAAATATTGTTGAACAGTGACTCTTAATTTGAGAGAGCAGAAAGTTTTTTGCCTTCTGTAAAAATATGAGAACTACATAGTAAACATCAGGATTCTTAACGTTATTTGGGTAGTTTCTGTTCCTACGACAGCTTATGGAAGTTCACTATGTTTCCGATTATATCACCGAGGCCATTGTTCTGCCCTTTCCTCAACCGGTCAACAAAAAACACTGCTCAAAGATGTAGTTGAAGATCTCTTATATTTTCGTATTAGATATTAGTAAAAGGATATATAACAAATTTTGAATGAATACCGCTATATTCGAGGATTCAAAACTTAAGAATCTAATATGTTTTCGTAGACGCTCACTCGTTAAGATATTTAAAAATTTTTACAAAGTTTTGAAAATGAGATAGAATTGGAGTACTCTAGACTTTATGGGAAAATATTGGGACAATCTTTGGAAAGCGATGAGGTTATCTTGTAAAAAATTGAGGAGCTACGAACGTTTTTGCAGTGTCCAATATTCTTATCTACCTAAATGATTTAGTTATGATTTGCAATGCTTAAGGGAGATGAAGACTTAATGGAGATTGGCACCACTGATTTTGACGCCGTTTCAAGAAGAAAACAGCTACGAACTTAAGATGAAATGTTTTTGAAACAAACATTTGTGCTCTTTTCCGCTCTGATGAGGAAATTTGTGGACCAGTCAAAGAAAAGCCCAATTCATAAGCTTCCATGGAGTTTTCGATTTATCACGATGTGGTGGTTGAGATACATCAGTGACACCTAAAACGTTGAAAATATAATGATTCAAGGTTTTCACTGAAAATGAGACGATATTGACGTTCTTTCTTAAAAATACTACACATAATCAGAGTAATTACGAGACTAACATTGAGAGAACACTGTATTGTTCAAGAGAGTCTATCCTCTTAATAAAGTCGATTGAATTTGCTATATGGAGAAAAACACTCATCACTTACAACCGCAACTGTCTTAAGACACAGGCATCTAATTTTGACATGGTGCTGGTGTTGACCCTTGACGAATTAATCTAGTGCGCTTGATATATAAATATATATATATATACACATATTTATGTACATATATATTATATATATGAGCACTTTATACACAGTCTTCACAATTTTTTTCCTCTGTACGGATTCCTATACTTCTCACATTCAGTTTGTGTTTCTTTCAAATTAAGAGGGGACGAATGAGAAGTCGATCTCACTTGCTGGAGAAGAACTTTCCATAAGAGTGTAAGTAATCAATCGAAAGCTGAGACTTGAAGCTCCAACATCGCATTGCTGGTTTTTCAAAACACCTGTTCATAATGCTTTAATACTCAGAATAAATTCATGTTTTATAGAATCACGTGCTTTTTCCACTTAACTCATTAACATTTCACTGAACAAAACTCTTTGCTCAGAGTGCTAGTACTAAAACTATAGCACAAGTTTCGAGAAACTCAAAGATGTGCTTGCTTCTTAAGAAGCTCTTTCAATCTTTCGATTTCCTCTGATCTTTTGATTTGTGCTATGAACCTTGCCGGGCAGAGCTCTTTCTTTAGACTATTGCTAATCATCTGGTTAGCGCAATGGCTTGGGGGCGGTGTTCAGCCAGCACGCGCCGCGCAAACATTACAACCACTTGGTTACGACACCGTATATATATATGTATAACATATACATATATATACATATACATGTTTTATAAATATATATATGCATATACGCATAATATTCTCCTAATAGACTGGAATGAAAGCACAGATTGCTGATGAAGTATTGCAAGAATTTGACATTGCTGTCGATAAAGAAGAGCCTGCACTTAGCACAACACCTAGTGAGCAAAGATTCAAGACAAACTACTAAGAAACCTCTCCAGTGTTCTTGAGAGAAGTACAAATTGAGTACCCACAATTGTCCAGTATGATACTTCAAATCTAGTAGCAGTAGTAACAAAGTACACCATGTCACGCTGGAATCATTGTGCTCTACACAACAGCTATTGAAATACTACTCAGAGCCAACTAAGAAATTTTCTCATTTATTTGTGCCGTAAGAAATTCTAGAAAGCTCAAATATGTGCAACATTAACTCACCTCTGGAAACGCAACACACTCCAGTTTTTTCGCCAGGTATCATAAGACAGTAATGTGTCGATGGGCAACTTAACAGAACATTAAAGTAAAGATGAAGGCATACAGACAAGAGCTAATGTAAGCGACCAGTAAAAACTAGTGGGGACCGCAATAAATAGGGTTAAGATAGAGACTTTTAAAATGAAGTTTTCAACACAGATGGCCGTTAGGCCATATCTTACTAAGGAGATTTCCCCTTCATTCAAATCTTGTTAATCTTTTGACTACATCAAAAAATGTCTTTAACAGCAAAGATGCCATTGCCTTATAAATCCACATTTGTCTAAAATCTCTAACAAATAATACAAACTTTTGCAAATTCATGCAAAAAGTGTGGAAATTTCAATCAGTATACCTGTTCATTTCTGATGAACACGTGTACGCAGTGTCATCAGATGAACGCGCATATGGACCACCATGAGGACACACGATGGAGTCTTCATTTTAGTAGACAAGGGCTCTAAAAAAACCAGTGATTTCCTGAGTGCATTGCAACATAGCGCGCGTACAGCGCGCCAAATAGAGATGCTCTACAGCACAGATCGTTCTTGGTCCGATTCCACTTTGAGCAAGCCGACCGATCTAACCATGACGGCACGATGGAGTCTCGTTTGACGGGAGATTAGTACAAGTAAGTCCTGGGGAGGATTGATTACACTACTTTGGCACATCGCTAAAAGCGGCATATTGTAAAAAAAAACGACATTACATTCATCTCGTAATTATTGTTTTGAGCCAACATGTCATGTGGTGTGTTAGATGGGCTGACCTATACATCCCGATACACGTATTTCGACCTTGACGGTCTCGTCAGTTGGGCGGTACACTCATCTTTCACCTTTATCACCGATCACCTGTCGTCCCGTTGATCGTCGAGTGACTCGAGCGGGTACCAGCAACTCTTCCATTTTTCCCTATCGCGTGCAAGAGTAGCCCAGTGGGTACTCCTTGCTCTAGGAATTCGCTGAGCATCATATCTTTCTTCTATCGCTTTCGTGAAGAAATCGGACCAACGGGTCGGTGGTCTTCCTGTAGAGCGCTTGACGTCCCGAGGAATCCAGTCGGTAACGGCTCTCGTCCATCGGTTGTCGTTGAAGCGCATCACGTGTCCGGCCCACCTTATTTTCGATATACTGGCGTGTAGAACGGCGTCTCTGATTTTCGATCGTTGACGTAGGTCGGAACTTCGGATCCTTTTCTCATTTGCGAGATACAGGATACTCCTAGCATCGACCTTTCGACTGCGCGTTCGATAACGCCAAGTGATCTTTCATCCTGCTTACGTAACGACCAGGTTTCCGCTGCATACGTTAGGGCAGGGATAATTGTCGAGTCGAAAAGGTGGGCACGAAGTCGGATGTTCTTTGTCCTCTTCACTACATCTTCGTTGCTCCTAAACGTTGCCCCAAGCCGCTCGTTTCCTCCTGCTCAACTCTGGAGGCTAGGTCGTTCATCATGTTGATTTCACGACCTAGATAGACATAACTGGAGCATTCGAAGACTGTCGTTCCGTTGAACGTGAACGGGGCATTAGAACACCCATCGTTCCCTACTTCGTTTTCGCTGAATTTGATTGAAGATCCATCTTTCCACAGGCGTTGCCGAAATCATGCAACGTTTGTTCCGCTTGGCTGATGATTGATGTTATGAGGACGATATCATCAGCAATGCAAAGATGGTGCAATTGTCGACCGTCTATTTTCACTCTCATATCGTCCCATTCGAATGTTCGCATAACGTTTTGGAGGGTGGCAGTGAGTAATTTTGGCGAGATTGTATTGCCTTGTCGGACCCCTCTTCTTACGTCGATGGTGATATTGTTGTAGAATGGAGATGTTTTGGACGTGAATTCTTTATAAAGTTGACGAAGGATCATTATGTACCGAGTAGGGACGCCCTAATTATCCACAGCCTCTATAAGCGCTTCTGTTTCCACTGAATCAAAGGTTTTCTTCAGGTGGATGAAAGTGAGACAGAGTGGGTTTGTACTTTCGTGAAACTTCAAGTCTTGAAGTCGTCGATATAATGCGAAATTCTTTTCGGAATCCGGCTTGTTCGCATGGCTGACCTTCGTCCAGTGTTCTGTCAATTCTGTTTAGGATCACTCGGGTGAAGAGTTTATAGACAACGGGCCGCAAGCAGATTGGGAGATAATTGCCTGTATCGTGAAGGTCTTCCTTTTTGAACAACAATACGGTCTTGCTGATTAGCATTGAATGTGAACCTTGCATTCTGACAGGTATCGAGTGATGAGCCGAGCCAGGCTGTTGATGAGAACTGACGGTAGGTTCTTCGTCTTTAGCCAATAAAATATTTTCTTTACCTACTTTTAGTATAGGAAACTGAGCGCCCTGAGAGCATTGGCTAAAAGACGAAGGGTACCGTCCGACTGATGAGACCGTCAAGGTCGAAACACGTGCATCGGGCTTCGAAAGTCAGCCGATTTAATATATTACATGACATGTTGACTTAAATAACAGTTACGAGATGTGATGAAATTTGAGCGTAGTCTTGAGAAAACACTCGAAACGATAGACATATGGAATGAATTGGTTAAACAATGGACTGATCAATGTCGAAAGCTTTTTATGCCTTAATAGGTGACGAAGAAGAAATAGGGGAAAGGAATGCCAATACGGATCTAAAACAATCTCAACTGACTCATTCAAGAAAATTATAACAGTAGCTGCAAACGTGCTCCCCACTGCATCACACAGCCCAGTGAGCACTAGGTGTTTGAGGCGATTCGCAGCACATCTTTTGTACCATTTCCCTTTTCTCTTTCGTGGAAAAAGTAGCTTCAGTGACCTCCGCCTCAATTTTACCGCACTTCATTCCCAAGTATTTGTATGGGGATGTTGAATTTATTTAGACAATCAAAACAGTCTCCATTCACGACAAAGATGAAAATCATAGTCATACACCTAATCTGGTGTTTCGTTCAATAAAAACAGTGAAATGATATCTTTGAAAATGCTGAGAAACTAAATTTCTCAATTTCCTCTATTCTAACCTTTTCTCGGACAACAGACACCTATTCCACTGGCATCAAAGCCAGTGCAGTAGAATCCGGTCGCACAAACTTCACCAGTCTTAGTACAACTGAATTGCCGCTTCGTTCGTTGATCAACAAACGGCCGGTCACCGGCATTGCATGGGGACTTTTCACCTGCATATTAGAGATTGAAGTATAGTTCATACTGTCACATTGTCAAAACCACATGAAGTACTGACTGATGAGTAGTGCTAGTCTTCTAAAGCAGCAGCGAAAAATAGCGAAAATGCAAGATAACCGTAAGCTTGAGGTAGTGGGAAGGATTAGTTTGAAGTTGTATCTTGAAATCACTACACAAGTGACAATCCTACTTATCTAAATTAATTTCGCTCTGTAGAGTGGTTTATGCAATCTATAAAGATGCTCTCTCAGAATTTTACTTTTTATTCATGTGGAATGTTGAAAAATTGATTGCTATGAGAGAAATTTTGAATATTTATCTTTCTGAATACAATAATATCATACTTATGAAAACGGACTTTTCCCTGAACTCGGCACAAATAATCTTTCTTAGAACATCAAAACTTATAACTCACATACAGGCACTGATATGCAACTGGACGTGGAACACTTCGAAATTCTCAGCAAGCACACCTGAGTAGAAACAATTTATTTCATTAGAAATGGTTTCAAAAATCTCGGCAACTATTGATCGGAAGATCTCAAACCACATAGTTCTTCCTCTCTTTTTATGTAATTTGGAATTTTCCTAGATTGCTAGGATAGAATTCGTTAAACCTTGTTGGGTTTGCAGGTGATCTTGTCGCATGGTGACGAGCAAGGACATCCCATTAGTGGACAACCATCGCCATCCAACAACAATCCATACGGGCAAAGTGATCGAGGACAATGGTGAACACAGTCTTGAGGTGCTTAACGAATAAGTGCGATTTATTGGGAGAATGCCCAGTCAACTTTCTTACTTTGAAGTTGAAGCTGAAACGAAGAACGCAATTACAATGAATTTTTTAAAATTGATATTTTGACTGTAATGAGAGGTAGTTCTGATCTTAATAGGAGCACTGGCAAATTTTGATTTGAATACTGATTAATTGACTTTACACCGTCATAGAATGACATACTACCTTCACAGACATTGTGACCGAATGAATTCGAACGACGTGTTCCCAGTAATGGTCGGCCACTTTCGACTTCAACACACCAACATGTTCCAGACTTATCGCATTGAATCCGTAAAAATAGCCCTTAAATTGACAAACCACTACTCTTTTAAGGATGTCAATTTTTAAATGATTATCTACATCATGCATAAGTAGAACTGAATGCATACTTCAAAGAAATTGTCAGTAAATAAGTAGGACTCTAGATAAGGAAAAAAATTGAGAGCTGATATAGTGATATCCGAAGAAAAATTAGCCGGCATCTAACCTGTGTTATTATCACAAGCTGGCTGAAAGACGTTGCCAAGTCCTTGTAGGTGAAGTTCCTCGATTCCATCTCGATAAAGTGTGCAATCTAGAATTGTTCATAACGATAAGCATCATAATCTCAGAATACTAATAATCTCACTTCTCCAACATTGTCTTTCATTCAGTTACCCTTAAAAATCACTTTTTTTCTTTTCCTTTCCACCTTCACTTTCTTCTTTTTGGCATTTCCCTTAAGTGTCCCTTAAGTGGATTAAATAAAATGTTTGAATTAAAGTGTTCTTTGATACCAAAGTGAAGTTTCTGTGGCATCTTAGTAAAATCTATATAAATTCTAAGGACAGTTGACCTATCTTTCAATGTATTACATATCAATGGAATTATTGTGCACGACTGTCTTTACAGTGCGCAGTCCTTTTCTGTCATGCCGTAAATCGGCAATACGCTATGCATTAAACAGAGAAGGTCCCAAGTAAATGAAACTAACAGAACATAACGTAAAATTCAAACAGAAAACGAATGTTAGAGAATACTTTTTCACTTTTACTCAAGATACTGAAAGTGAGGATTTGAAACACACTCGATTCAGGGATGACATGTGTCGGCATCCTGGTGACCTCCGGTGTACGACAGCACACTCCAACATCGTCGCCAATCGTCGACATACACTCACCACGAGGACATTCATTCAGATTACAAGATAGCGCGTTGCCGTAGATGTCTTTTATGACTTGATCGAGCTGGCATGGTATCAATACACCTAGACTGATAATGTCTTGAAGCCTGCGAATAGAAGAATCTGCAACTGTGAAATGGAAAAGAGTCTACATTCAATCAAAAATCTTTTGATCGGGCAATGACCCTTGAGTCGTCTGTCAGATTAAAAGGTCCATGAGAATTACACTACTGGGGATTGATTCTGCGTAACAAATTTAGATGTAATCTGACGTTTTTGAGCTTTTCATGAGGTCTTTTATCGGCAGTTATATGGTGCAAGACACGTGTTTCAGCATTACAGCCTCGTCAGTTGCACGGTGCCTTTCGTCTGAGCTAATCCCTCTTGGGGGAGAACACCCTTACCTAAAGGATTCGTCGACAAGCATGTTAGACTGCGCGCGCAAAGTGGAAATTTCACTATACACACTGCAGAGATAACATATCATTACATGTCCAGTGACAAAATCACCGCACATTGCAGCGATTAACAGTCGATTGCTCAAGGCTCATGAAAGGCTCAAAATAGATAGTCAGATTACACTGTCTCAAGCGAGGTCTTAGAAAACAGTCAAATAAATAAAGATATTATTAAAAATACCAACCTTGAACAATCGGCTGTTAATCACTACAATGTCCGCTGATCTTGTCAGTGGACATGTCGTGATATGTTATCTCTGTAATGTGTGAAATAAAATTTTCACTTTGCACGCGCGCAGTGTAACATGTTCGTCGACAGTTCTTCTATGTAGAAGGGTTTTTTCTTATTAGGGATTGGTTCAGGCGAAATCCCTGTGCAACAACCACGGCTGTAATGTCAAAACACGTGTCTTCCACTGTGTAAGTGCCGATAAATGACCTCATGAAAAGCTAAAAGATACATCTTCAGACTATACTGTTCTGAGCAAGGTCTTAGGAACCAGCCGAAGTTAAAGGTATTGGCAAAAATTTAGATAATTTGACACAGAATTAGTTTTCATCCTTAAAATGTATGGAAGAACCGCGAGTGGCGCAGTGATCATAGGTGCTTTGCGCAGCACACATGGCCGATGGTTCGATTACACGTTTATGCTTCATTAAGCCTTTCATCCATTCGGAATTGGTACCAGACTTGTCTGGGAAGTTAGCAGCACTAACTAAATACATTCATCATGTTCTTCGATTTGGTGTATGGATTTCGCTACTACTTTAAGTCTGCCTTCTTTATAAGTGCGATTAAACGCTGATCGACTTGATTTTTCCTGAAATCCGCTGACACTTCCAGTAGGTCTTTAGCACGAGCGCTTGCAGGCATTTTTTGGATCAGATGCAGCGTTCCCTAAATAATTCTGGCAACACTTTTCCCAGCCCGGAAGGATGGAAGACTCTGTTGATTAGATTGTGGCATAAACGACCAAGTGTGTATTGTAATGGGTAGAAAAATCCGTTGTATTACGTGAAAAAATGATTTTTATGCATTTATACGGTGCAAATCTTAGCACATCGGAAAGCTCGTTTTTCTTGCGCATCAAACGATGTAACATTTTCTACATAGCCTTTAAATTGGAATTGTCGAAGGAAGAAATTCGTCTGTTGCCCCAATTTCATTCTAGATTAGGTGTCAACGCTTCTGAGATTCGTCGACAAATCTGTAAGGCATATGGTTCCCAAATTTGCCATGTTTGTACAGCGCAGCTGAATATGGCCGAATTGTCTTGATGTGGAGGGGTATTACTTCAACTATTGATTTGTCTTTTGTTTGAACTCAATTGATGCATGAATAAATTTCTTCTTTCTATTCTGAAAATGCGAAAGAACTTCTTCTACAACCTATTACAAAGCGCATCTTTTGAAAAGAAGAAAGGAAGGCAAGTAAAACAGAGACAGGCAGGCATAGATAAGAAATTCGTGGCACCTAAATAGCGTCTTGTCACTGTAATAATTTACGGTGTCCTACAACGACACAACGGTGTTGAGAGGGCACAAAGGACGAATACTTGTTTACCCGTTGATATAACTCGTGCTTCTTTATAGAAGTCGTGATGACTCTGGCACAGAAATCCGGTAAGTACTAAATTTAGAAATGTTCCAGCTCACAATCATCACAAAGAGATTTTTTTCATTAAATAATGGACATTTCTCGGCTTACATTTGGGTATTGCAGGACATGTATTACGGTCACATTGAACGGAGACCAGAGCACAGATTTTGCTCGACGGGCAATGAAAATCCTGCAAAATTAGCGGTGGAGTTTCACAATAATACTAAAAGATAAGAAGAATCAAAAATCTCCTATTACTCGTACTTTTGCTACTTTGAGTTGACGCGAATAATTAAAATTGGCGCCAGGAATGAGTTATTCTAACCATTCTTCAGTTCAAAGACTTCTGATCTCAGATCTATGCAACATACCTCGCATGGATTTTTGCATTGACACTTATCGTTGCGTGGACAACCGTTAGTGTCCAGATGAACACCGTGAGTGCAATTTGACTTTGTGCAAGAGATGGCGCAAGATTTCGGTTCTAAAACATACTTGCAACGAGGACAACGAGGACAGTGAATCGCCCTGATCCGGTATCAAAAAATGATGAGCATAGCCTTTAACGAATCGATTTCGACGTGGAACTGGAGTCTTTTGTTGGCCATGATGCGGCAGGTATGGGCAAAATTGGTATCAGAATAAAGCTCAGAAAATTCTACCAAAGCGGCAGTGATTTGTTGCCTGAGGGATGGCAAAATGTGTTTAGGCAGATGGCGCATACTTTGAATAGTGTTCTTAAGCAATCTTATCTACTTTTGACCGATTAATATGGTGTTTATGGCTTTAGTGCCAAAACTTACGAGAAGATGTAACAAATTACATCCAAGCTTAAGCAGCCTTAGCCCTGCACAAAAAGCAAGGAACCCGCAGAGGACACCTTGGAATATCAGAGTCACACGTTTTAACTAGAGTTTTTTCTCCGATTCTGGAAAAAAAACGCAAATCAAATAATAGAAGTAGTTAACAACATGTGAATCACGCTTGCGATCGATGATCAGTGTTGTAAGAGTGATCAAGTAATCGTGAAAAGGTGACGACTCCGAGTGCAAGACGTGATCCTTTTTTTCGAAAAAACTAAACTTTGGGCATCGTCGAGATTTAAGCAGTCAAGTGATCACTAAAAGTTGCTGGAAAAACTTTGTCAAGCAAGAAGGGCAAAATGCTTCCCGATAACAGAAAAGTACAGAAATATCATACGTTTGCAATGAGGCATTTCTTGATCGCTACTCGTTCTTGTTCCGAGCACTTCAATTCCAGAACTATCCACACACCAACATTGCCTAGAAAATTTAATTAATCAAAACAGAGAATCTATAGTTGGTTATTCTGATAGACATGAATAGATGCTCCTTATGTGACTTGTGAAGGCCTTTAATTACCTGTTGAGTTAGTGCACTAATTCCCTCGGGCAAGCCTTCTGCTAATACCGACCGTGGGGAAAGAGAACTCACTTAACGCACGTACAGGTAAAATCTTAACTCGAGAACTTTACAAATCCCAGAAAAAATTGAATTTTAAATATGGAACTACGAATCTTCTACACGGACGCTGATCAAGGCAACTGTTTATAGTGATATCCTTTTGAACTCCTATGTAGCACATCTTGATCAACCAAAAAGCCTAGCAGAATACCAATCTGATTGTAAACGTGCTGCAGGTTCCTGCTACATGAAGATAAGGTAAACAATCTTTAATTAATTATCTACCACAAGCGAACAACGGTAAAAGCATAGAGTCACCAGAAATAATAAAAGGTTTGAAATGTGGACGCATAAGAAAAGTTAGAAATCACCTAATCCTAACATCGCATTGTATTTCCCGAAATTCACCGCTCGCCTCACATTGTATAGGTGGTGGTAGGTGTGGCTGTTCTCGAATGAAAGCAGTTAGGCGTTGCAGGCATGCAGTAGTTACCTATAGAAAATGTAAATCAAATCCATAGGTAATGAAAGTCAGACACTGCGAAAAGTCAATTAATTAGTTGAGTAAAAATATAAGATAATAAAACATAATATAATGACGTCGAATAATAATAATGTATAATAACGATAATAAAAGTATAATATTAACGGACTAAAATACTCTAACGTGATCATACCGTCGGTTCCATACATTTGCTACCACAAGTGGCGTTACAGCATTTAGCAAACGCTAAGCAGTCGATGTCTGACTGGCATTCTTCACGGCATCCCGGATTGAGCACCATAGGTGGACAAATGCCGAGTTTTTGTAAGACCGATACTTGACCTTAAGATAAGCACAACTTCTCAGACTCTCAAGACTACTTAGACTCTCAAGAATATATCTGGGATCACGCGAGAAGCAAAATGATTTGCATTGGATCTGCGCTCTGATGCTTATGCGAGAATTACAGTGTTGGGACAATAGAGGAAGGGTAGAGAGCACCAATAAAAAAGCATGAGACTGTCGTCCTATTTCCAAACTTATATGGGAACTTATCCTTTGCTTGGCATTCATCACGATGAAAAATTTTTACGGCAATTTAAAATCGTTTTTCTTGCTTGTTCTTATAGATACAAAGTACCCTGGTCCTGATGATTTCACAAGAGCCATGAATTAATCTCGTAACTAATTTTTGAGCTAACATGTCATGTGGTCTATTATAGGGCTGACTTATAGAGCGCGGTACGCGTGTTTCGACCTTGACGGCCTCATCAGTCGGGCGAGATTCTTCATCCTCTGCCAATCCTCTCGGGGCGCTATACTATAAGTCAGCCCTATAACAGACCACATGACATGTTGGTTCAAATATTACTTGCGAGATATGTTGAAATTTGAGCGTGGTATTGAGAAAACACTCAAAATATTACCGATACCACCCAAGAGCAATCTAGTGTACAACACTGTCCATTTGGTGATATTTCACATAGCGGACAATGTAAAATGTTCGTCGTCGCTCATTCCTAGTATAGGAGACTGAGTGCCCCGAGAGGATTGGCAAAAGACGAAGGGTACTGCCCAACTGATGAGACCGTCAAGGCCGAAACACGTATATCGGGCTCTATAAGTCAGCCCTATAACAGATCATATGACATGTTGGTTCAAATAATATGATCTGTTACGCGTCGAAGCACTTTGCAGGACTATTGCAGCTATAGCACATTGCAGCACTTGCTATTTATCTCGATTCTCATTGAATTTCTTCTTCAGGTTTCTGGGATGTTATGATGTGTATTATGCTTTCTTTTCAAAAGTGGTTAAGTATTCTCCTTAGCAGAATAAAATTCCATTACTCCGAACTGTGATGAATAGCAAGTTGTTTGAAAGCAAAAGGACTACAAAAACAAAAAATTCAGTGCTAATACAAGAGCCCAACTAGAAGTAAACATACGCAAAAGAACAGTCTGGCGACCTAACTATTGCAACATTATCATTAAAGGCATTAGAAGTAAAGCGTTTTGTAGAAGAGTGCAGTGCTTCAGAGTTCTTCCCTATGATGTAACACTTTAGTTTAATCTCTTCGATAATGAAAAAAATCATTTTAAGCATCAAGTAAAATCGTTTTTGTATAACTGTTTGCTACATTAGCGCTTGAAAAGAAATGAGTGACGGTACTATGAGATCTCCTTCACAAGCACTCACTAATATGATTCAGAAGGCGATTTACGACGGTAGCAGATTCTTCTCGGAATAGCCTTCGATTCACTTCTGCTTTAATTATTTGACTTAAATTGTTACTATATTTGAGGACTGTATAGGCTCAAAAGAAATATTTCACAATTTTATTGATCCGCCTCACAGTGATTTTTTCACTATGCAGATCCCAATACTTTCACCATTCAATTCGTTTTGCGTCTTCTTTTTGAACGTCGTAGAACTCTGGTTGAGCGAGTCTCCTTGCAACTTTGAGCATTGCCTGGCTGTGGCGCTTATAGGACGTTGTTGTTGACTGCCGGAGAGAGTTGAAGGGTGGAGCTCGCCTCCACGAGCGCCGCGACGAGCCTCACAACTACTCGGCCATGGCACCCCCAAATGACATTTGAAGGTCCCAAAACCCCCGATCAACTACTTGAATAACTGATTCTCTCTAAAACTTTCAAGAAAACCATTGGAAAGTAAATAAAACAATAGCGGACCATGTGGGTACGTCAAATTAAAACAAGGTGATGTCTAGATTTGTTTGTCTGGCAATATCAAAAAATTTGCTAGTACTGATGAGTGTGGTTATTAGATGATACACCTATGCCCTTATTCATACTATAGAACATTGATATAGTATAATATAAGAACAAACCATTTCTGCTCAGATTATATATCACTGGCGAAACGACTGAAATGACAGGAAGGGCGGCAGTTTTCTGAAATATTAGGAACTGAACACGTCTTAGCACCTGAACATCATGATGAACAGAGATATCTAACCTTCACTGACTTGGAAAGACTTCGTAAAGGATGACGAGTGGTAGCAATATTGAGGAGTTCGTCATCCACCAAACTCACTTTTTTTGAACCAACAGGATTGATTGGTTGTCTGTTTGAGGTTTGTTGGTTGGCGCTGGGTTGTATTCGGATTGAGGTAGACGGAAAAGTGATCGCAAAAAATTTCGCTAGAAAATAGGATAATTTTTGGTAATTCAACTCCAAAATAATAGGAAGAATCACCCTACATCAACATAGTTAAGGTACATATATTTTAAAACCAGCTATGATCCTATTTCAGTTTTGACGCTGCGTCATAAAGTTAACGCTCCCGAGCTGTTAGCGCAATAGTTTCATTGTAATGCCACACCACAGAAATTCTACATCTCCAATAGAAGAGCTAAAGGATAAAGCTCTTGGCGTTAATCATTCCGTGAGGGATGCGTCATGCATTCATGTTCAATTTTTAACTCTGTTTGAGGTGATTGAATGCAATCCGGTTTTTACAATGACTCGCGATGGCCTTCCGCTATGCCGAGTCAATGCTGTTTCATCTCAGCAAGTCTGAATCAGTCCAATTCCAATTTACCGATCCCAGAGGGGTGGATGGTTTGGTGAGCCATGAGCGCGAGATCGAACCGTTGACCTCGCAAGCGACGCAGAGCACTCCTAACCGCTGCGCCCATGCGCTCCTTCGTCTTCCATAATACTACTAAATATATCATATCTTTCATTTCGAGTGTTTTCTTAAGACCACTGCTCAAATTTCAATATGCCTGATAATCTTTATTTGAGCCACACATGTCAGTGGTCTATCAATGACGGCTGACTTATAGAGCCCGATAAGTAACTGCCCGACTGACGAGATCGCAAAATCGAAACACATGTATTGGGCTCTATAAGTCAGCCCTCATTGATAGACCACTGACATTGGTGGCTCAAATAATGACTACTAAATATATTTTGTCTTAACCTGTTTCGCATCATTCCATGGCATACTCCAAGCATTTTAGCATATCTTTTATGCTGTTTGTTCCCTAGTAATCGTATATTTCAAAAAGAAATTCGACATTGTTTTGATACTCGCTTGTTTCATAGATCATCTGGTAGAGGAGCCTCTGCTTGATTAATTCCGAGGGCACGTGGGGCGCTTTTACAAACGATAAAAATTAAATGAGAAGCCTACGAGCCATTACATTACGAGCCTATGTGATCTCCTTGCGGTTGTCTCCACTTGAATCATTCAGTGGAACACATATAAAAAGCGGTGAGTATGTTGAGAGTTGATTTTGTGCTTGATGTGATTGAAATCTAGGTCTGGTGATTTTTTCTAAAAGAGTATTGGAGGTGTTTGGCTTATTGGATTGCGGACAATTTGACCTTTCCAGGCTCTGAAGAAGGCGAACTGCCGAAACGTCAGCTGTGAATAAAATTTTATTATAACACCTCGTGTTTTGCTTAAAGAAGAAAAACACTAATTAAATGAGAAGCATAAATAGTCATGTGCTTCCTAGCGAACCAAGTGGATTCAAGTAATGGAATCCCAGTTTCTGCTGCGACAATTTGGCATACCTTCTTTTCTACGATTAAGCTGGCCAAAATCCTGAGTTGAGTGGATGCGAAGTACATGGGAGGCGGTTAAGATCGCCTCCCACAAATAAGCTCCTTGTGTCTCCGAGAAAAACTGGCATGCTACCCGTAAGTACTTGCGTTCAAAGCTTTGCGAAAAATATCATGGCTATAAAAAAATTTGAGCACAGTGAAAATGAAAAGGCCTAATTGTTCTGACCCTAGAACAGCCTCCGTTACAGCAGCGTTGAGAATGACAAGTATGCAGGGGTGTTCAATAATTTGTACCTATTGTCATACATACTTGCATACGAATTATAGAGGACCTATTGATGTAAGCAAAAAGGATGAGGTACGACATATGATCGGCCTGGCTGAGACGACAAACTCCACACTTCTTAAACTGTTTATGACACCAGAGAAGAACTGTTATCAGGAGCACGCAATAGGAGTCGGCGCAGTCGGCATGCTCGTAAGAACGAGTTTCACCATGAACATCGATTTTCAGACTATTGACAACCCATATCGAGCTCTAATGGCTCAAAGGATTCAAAAGATTGGAAACCAGCCGTGACTTCGTTGTTTCTGTATCGTCATTAAGTTAAGCAAGATGGAGCCAAAGCGTTATATAGACTAATAAATGTTCTTCAAAAAAGACCACAATTTCTCTAAAGAGAATACCATAAATCTTCAAGGTTCTCATTGGAAATTGCGAAGGATAACTCAGACGTAAACGAACGCCCATTGAAACTCATGAACTAAGAAAGGAATGAGCACGGTGGGAAGCTAATTTGTTATGATGAGCGATGATACATGAAACTCGCAGTTCTAAAAGCCCCGCTCTCAACAATGAACGTGAAATACTTTTAATAGAGCGCACCATGACGATCAGACCACAATACAGTAATTAAAGGCTATTCAACCGATACCGCAGTTGTTCCCAAATTCTATACAGGAACAGGTCATCCCCCTTTCGAGCAACACTCCAATTTTCGTAAATATTTCTTTTATATTTGCTAAGAATACGACCAGCTCATTCGACATCTTCACATCAGTATATGAAAGCCGAGAGGCCATTTATAGATGTTTCTCTCCACAAACGCTCAAGCCGATACGTCATTGTGGAGTAGCAAAGGCCACAAGCAATGGTCAGCTCACGTCCAAACTTGCACAACGCTGCGGAAAAGCGATAAAAAAAGCTTGAAAAGAGAAGAGCAAAAACTGCGGCCAAATCTGCAACCTTTACTTTAGACTTTAAATAAACTTCACTCAAAAACAATAATAACACGATAATCTGATAACATATTTTGAGGAACGGATTGATTTTTAGTGCTCCATTACCGCTCAAGGAAATGAATAGCTATAATTGCTCTAGCAATGTCTGCCTAGGTCGGAAAATCACTGTAATAGGCGACTGAACTCCAAAGTTGGGGGAAGGAGAAGTGGAAGAGAGAGTAACTTGAGGAGTGCTTAATAGCACTGAGGATGTAGCGAGGAATGTAATAGGCTCCCTACTAAGTGCCCACCTTTTCGAATGAGAGATTCTTCCTGCCTCAAAATATAAGCAGAATCCTCGCCGCCACGTAAGCAAGATAAAATTCACTTGGCGTTATTGAGTGTGCAGTCAAAGGGTCAATGCCCGAAGTATCTCATACTTCGTGAATGAGGCATAAGTCAAAAAACTAAAGACACCGTTCCATAAGTTTAGCTATTGGATCACGTAGGCCGCATACGTAATACTTTCAAGGAAAATAGATAGGCGAAAACCGTTTCCAACTGGCCCCGGATCATATACACAACCGGAATACCACTGACCCGATGGTCTGATTCCATTACGAAAAGTCTAGAAAGAAGATATATCGGTCAACGAATTACAATACCGAAGAAGACTCACTGGGTCATTTGCACCTGTTTGCAAATTGTGGAATTTTGCCGGTGCCTGTTTGAGTCGCTCTACGGTACGAAATGGAGGGTCATGCAAGTGATTTTCTTAGCCAGTTAGAGACCTCTCATAATGAATGTCTTTGATTCTAATATATCCAATTTCCAACCTGTTTCGAATTGACAGCTCATTCCACATCCATTAAAACAGCACACCGAATGACTACAGTCGCTCGAACGACGACATGAGACAACACAAGTAGATGAGTCAACCGCAGTAGTGGTCAGTGGTGTAGGTGGACAAGTTATCGATGAGACTTGTGGATCTAGAAATTTTGATAGATTTATGGGATAGAAAAACAGGCTAACCAAAAAAAAAAGATTGATTTATATATCAGCCCACTGTTTTCTCATACTTTGAAATACGGTTCCATAAAAAATTGCCGTGGCATAATGAAGAACTTCAAATAGTAGTAGTATAAATTTGAGATACTTTAAAATGCTTGAAGTTAACGACTTGCTGTTTGTTGAAAGCTACACTTTTCTTTATAAGAGGAAGTCATAAAAAGCCAGCTGCTATTGATGACTCTCCATTCATGAATTTCTGAGCAACTCACCAACACCACGACAACAGAAACTCCTTCCTTCATAACCATTTCGATTACAAAAATATCCAGCTGGACACAACATTTGCTTATTGCATTCTACCAGATGCTTGGCATCTCGATCTGCCCAGTGAATCAACGGTTCACCCGATGGACACGCATTTGGAATGCCTAAAAAGAAAATTCGTGACTTACCTTTGAAAGTAAAAGATTTCGTAAGGCAATTTTGCACTACACAGTTAGGAAAATCCAAGGCCTTCTACTAACATCTAGGAATTGGTGGGCAATCTTTAGTGTAGCACCGTACTTTCACCATCCTACAGACGAATCCGGCATTACATCGGAATAATTCACACGGCGCGATGCACTCACATAAGGGGCATCCGTCGCTGTCGGTACGATATCTTAACCATGCAAGTAACTCTTCAACAGGAATATGTCAAAATGACACTTTAGAAACGATTTGAACGTGTTGTAAAACTCACCCAAGAGAACACTGTTTGCCGCAGGCTCGTACTGGACAAGATCGCGGTTTCGTACAATTAGACTGGCGTGTAGATTTAGTTCCTGAAAATTATTGATCTCGACACAGTGACGACTAAAGGAAATGGATTATGGTTACACTTACAGCCTATGAAATGATAATGAGTAGCACTTCAAAATCTATTTACCATAAAGTATTCTTCCGATTGGAAGTACCGTTTGTATTTAATGCTTTGCTTTTGACAATGAATAATAGTTAACAATTATACTGAATGCGATAGGATACAACTCTAGACGGTGATATGCCCGTGAAAGATTGGAGTACATCCAACTGCATTAAACACCGTTGAATGTGACTGAATGCATATCTCTACAATACTCGTGATAGCCCATGCCGACATATTTCATCAATGCTACAATCCTAGCATACAAGTCTGGTACCGATTTCATCACCCTGAGGAGATAGAGAATTTAGTGAGCTAGAGGCAAACAGGATCGAACTTAAGATTGCTTGTATAATGCAGAGCTTGTCCATCTACTGCTCTACAAGAGCTCAGATGCAGTGATAGGGCTGAATAAGGGTAAAAAAGAAAGCTCTTGGCGTTGATCAACCCCTGAGGGATGCGCCGTGTCTCGTTTTCAATTTCTAACTTCGTTTGAGTGATTTAATGCATGTCTGGCCTTTACAATGACTCGCGTTGGCCTCCCGCTCAACCAATTCGCTACTGCTTATCTTCTCAGACAAGTCTGAGACCTGCCTGGTATCAATTTACCGATCCCGAAGGGATGGATGGCTTGGTGCGCCATAAGCGCGAAAGCGATCCATTGACCACCTGTGCAATGCAGAGCATCTCTAAGCATTGCGCCACATGCGCTCAGAGGTGAACAGTAATCCTAGTAAAAGTATTATCGTTTTTTCAAATGACAGAAGTAATTTTCTGTTATGTAGAGCCGAATTTGTCCCTCTAAAATAGGAACTCATAATGATAAGATTACCCAAGTACGTTTCACAATCACAAGTTCAGTGAATAGCCATCCGATCGTTAGCAATCGCTGGTGGCATATTATGTAGATATGATTAATTTTTGACGTGATCTTCGATATTCTTCACATCTACCTATTCGTAGAAAAGCAACGGCTTGAAAAATTCCATCGTTCAAATGCTAGGGCAAAATTAAGCCAAGCCATACTCTCGTTTCCTTACCGTAAATTTCGTGCCCCAGTTTGTCGACACACCATTTGTATTTGGAATGGCTTTGAATCTGAACATATTCACCGTAGGGGTCGCATTGTGGCACGAAGACTCTGCTGTCAAAATCATGAATCGCCAAAGCCGCCAGATGAGCATGGATACCTGGAAAATAGTTTGTGTGATTCAACTGAGTAACTATATATGTGGAAGTTACCAATTTTGTGCCAAAGTGATTGCGTATTGTCATTGATGAAATTTGTCGTTTGACATTGGAACTAATTTTTAGATAAATGTGGTTACGCTATGCCTTATTTTGATATGCACTCCTTGCTTTATGTACTATTGCTAATGACATAATACTCAGATAATGATATAACATGTTCTGAGCCGTTTGTCAGGTCTAAGCGCTAGACAGACGCCTGCTTCGTTCTCAAGGACTCCTCAATGACACAGTCGTTCGGTTCACTCGATCCCTTGAAGCTATAGTCGCTATACTCCTATATGAACGAATCGAAGCCGAGTATGATCACTGCTAGTCAGGTGATAAAATCCCCTGACGTTGCAGAGACTATTGCAGAGACCAGAGATTTTAACAGCAACAAGCTCGGCTGTTAGTCTCTGCAGTGTCACGGAATTCTATCAACTGACTTGCAGTAATTTGTAATCAGTGTCGATTCTTTAATGGAGGAGTTTGACCCCAAGAAATCGACTGAACCGAAGGACTGTGCTACTGAGGTCTTTGAGGACAAAACAGGAGCCTGTCTAGCACTTAGATCTGACGAACGGCTCAAACCATGTTATAGCATTATCAGAGTATTATCGTTTTGAGCGAGGTCTATAAAAAGCGGTCGAATGGAGAATTAATGACATACTACTTGCATCTTATTTTATAAATATTCTAGATTATAGAAGGGATAATAGACAAAAAACATTTCTTGTCCGAGTTTAAAATGATCACGCTGCAGCAAAGAAACTCGCAACATCATCACTGCAATTGACCCAGGAACTGTTAACGACGTACAGTGCAGTGATGACTTAAGAGGTTTCGTAAAGGAGACAAGAGCCTTGAAGATGAGGAATGTAGTGGTCAGTCATGGGAAGATGACAACAATCAACTGAGAGCAATTTTCGAAGCTGACCCTTTTTGAACCGCTAAAGATGTTGCAGAAGAAGTCAGCGTTGACCATTCTACGGTTGTTCGCTGTTTGAGCAAAAATGGAAATGTGAAGAAGCTTGATATATGGGTGCCTCATAAACTCACAAAAAATCATTATTGAAGTGTCGTGTTCTCTTAATCCGAACCATTACTCGATCAGATAATGATGTGCATTGAAAAATGGCTATGCTATGAGAATCGGCGGCAATCAACTCTATGGTGGGAGAGAAAAGAAGCTCCAAAGCTTTTCAAAGCAAAAATTGCACCAAAAATGGTCATGATACTGTGTGATGGTCAGCTGCGGTGTGATCCACTACAGCTTTTTGAATTACGGTGAAACCATTACATCTGAGAAGTTTGCTCAGCAATTCGAAGAGATTCACCGAAAATTGCTACTCGTGAGGTCAGCACTGGTTAACCAAAAGACTTAGTTCTTCTCCACAACAGTGCGATCACATAATGCACAACAAACGCTTCAAAAGTCGGATGATTTGGGTTGCAAACTTTTGCTCCATCTTCCATATTCACCGGCTCTCGGGCCCACCGACTACCACTTTTTGAGGTGGACATCTAGGCAATTTGCAGAAAAACGCTTCTACAATCAACGGGATGGAAAAAAATTTTCCAAGAGTTCACCGAATCCCGGGGCACTGATTTTTATGCTAAAAGAATAGATATTATTTCTTGTTGGCAAATATGTGTTGACTGTAAATGTTATTTTGTAGAGATGTGTCTGATCCTAGTTACATTGATTTTAAATTCGCATTGGGAAGCTGCAAGTACTTTACATCAATCTGATATGTTTACTGAAGCTAGCCCTATATTACTGAAGAAGTCATTAGATAAAAAAAGTATTGTGTTGAGATGGGAGATAGCGCTTGTGGATATTTGGATACAAGGCAAAGTTCGAAATTGTTATTGAGAAGTTCAGTTTGTATTTAGTAATCCAACTTCACGTAGCGGGTAGGCGAGCCACTTATCGGTTTTATGCTTCGCAAAAAGAGTGAAATTATG
Organism: Parelaphostrongylus tenuis; assembly: GCA_019055375.1. Taxonomy (NCBI): domain Eukaryota; kingdom Metazoa; phylum Nematoda; class Chromadorea; order Rhabditida; family Metastrongylidae; genus Parelaphostrongylus; species Parelaphostrongylus tenuis. The sequence continues at coordinate 155,581 of JAHQIW010007096.1, read as the reverse complement.
AGACATGATGTCAACACTATTAGAGTTATCTCGAATCACGCCAGCAGTCAGAGAATACCCCCGATAACAAGACGTGTACCTAAGATGCACACGGGGGGCTAACGGAGATGTTGATAGTGTTTGCCGATCGACTAACCGGCGTAATACGAGATATTTCAGTGGTTGGAGCTATATAGAATCTTACAATGAGTTGTAAGATCCGCAACGGTGCAGCGTTTAGTACAACCGTCACTGCAACATTTTCTTAGTGGTGGACAGTCAGCGTCCACGGTACACTCGGGTTCCTTGGACCTGAAGACAAGTTCATAAGCTTATTGTCTTACAGTCATTTACGTAAGAAGCTTTCTTGAAACTCATTCTAGAAAAGTTACATAATTTGAAACTATCTATAAATGAGAAAAAGCTAAGTACCTTTGGACGCAAAACGCTCCCAGAGATCGGATATTGAGGCACTCACCAATGCGCACAGTTGGAGAAGAAGGAGCGGAGAATACTACAACAACAAATAAACTGCTTCGAATTTTTCAGAAAAAAATTGCGAGAAAAAAGTAAGGCAAGTGTCACGCTGAGAACTCAATAGAATGAACGTTTCAGATTACTGCGGACAAATAGTCTAGCCGTTCATTGTCTCTGAGTAAACTGACTACGTTCTTGCAGAGAAACAGGAATTAAACTACCACTCAGGTGGATGTGTTTCACATCGTACCTATAACACAAAAAGAATAGGCAGTTAGTAATAGTCAAATAATGTGTATCAATTAAAGCAACTATTCAACAAAACACGGTGGCGATTTGTGTACCAAAGATCAATCACACTGACGGGTGATTACTGATAGCACTCTCACGGTTGGAATATGGCTCAGAGAAAGGCAGGACATGGTTCGATGACGTAGTTTCATGACCCACTGAGGCCTTCAGTTTTGCTCGTATTTCAGATGAAACATAAAAGGATGAAACAAGATATAAGCATTTTTGAATGATGTTCGGTGTTTGAATTATTTATTAATGTTGTATACATTTAAGAATTGGCTGGTACGCAAAACATTCGGTCCTAGGCAGGAGTTGAACTTGAGTTGCACTCTTACCGAGGCGACAGGACGTAGCGAAGAAAGAGTTGAAATAAAGTGGCGGCCTGGGTGATTTATTAGTTGCAAGCTCCTCGGTGTGGTTGACATTCTCCTGAGATCGAATGTTTTGCATGCCTTTCAATACGCGTAGATGTTGTTCCATGGTTCCGAATTTGATCCTGACTCACCAGCGGTCACACACGATAATCCGCATCCGTTGAAGCAACACTTCTGGCCCAAAGGGCATTGCGCGTCCACGATACATTGCCGCGAGCAGTCACCATTTGATGATGACGACGGCGGGCAAGTGCCGGGAGACGAACGAGGCTCTGAACAAGATAGAATATGGAAATGTCGTGGGGTTGAGAAAAGATTGTCGACTGAAGTTGAGGCGTTATCTTAGTTCAAATATAAGTCTGGAATACATTTATTTAAAACAAAACCTCTTTTAGTATCTTTAGTATCTGAATTCTATCTTTAGTATTTTAGTATCTGAATTAAGTAGGTACTGAAATGGATAATGAAAAAAAACGAAGATGGAGGCCATGATTAGGAAAAACAGTATAATTTTAGATTAGAGACATTTAACAAGCCTATTCGGTATGAAAAATGGTAGGGAAGATAAAGATAGTAATGTATGGTATTCAACAGCTTAGACCGATACAAGAGAATGTAGAAATTTAGAAGAAGAGACAGCTGCTAAATATAACACTAAAAAACAGAAAAAAGTCGAATATCTTGGCAATTTTTTTCTTAAAAATGATTCAGTGATCTGTCGTCTGTTTACTGCTTAGATATCAGCACTTGGATTCGATTCATATGGTCGCCTGCATCACTACGAAGTTCTTAGAATTATGCATTTGGTGAGCTTTAGAGTGGACGATTGTATCGTCTTCCTTATGGATGTCCTTGTCCTTGAATAACGGTCGATTGAATCTCCTATAGAGAACCTGGATAGTGAGGCTGGAGCTTTCCTACTTGGGCTGCAAAAAGTGAAGTCCTTCCACCCAGTTGTGACGCATCTTCTAATAATTCCGATTTTCATTATAATTCAGCGTGAGTGATTAATCCAAGTAGAGGGAGGCAGAATCGCTGAGATGGCTACCATGGCGTACAAAAAGGAAGACAACCAAGCACATTTCAGCTCAAAAGGGGAGACTTCGCAGATTATTATAAATTCCGGTATCAACTATCAAACTCCGACGAAAGAGAGACTTCGTGTGTCCAGCAGTTTAGGACTGTCTAGCTCATGTTGAACGGTATCACTGCGATTGCGCTATCTAAGCCCTTATCTTGATACCAATCGATGAATTTTTCAAAAAATTTTCTTTAGATCTTTCACAAAGAGTCTGCTAGGCCATCATTTCCAGCCCTGCATGCAACTTACCGCGACCTGGACAGCAGACTCCACTATCACTTTTGTAGTGGTTACAGTATGCAGTCACGTTCGTTCCTAAAATATTATGAAGAAATTCAAAATGTTAAGTCATCATAATTAGTAGAAGTGTTGAACATACCAACGCAATCTTTATTCGTGGTACATACGAGCAGCTGTGCAGTGGATTCGTTCAACAGTGGCGATGCAAGTAGACACGGATTTACCACACACCTTGGCACCTGAACCGACATTTAGAAAGGAATCTTGCCGCCAAAATACAAGAAATACTTTTTAGAAACAAAAAGCCATATGTTTTCAGTACAAAAACCCAAAGATGTAATGGTTATGCGCATTTGGTCTACAAATGATGGTGGCTCCAGCAGAACAGCGTTATCTGCATAGATCAAAACAATTAGAATTTTCAATAGTTCATGAAGTAAATCAAGGGTAAAAGCAACACCATTCTGTAATCACTAACAATATTTCTAGAAGGTAGCACACTGGTTAGTAATGCAACGTTAAAGGAAGCAAGACGATAAACAAGGCGGTGATTCGATCATCTCCTGTATCTCATGTAAACAAGTAACTGAACGCCTAGGAACGGTCTAAAGTTGCAAATAGAATCGTCTCAACCAGCATTCTACATCATTTACAAAGAAAACGAAATTTCCTAGCAGCAGTCGAATCAACGTCTAAAATGTTCGCAGATCTTTATCGAGGACGAATTCTAGAAAATGAATCGAATGTAAGAAGTGCTGAGATTGGCACAATGAATTCTGATAACGGACTGTGTAAATAAATAGTAATGATGATATTGCGCAAAAACAAAAGCTATATAAAACAGTTTTTCCTCCGATTGTAGATCTGCGAGTGCTTGAAATGGAAACCCCAAAGCAGTAGCTACCTTTGTCATAAACTCCTACCTCAGGACAAGGTCCAACTTCGCAGGCTACCGGCATTGGTACGCAAATAGAAATACCTGGGCAGACGACACGCTTAACAATACAAATTTTCCTGTGACAGAGAACACATAGACAGAAAAGATCTTGTAATAAATAGATCATGTACAGCAAGAAATCAAAGAAATTACGTTCATCACTTACATCACATGGACTACCACATTCACAAGTGTCACAACCGTTGGAATCCTTCTTCATGCCAAATTTACACGAAATATCATGAGCACATGAAGGAATTTGACATCTTCGTGGTGCTAAAAAGAGGATGGATAACTCTTCGAAACTATTCTATTTGAGTTTTAAACGCCTACTTACTCAACAGTTTTCTAATTCATCTGGTAATTTTGAAAAGAAACTTAACTATATAAGCATATAGCGGTTTATAATATATGACACGTTAGAAATAATGAACACCGTAGATGCAATGGATAGTTTATAGCTAAGAGTTGGGGACGTAAGAAGTTATTTTTCTGTTCATTTTGAAAGAAAAGAGTTATATCCTTAATCGCTAGTGGGGGAGGGGAAATTTGTGGTGAATACACCTTAACAAATCAGTGCCAGTCACGATCACCAACCTCGACAATTTGGAGGAATATCTTCAGACGACCGCGTTCCCTCCACTTCAAGACCGAACTTATTCACACACCAGCAGTGGTTAGCATCACACTGAATTTCCTCGAATGCCCCATCTGAATTGATGTTTCCTTAGTGAAACTTAGTAGGAACGCTTATCTGTGTTCGCGATATATCAGGGAATGATGGGACTACCTTTAACGACGTTTTGATCACTATAGAAGAAAAGAAAAGGAGGAAAGTTATAGCACTATGACAGTCGCTTTATATAATAAACATATCAGACATAATAAGAGCGCATGTGGCGCAGTGGTTAGAGGTGCCCTGCGTCGCACACGAGGTCACTGGTTCGACCTCGCGCTCATGGCTCACCAAGCCATCCATCCCTCCGGGGTCGGTAAATTGGTACCAGACAGGTCTCAGACTTGTCTGGGAGGATAAACAGCACTGACTCGGTTCAGCGGGAGGCCACCGCGAGTCATTGTAAAGGCCAGATGTGCATTCAATCACCTCAAACGAAGTTAAAAATTGAAGTCGAATGCATGGCGCATCCCTCAGGGATTGATTAACGCCGAAAGCTTTATCCTTTATCCTTTTATCAGACATAATGTCATACCTGGTCTGCACTGAATCCTAGCAGCCTGACCAATCATTTGAAGTGCGGCTCTCATATGAAGGCAAACACTATTGTTTTTCGGATACAAGCACTTCATCTCACATCCAACCAAGCAGCACTTCTGCAGCCCATCACATTCATCATCGGAGCTACATTGATTTCTTTGGCTAAATAATTCGTTTAAATGTGTCAGGAAGCCAAAAAAGTAACCTATATAAGATTGGCTCAACTATTTTCACCACCTCTGTACTACATTGCCGACAGAATGACACTCCAGTATATTCCAAGTTTTGCGAACAGTTTACAAACTATATAAGAAATAACTCTGTAACTCAATCATTACCTTCGACATCAAGTTGAGAAACTCGGATCATAGATGTGTTGTCACTCCTTGTGGTTTATTGGTGTTCATATTAAAGTGATACACCGACGAAGGAGTCACATTTAATGAGTAGACCTTATAAATCAAACGGTGAAGTTCTTTGTGACTCTGTTAGAGGAAGAAAGCGTACGTAAGGGAGACCACAAAAAGTGATATACCAGTGAATGAGTCACTATTTTTGATTAGACCTTACAAGTTGAACGGTGAAATTCTCTGTGTCTCCTTCCAAGGGAGGAAAACGTACATGAGGGAGACTACAAACAACAGTGAATCGTAACGTGCCCATAAGAGTTAGCCAGGTGTAGACACGGCTGCTAAATCTACTATATTTACTTAATTCTTTGTAATTCGTTATACTCACATAAAATGTTGGCCAATTACTCAAAAAAAAAAACACCCGTGAATAAAAACCCAGTTTCATTAGCTTGCTTGATTCGCAAGCATAAGGTCTCTAGAGAATATCTCAGTAAAGAAAAAAAACCCTTACATAGGCTTTGTGCAGGTTTTTTCGCCGAAAAATGGGCACACACCGGGTTTTGACACTTCTGGCTTGCTCATACCATTTCGACCGCCGCTGGTGCCACCGATCATCCTTATCTCTGAAGAATGAAGCCTTTTCGCTTATAAAGTTCAAGCCTATGGTATAATTCGACTTGACTTTGTTGATAATTAGCGATCTTGAAGCTTACCATCGAGCTCCTCAAGCAACACAAAAAGCATTTGATATGGTTGAAAACTATTGATTAAGAAATTTGATGCTTATCTTTTAGTAACACGATGAAACATGGAAAATAGAAACAGCAAGCTGCGTTATTTTTCGCAAAATATGTCGAAAACAATAAGGAGCTGTGAAAGATGTCATTATAGAGCGCAATCAACAACCAAGCGGTGTAGAATAATTTGAAAAAGGGATAAAACATTCAGAAAAAAGATGGAGGAAAACACAAAAAGCAAAAGTATATATATATATATATATACAAAAATATATATATATACCTTTGCTCTTTGTATATATATATATATATATATATATATCTATGTGTGTATAAATTCAGTATTATAAATTTAGTATATATATATACTATAGTATACATATAAATATACATATATATTCATATATATATATATATACTGAATTTTCTCTACCAACTTCGCCTTGTGAGCTCTTAAGAATCCGAGTGGCAAAACTGGAAAATCAATGTTTTTCAACACTACCTTTGATAAACGAAGCAGTACACAGAGTTAGAAGCAATTTTTATTTTCAAATTTCATAACTTTCGGACGTTTTTTCTTTTTATTATTACAATTTGAGAACTATATAAGTGACAGTGATCAGTGTACCTTTGCATCGAAGACCGCAACCATCATAGCAGCATTTTTCATTGATGTTACATTCATCATCAGCTCGACAGTCAAAACGACAATCACTGAGTCGATTGAGTTGTGGAAGAATCAGAGGACAGGTACCCACGTGTATCAGACGAGCAGGAGATGGACAGCATAGGCCAGATGTTGAGAATCCGACCTGGAAACATAGTAGGCTGAACTTTACGCTAAAAATTTTTGATTAGTAATGAGCCGATTGATCAATTGAAACAAAGAGAAACTGGAAAAATTGAAGGTATCTACTCATTATCCAATTCAACTCATAACTGTTGTATTTTATATTTTCAAATGATTGGATTATTCAATAGCTCCAAAAATCTCCTTCTTTCTTTTTTGAAGCATGCATTACATTAGTTTCCTAATTAGCACGCTACTGTTCAGCTAGGTTACTTAGGTTCTGAATGTTATCAAAAATTCTGTTTAGAAAATAGCCAAAAGTTCAACCACTCATACGAAAAACCGGTGAACCTGACCGTCATTGATCACCACCACCTTAGATAGTGTAAAAAATGACTTAGTGCTTCTCGAATAGGAAGACCTTGAGCAGCACCAGTTTGCGACGGAGAGAAATGACGAGTTTGCAGTTATAATCTCGCAATGCTCATTGAGTTGTCTGTGAAAAGATATGAACTCAATGTAATTTTTTCCAAGCATATTTTGGTCCCCGTGTGCTCAGTGATTGGGAGACTTTTGTAGTAGTTGCAAGGCAACTGATTCGATTCTGCATCGCGAATAAACTGAACAATCAGTTTCATCGGTGCCAGCAAAAAACTACAAGACACGCTTATTGAAATAAAAGCACTGGTATAAAATACGTTTGATTCACTGTGCAGTGTGGTCAACTATGCAACCACTAAGACGCTACAAATAGAGCTAAATGCATGACGAGCCTCATAGGGCCTAATCATCGCCAGACTATCACTTTTATGCTTATGTTAAGATGAATGAAAAATTTAGTGACTCACTCAGTCAAATCAAATGTGAAACTTATTTTGTTGAGCGCAATTAGCTTGATCTGATTAAAAAAAGGTATGAAGAGGTATCATTCGAAAAAAAAAAAAAAAGAAAATGTACGTACTTGATGACACCAGTGTCCAGATGGACATTGATCGTTCGAGCTGCATGTTTCCACTACCGCCGCGGGCGAGACAAATGGCTCTCCGTGAGGGCAAGGATTTGAAACACCTACAGCACTGACTTTTTGAAGTAATACACTAAGTATTTATGCAAATTCTGAGTAAGAAGCAAAACTCTGAAAATTGAGCGAGCGCTAAATTCAGCTGAGGTTCGGAGCCTTGCATCTCACTCAATATTACTACTCATGTTTTAGCATATCAGAAATTCTTGTATATTATATATATATATATATATATATATACATATATATCAGTAGATGTCATTTTAACTGAATTCCGTTCTTCCCTACTCAGCGGACACGAGACTGTTAACAAACGATTTATTAAGCACAATATAGACAACACAATTTAGATAGTTTCGCTTTTCGACGTTTCGGCGAATGTCGTCTTCTTCAGAGCTTGGAAATTTAAAGTGGCCTGCAACCTACATAGTCAACTCCTGTCATGACCACGGCTAGAAAGCGTAACAAAAATTTTCGTCTAATTAGGTTAGGTGGCGACAAAATTTCTAGCCGATCTCATGCCCTAGGCAGGATTTTTTGGTAGAAGCGCTAGTAATCATTTAAAAGATTAAATTTCTGGCTACAACTCCACTTACAGGTTTTTTAAAACACACCTTGTAACGTTGTAGCATCTAGGACAAAATTTTGTTTCACATTCGTCTTTTGCCTTCATTTTTACGACGCGTCAAATTTTGCTGGAAACCGAAAAGCAGATCAATGTGTAGAGAAACCTTTGTAGTAACTTTGTCTATCGTTCTGTCAGTTTTCCTCTTAAAGTGAAGGAAAAATTCCCAATTGAATGACAATATATCGACCGTCCCGCCTCACCCCGCCTCCTGCCACGCCCTTGCCACGGCCATCGCCTTGTCAAATAGCCAGTAAACAACCTGCCGAAAATGTAAAACTCGATAATTTTTCCTGTTAAACCGTGTTTCCAGAAAATAAGCACATCGGTAGAGTTGGGAAACATCACGCTATCGGATGATTACTAGTAGTGTAGAGAAAGTGCTCCTTCCGGCGAGATTTGAAGCACAGATCAAAGGACCAAAGGAGATCAAAGTCAGAAGAATTTTTTCAGAATCAAGCATATTTTTGAGTTCTCTAAAGCTTGTGCTATAAAATTAGTACTAGCACTATAAGGATGGAGCTCTGCTTAGTGAAATATAAAGGAGATAAAAAGAAAAAAACATGTGGTCGTATGAAATATAATTTATGAAACATATTTTTATTTTAGAATTCACAGCGCTGTAGAGGGGTGTTTTGAAAAACAATCACGTATAGCTTTAGCCTCAAGCTTTTAAATGATTACTAACACTCATGGAACATTCCTGTCCAGCGAATGACATCGGCTTGAAAATTTGTCGCCGTCTAGCCGAATTATACCAAGAATTCTGAGATTGCATAATAAGAAGTTTCGTTTTGAAAAACTCACGATTCAGTTGTTTTTTGAGCTTCCCAATTATTCAAGTCGCTCAGAGTCTTGTTTAGGTAAAAATGTTCCTGACTCAGATCGGGAAGACTAGTCTAAGGTAAGGTACGAGGTCACGCGTGACTACGAGGCACTCGTTGCTGTTCATTTTTAGATTTTTGGTATGTATCCATGAAACTTCCAGAATTTTTTGCGCAGATCTTTTAGATTCCTCTGCGAGTATAGTGATTTTTAGATTGAAATCTACTCTGATATGTTTTTTATTACATGCTTAGTGGAGTCTTTTGAATGCAACCTTTTTCTGTTATATCCTCTTTTATGCGCACACAGAGTGGCCGACATTTCTTCAATGTATTCGTCCTAGTACACCTTACAACTAATTAGATTTATCGTACTATATCTCAGGCAGCTTCACAAAATTTGATTCTGTTAAGCAAATTGCGTAGATAAAATTCAGCAAAACACCACAACACCGCTAACGGAAGCCTTAAAAGTCAAACTAAGATTAATAAAGTCCCAGGTAAGTCAAGGATAAGCGTTATGAGGCACAACTCTCCCTGACAGTGCGCATACTTGAAGAAATGGGCAAAAGTTCCTCGCCAACACAGTCTATTTCTAAAGCCTTGAGTAGGATCGCATGCATTTTGCAAGAGATTCCGGATCGACTTGTGACAAAGCTAGACAAAATCATTTAATAAGCAATACTAACAAGAACTGGAGAAATTACCAACACTGCCTTTTCCTCCAAAGTTTTCCAAACAACAAAATCCTAACAAAGAAGCAGAAAATAATTTCCTCATCTTCTTGGGCGAAGCTTCCACAGTTCTCAATCATTATCGCGTAAAAAAGTTTGAGTCAACCTGGCCAAAAGCGCTTGCGAGACAAAGTAGTACCGAAGGCCAAGTGAGAAAAGCATCTTGGTCTAATGCCTTCACTCTCATTAATCACGCAAAGAACGCGTATTTGTGAAAAACATGTTTCACACTGCTGCTGGTATGAGCAGAGGGGAAGTTCACAAGGTGGAACTTCTGAGCTTGGCGTGAAGGTCATTTCGAATAACTACAAAGTGGTAGGAGCTCCTCGGATTATGTTTAGAAAAAAATCGACGTGCTGAGATGATTAAAAGGGTGAAGCTGTCGGAGTTGATTAATCCGTGAAGGATGCGCCATGCATTCGTCTTCAATTTTTAACTTCGTTTGAGGTGATTGAATGCATATCTGGCCTTCAGAGTGACTCGCGGTTGTCTCCCGCTGAGCCGAGTCAGTCAGTGCTGCTTATTCTTCCAGACAAGTCTGAGACCAGTCTGGTATCAATTTATCGACCCCGGAGGAATGGATGGCTTGGTGAACCATGAGCGCGAGATCGAACCATTGATTTCGTGTGCGACGCAGAGCACCATTGCGCCACATGCGCTATATTGAGATGATTATTCAAGCCAAGATAAGGTCCCGTTCATTTCGCCCTCTATTTTCAATCAAATAAGCACAGCTATCAAACGCTGCCTAAATAGAGCACGTTTGACAGTTTGACAACTCGGTAGCAGTAATCTATGTATAGTCTGTAATCTATGTAATCTATGTAATCTCCTACAAAATCCCTAAGGCGCTAACTGGTCCGTAATCAATTGTATGACCGTCTCTGTGAATCCGAAAGCTGCATAGTTTGCTCTAATGGTGAAGGCGGCTACTACATGTGACCTGGGACCCTATCTCTTGTAAGTATGCGGAGAAGATATCTTGGCGAAACGGATAGGCCATTCTCCGTCTGTATAAAAGAGCAACTAGCTGGAAAGCAGAACAAGCTAAATACTTATAAGACACGCTAAAAATAACAAAGTAGATTTCGATGTAAAAGTCATTCTTCCTACACAAAAATGTGGAGCGCCTACGCGAAAACTCTTGGAACTGCTTGCATGGATGCTGAAAATCTAAAAATGAACTGCAAAGAAGAATTAGGTTTGACCGCGTATCGTACCTCGAGAGTGGTTTTCCTGACCTGAGTCAGGCACATCCCTACCTATTCAAAATTCTAAGCGGCGTGTCTCCAATGAATAATTAGAAGATTTTGAAAATTAGTGAGTGAAATTAAGTTTCGAAAACAGACGTTTACTATGCGACCCAAGATAATATTTGTTAATTGTATTTCTGAGGTTATGAGAGAATTTGATTAAGTAGATTGCTGAACAGCTTGACCTTTCCAAAATTTAAAGAATGCGACACTCGCTAGAACATCAGCAACTAAAGCTCCCTATTGTACAGAATAAATCGTCCCTCAATGAAAAGAGCCTTTAACTTTGCGATCCAAGATAATATTTATTAGGTTGCTCTCCTAGGGTTATGAGAGTAATTGACTGAGTAGATTGCTAAACAATCAAACCTTTCTAAGTTCTGAAGAATGCTAAACTTGCCGAAACCTCAGCCACTGTAACTCTCTATACTGTACTAAATAAACCGTCCGTTAATAACCTCGTGTCTGATGAATAAGAAAATTACGAAATCATTCGGTCAATGTCGGTTAATCGTTAGCTGATCTTGGTCATTTGGGTTTGATGTAGACATCTGCTTACCATGCCGTACCAGTTTACACTTGGTTACTGAAGTTGAAATCTATATCGCAGAAAGAATGATAGAACAGCAAGAATCTTGATAGTGCAGATTGTGTCACTCGTTCCAGGAAAGGGTAAAATGTGGATTTAACTTGTAACTGAGGCCAAAGTTTTGCATATCATTCAAAATTTTCAAGCTCTACATCCGTAAAATCATCGAACTGCTACAAAGGTGATCAAGAATTTTTGTAGAATATGTGTTATGCACTAGAATAAAAGTTCCCTACTGATACGGTTACACTTGGCGATGGTATTTCTGTGAACGTCATTTCCCACATTTTCATCCTCACACGACTCATCATTACAATTTTCCGTGCGGATCCTAGCACTTCTTGAATCCGATCCATCTCCTCGCTTTCATCTTCCACAAAAGTCTGCGAACATTGCACGTGTTGCACCGGTTGCTGCATGCAACATTCGTCCTCTACATGAATATCGTGGAATCTAGTCGGAACGATTACGTATGAAATCTTGGTCGTTTCTGAGTTATAGGATTCTAAGCACTGTTGATTGATTTTGGAAGCGTTGGGTTACCATTTTGATGCCTAAACGCGACATGTATCCTCGATTAGGTATTTTACGAAAGCCCAAGTATATTTTTTGACACAGGGTTTGATAAAATAATGGTAGACGAACATCTTGGTTGAGGTGGACAGTTGTCCCTTTCGAAGCAATTCACCGCCGTCATTATGCATAGACTGCCTTGAGGACATTTCACCTAAAAATCTTTATGCAGTTGATTAGTATAAGGTCGAAGAAACTTTTATATGAACTGATCTCACTGTGGTGCAGGGATATCTGCATTGACACGATGGGCAACCGTTTCCGTCGCGTTCCGTTCCATAAGGGCAGGACATTTGACAAGTGATATCAGGACATTTGTCCCTTGGTGACACTGCAATGGTGCTCAGTTTGAATTAAGAAAATTGTGGTGTCAAAAAATATTAATGGGTGTTAACACGTTGACAACAGTCTGAGTTGTTGTTAACTCAGACTGCGCGCCCCGTGTGCGGCGACGCAGCGCGGCCAGAGTCTTTAATATCGCGCCTTGCAATGGAAATTTGGGAATTTGTTTGGTAATCTAAGGTACTGAGGAAATACTGTTGCGAATAAGTAGAGAAATATAAGAGAAGAGGCTTTTATAAAAAATTCTATAGTTAAAAGAATACCCATATATCGAAAAATCATCTATGTTTCAACGGGAAAATCACACTCTTGTTAAAGGGAACATGTTTTCAGCTGTTAGATGACTTCAATTCTTTCTTTTCATTTTTGTAGGCATTCGATAGCTTGAGAAACGCCTATCCTCCCACTAAGTCAGCTTTACAAAATGGCTTTTTTATTATGTTCCACTAACGAAATATATAATGTTTCGCAAGCAGAGTTCGTTTCGGTGAATATCTACCTTTTCCCTCGAGATTTGAGGTTTTAGGAGAAAGTATCGCCATTGTTTCTGCAACATATAGCTTTATCGATTCGTATTTTACCATTTACTGGCAACGAAATTCCCTTAAGTGACGATAAAAATTCACATTTCGTTGGAAAACTACCACGACGCTCGCCGCGCGACAGCGCCGCGTACCGTGCAGGATTTCAACGTCGTTGTCAACGTGTTAACGATATTACTTTCACATTCAAAAAATCAACATAATTTTGGAATTCCTTGCATAAGCGGATATCATGAAACGTTCTGAAATATCTCATAATTGCTATTTAAGCCAACTTGTCATGTGGTCTGTTAAATGGGCTCTTGAACAGCCCGATATAGGTGTTTCGATCTTTCAGTCTTGTCAGTCAGGCAAAACCCTTCGTCTTTAAGCCAATCCTCCGTGGGTGCTCCAGTCCCCACACTAAGAGGTAGCGACGACGAACGATTTACGCTGCACTGCTGTCAAGTGAAAATCACTAGAACAGCAGTTTTGTACAGTCGATTGCTTTCGGCTGGTATTTGAAATATATTATACCGTTATTTTTGAGTGTTTTCTTACGACCTATATATATATATATATATATATATAGATGAAACCGTTGAGTAGTCCAAACCGATTTATGAAATCATGGTGCCATTACTAAATCAAATATTTGACACTTTAGGTACGACGGGGTCGCGGCGCTTGCCCCGCTCTCCCGCACGCACGGCGTGCATTCAATAGTACCGATTGTTTAGTGATAACAACCATCGAGAAGAAGGCTGCTGGTCCGATCCTTCCCACAACGTTTCACAGATGTTTTCGCTCCAATATACACCATATCAGGGATACACCATAACTCACATCGTAACACCAAAACACAAGCGATTCATTCAACAGTCTGTTTCGAATCAAAAGGTTGCGAACTGTTAACAACACAGCGTTTATTTCTACAGTATTTACGCATGTAGAAAAACCTTAAATACTAATCGAACCCAAAAAGTTTGCTGAGAAGCTTCGCAATAGGGGATTGAATGCAGCCTTCTTCACGATAAGCGGCATCACGAACCACGGCTTTACGAACTGCTCGCTGCTGCGCACGGCAGTGCGAGGCTGTCGCCGTAACACTGTCGTACGCAAAGCTTGAACGCCGTGGAAAGTCTATGAAATTCTTGAGAACACCTTGGATGTCGCAATAAATCTTAATCCTTTGCCTGCCGACTAGAACACGCCGTCAGCCCCGCCACCGCAAGCGGCGAGGAATCTTTAGTGCCGAGCGATTAAGGAAGAAGGCCATCAGGAAAGACGTTACTGGTTTGATCTCCCTCACAAGGCTTTACAGCAGGCTAGATGGCACTTAAGACTTTTTTCTCCTTTAATTACGTCTAAAGAAGAACTATCAGTACTAGTCAACACGGAGAAATCTGCTGTGAGACGTCCTGGGAAGAGATTGAATAAACAGCATTCTAACTGATGGCATGCATCGCTAACTACTCGGCATTGCGAACTCCTCGCCACGCGCGACGCGGTGGTCGACGTGGCCCAGTCGGTACGCAAAAGGTTCTCCTACCTTTGCAGTTTGGCGTATCGTTGGCGATTCGAGTGCCTGGTAGCTCTTCACCGTTGGCGATATCTACGCAGAAACAAACGTCATCATTGCACTGAAAAGAACGCTATACAAAATAAATGCTATGAAATTTCCCCCTAATCATCTAAGAACCAAACAAAGAGCGTTTTTTTCAATCATGTCGCCCATTGAAAGTGTAAGCTTGTGAAGCACACCGGTTCGAGCTTCTTTCCAATACATTTAGGTGAAATCTCAGGTGAGCTTAGAATCCGCGATTATCGTTTCCGAGAGCTCATGTGCTCTCTGCAACTAAAATCCTTACATCGTTTCTCTCTCGGCAATGTTCAGACTCTTTCTGCGATATCAGAAGTCACTCGTTATTGGGAATGATCTGTGGAGCACAAACTGTCATAAAATTCAATTATGCTGAAGACGCAGAGAAATCAAGATGCTTCAATTTCCTCGCCACTAGAGAGTAGACTGGAATTGAATATGCAGTCTGTTACCTCTACGGTGCTTGATAAAGTAGAATGTATATTCCTAGAGGCCCCATATGGAAACAGCACCAAGAGCTCTATTCCTTCGTTATATACATGCCTTGAAGCCGAGACAATGTCAATTCAAACTACACACTTACCTGAATCTGCTCAAATTGTCCATTTTCATCACATCTTTTCATGTTTGGCAGTCCATAAAGCTCCGCTGTCAATGCGGCATTCAAGCATGCTTAAAATGACATTTAACAGTACTGAAGCAAGAAATTGAATGGAATGAAACTATGATTTGAGAAGTAAATGAAAGAAGTGTTGGCGTCGCCAAGACATGTGAGGGTCACATATAAAAACAGTTGAGGAAAAATTTCAATCTGCCTACAAAAAGCTCTCGAAAGATCTTCCACATAACATGCGATTTTTCTTCTTCAAACTCTGTTGAGCGATCAAGAAAAAGCATGCGAAGAAGTTTTAAAGAAGTTCACTAAAACCGCATAAATTTTACATATATCAAATTATGTGGCATATGTGGACGTGCTTTGTGATTTGGACGTTCTTAAACTCTTCACTAAGACATGGGCTGATGTATGAGAAAACTAAATCGAAATGATTGAGTTTGATAGATTTGAACGCCTTTGTGCTACTCATTCATGACTTTGCCTGTAAATCTAGGCGTGAATATAATAAAACAACAAATGTTGTAGAGGTCTTATAGGTACGCTGTGTTGTGCCAGAAATACCCATGTTAATCGAAAGTTAATCATATTAATGGATTGCTCCATGATTCCTTCGAATTTCGACACCTTTGTTAATTTTATTGTTATTTATCTAGATATCACATGACCAACAATATATATCACCATCAAGACCAATGATCTACAACAACTTGTTGAGTAAAGATTAGATATCTGACACTCAGGAAGAAGAGGACGGTGATCAAAAAAGTCAGTGAGGTCATTTTTGAGCTGGTTAAAGTTTTCTCAGTTTATTCTTCTTGAAATGCTGCTTCACTGCTCCAAAGAGATGATAATTCGATGGAGCTATATCAGGGCTATATGGTGAATGTGGTACTGTGGAGCAACCTACTTTTTCCAAAATGTGGCGAGTTCACTTTTCAATGTGCGACATTGAAGCGATATCCTGGAGAAGGAGCGCTTCGCTCGCTCTCCTGAGGCTAACTTTTGGTTCTGCTACTTACTTACTTTTACTTTTGTTTCTTTTTTTGTTCTTTTGGTTTTTTTTTTGGTTTCTTTCGCTAACTTTTGGCTTTATCGTCTGCTCAGACGCTGGCACTGATTATCTACTTGTCGTCGAGCACTTTCCCAAGCAGCATGCTCTGCCAATCTCAGAAAACGTAAAGCATAATCTTCGTGCATGGAACTTGGGCTTCGGTTGAGGTGGCGGGTCTTTGTCACGGGACAGCTAGTGGCGTGACGTGTGTTGTTCTCCAAGTAGACCTAAAACTCATCTCTAGTGATGATTGACTCAAGAATGTCTTTCCTGTGTGGTGGCAGCAGAGGACTTGCGCGGATGAGCACGCGTGCACTGCGGTTGTGGTTGGCCAATGCATGAGGTGTCCATCGAAACATCACCTTGCGGTAGTCCAGTTCATTTGGTTGGCGAGCAATGGTGCTACGGTGCGATGGCTAGAGCTGCTAGAATATTCTACAAAATATCACAGCCTTTTGGCAATAAGTCGTTTTGAAAGTGAAAAAAGTGGATTAAACAATAGTAAAATAGACCTCAGGAACAACTAAATATATACTATATTTGAAGCCCAGATTCAAATGCTTTAAGAGATGCTTAGTGGCGCACTAAATGATAGCTGTTCCGACTGCACTTATATCTTCGCTACCTAATGATGAAAACTTTCTTCGTCATAGGATATGGCATTTTTGTCGAACCTGTATTATGAGCCTTAAGAGAACTTCTAAGTTTCCAAGATTTTCTTGAAAACAATGTGGAAAATGCACTCACGAGTTGTTCTGATCGGATAGAAACACTGATTAGAGCATCCCACTCGGCAGCACCGTTTGAGTCCTGCGCAGTCCTTATCGAATTCGCAATTCAAGGTGCAGTTTGTGATTTTTTCAGCGGATAATTTTTCCATAGACGAAGGGCAGTCGGCCACCAGTGAAGAAATGATGTCTTAAGAAGCTTAGCAGAATAAAATTAAGAAACACACATAGTGAAATCTATGGCTTTCCATAATTCTGCTAATGTAATGATAGTCTCATTGACACTACTAAACAAATTTGGTGCTGATTTCTTGTAAATTAAAGTGCAGACCTACGTCTCCCTCGTTATTCTGCAAACCACTTCATAAATTAAATTCTGTTGATCACTTTGAGATTGTGAAGTCTTAGAGTATTATTAGTATACTAGCTTTAGATTCCGTATTATCTGAATGAAGATGGGAGAAAGAAAAAGTTTCTGCTTGAAGTTTTCAAGGCTATTGTGGCCTCTGAAGCTTCAAATAACAGAAATTCTTTGGACAATTGATTTTAGAAAAACGCCTGTTGAAAAATATCAGCCAATCTAATTTTCTCACCTTTATTATGTTTCGTCACCACGCCACGTAGTTGGTAGGGTGGTCTTACATTTGAAATCCCTGATTTAGGTGATATATCACGATCTTCCAATGAAAAGCACGACAATCCGCAGCCGTCAAAACAACATACTCCTGAGGAATATTGAGGTCAACATACTCTTAAGGAATATTAGTGTAGGAATTTTCGAAAATAGTGATATAAACGAACGAAGGCGTTCAGAGAGAAAGAGCATTCTGTTTTATAGAAGCTCATCTAGTAAGAAGTGAAGGAGAAAAAGTTATGGGAAAGAGAATGACCTTGTGAGAGGTCACTCGGCCACATTGGCCTCTTTGAATGGCTCTCGTAAAAGTCATGCATTGGCGCATCTACAACTCGAATAAAGAAGACTATAACATATTTTTGTTACAGTCTCGTCATCACCTAACAATTTAGCAAGATCTTCGAGCCTTGCTGCAGGCTTCCAATTACAGTCGAAGAATGATCAGGTTGTAGAAGATATGCATTCTTTACCGTTAACACAATCGTGATCCGTTCTACATACAGATGAGCATTGTGATGTGTTTTTCAGTGCAGTCACTGGAGGACATGCGGCTTGTTTTCGCTCTTCTGCACCACTGCAACAGAAACCGTAGCCGTTGTAGCCAATCTGAATAGAAGTCATTATATCTCTTAACTCTTATGAAGCGCTTGAAAATTAGGCTTCCTTGGAATTACTATGACCTTTACACAACGGAGATGTTAGTACTAGAAATCTATCATTTTTCAGATTTTTCAGTAGAAAACTCGAACCTTTCAATGTTTTCGCACACTAATGAAGAGATTTTTCCTATAAGTAGAAGTCTATAGCTATATATTGTAGCTATAAAGAGAGAAATCAAAAATTTGGAAGTTAAGATGACATAGCAACAAGTTCAGATGTGAATATCTCTCCAATAACATGCTCTGAGAGAGCCGATTTTCTCTTCCATAAATATTCCCGCATCTGTTAGTGCCCCTCAATTAACGCTCAATGCTTCAAGACACTACGCTGCTCTCAAGCTTCTGTTCAGAACATCTTTCGTGTCGATAAGGGCAGTACGCTTAAAGATTGTTTGGTTGAGAGTCCCTAAGAGAGTTGATCAGCGATGTGGACAATAATTCATGCGAGCGATGCAGTGTGGTGCTAGGACCGGACTATTCACCAACTGTCAATTATCCGCTCGGTAATTGACGCGATATGTATGAACGAATGAATGCTGACGCTCTAGCAGAACACTCTAGTGACAAGCAAAAAAAAAAAATGACAGGAACGCATAAGAGTTTCTAGCCCTGGTTTTTTCAATCTTTCCACTTTAAGACGGATGTCGAAGATGGCTAATTGCTAAGCTTCTGCTCCAAGTCAAATGAAATGACCAGTGTTCCTATCGGAGCGTACATAGTAGCACTATGTGGAACTAAATTAAACATGTTCAAAATTACTTCGTCAATAACAGCAGTCGGACTGATTAAGCGAGAATGCTTAGAGAATATTATATTAGATTATTTGACACACGTGTTCTCTGAATACTGTTAAGTTTAGAAGTTTATAAACCTTGTGACACCAATAACCATTTCCGCATTGCTCAGATGTGGAACAGAATGCAGTAATTCCATTCGGAAGAGTCATTACACGGCCCGTCGGACATGGATTCAAAAGACCTGAAAACTTGAGGAATTCTGCGCTGAAGAGATCCGAAAGGAAAAAAGTTCAAAGGGTACCAAAAAGTTTCAGTTGCCCTCTTTCGAACGTTCATAAATAAATGCTCTGTTAGCTGAAAGTTGAGTAATACTTCCTGAAGTGGATAGGCCTAATGATTTTTTTTTATCACATTATTCAATGTTCTATTGATACTTAGTTGTCGCTTTACACGGTAATGTCGTTAATTTTCAAATAAACTTCACAGTGATGCCTATTATTGGCTTTTCTAAAAAGGCCTAGTAATGGATGGAATTTTTCTCTCTTACATAATTTCTTAACGAAAGTCCGCAGAACGATGTAAACGATTTCATCATACATCTATCGATGTAAAAGGAAGTGATGTCAGTGTTACTACACAAGAAAAGCGTTCAGTTGAGTTTGAATACCTTTTCTTTCGAGTAATTCCTAAGACCATGCACAATTTCGATATGCCTGATAGTTATTTTTGAGTCATGCACGTGGTCTGTTTATTGGCACTTGGTGCAGCACACGTGTTTCAGCCTTGCAGCCTCATCAATTGTACGGTGCCTTTTCGTTCAGTTGGCTCTTTGAGGATCTACCTCATTCATAGAGAAGTCGATGACGAACGTTTCACACGTGCCGATAAATGATATAACCGCCAAACGATTGGTGACCAATGCACTTGGCTGATAGTCGTGAAATATCATACCTTTCATTTAAAGTGCTTCCTGACACGAATTTGAATATGAGTGGTAATAGTTCCTTCTAGACATTAAGCACTTTACCCCTTCCCATTTTCAGTTCCTTTGCTATAAATGGAATGGCTGGATTATTATTTGTTGAATTAGCATGTTCTTGATTTTAATGTTCGTTCAAGAATTTGCAATTTATTCATGCCTGATGTTTAGTAATCTTTACGCATTTATGATGTAAAATTCCAGATTCATGCTTCTGTTCCACAACCTATCAAATTTTCTGGATAACTGAACATTTGTAATAAGTAGTAAGTATAATTCGACTCAAAAATTTCTCCCATACATTTTGGAACGGGGAGACAAGGAGGATGAGCGCAATCGGGCTCGATGAGTTGACAAACGTCAGCATCGTTGCTACAGCTGAAATTCTAGAAATATTTAGCTTTCTGTGTTCGTTAAGAGTTAATACAGACCGTTAGACTCACCGTACACCTTCACAAATATCTCGACATTTACAGGTGGGATCCGGACAGCCAAATACGGACATTTTTAATCCATGTGCGCACTGTTTGGAACACTCAACACCACAAAGACGAATCTCTGCAAATTGAAATGATGTAACAATTTTTAGAATACTCGCTAAACTAATCCAAGAACTATGTGTCACTATGAAACTGGATTGCGTTTGTTAACAACCAAACTCTTTATCAATAGGTTTAGGAAAAAGTTCTGCGAAAATTGCTTGTAAAACATTTATTTTTTCTTATATACTTTATATTTTTTCATTTATGCCCCTATTACACCCGCACAAAGACAAAACTAGCAGCCAAATTACTCCCCTTCAGCTTCAAGTACTTCCTGCCAATTCTCCGTCAAAAGATCGATTCCGCGAGCATAAAATACCGATTTTTTGCTGCTGAAGAAATGAATGACCGAATTGTGCAATTCAATATCGATACCAAACCTTCTGTCTCGCCTTTGTAAAATTTTCCGAACCACCTGTACACCGTGCTTTCCAACTATGTCTTCGCCCCAAGTCAGATTGATGCATTCACTTGCCACCGTTGCTTTTGAACCTAACAGCCATTCGTGCATCATCAACAACTAATTTGCTCGCTTGTTAAATTCATCTTGAACCAAGTAGGTAAATTACATATCAACCAACGCGGGAGAATACGGGCTTACAAATGAGCCCGAAGACAAAAAAAATGGCTGACACCCAAAAAAGTTACAAGCATTTTCTCGGAACCTTTTCCCCAACCTATTATAGATGTGTGTGTGTGTGTGTGTGGTGTGTGTGTGTGTGTGTGTGTGTGTGTGTGTGTGTGGTGTGTGTGTGTGTGTGTGTGTGTGTGTGTGTGTGGGTGTTGTGTGTGTGTGTGTGTGTGTGTGTGTGTGTGTGTGTGTGTTGTGTGTGTGTGTGTGTGTGTGTGTGTGTGTGTGTGTGTGTGGTGTGTGTGTGTGTGTGTGTGGTGTGTTGTGGTGTGTGTGTGTGTGTGTGTGTGTGTGTGTGTGTGTGTGTGTGTGTGTGTGTGTGTGTTGTGTGTGTGTGTGGTGTGTGTGTGTGTGTGTGTGTGTGTGTGGTGTGTGTGTGTGTGTGTGTGTGTGTGTGTGTGTGGTGTGTGGTGTGTGTGTGTGTGGTGTGTGTGTGTGTGTGTGTGTGTGGTGTGTGTGTGTGTGTGTGTGTGTGTGTGTGTGTGTGGTGTGTGGTGTGTGTGTGTTGTGTGTGTGTGTGTGTGTGTGTGTGTTGTGTGTGTGTGGTGTGTGTGTGTGTGTGTGTGTGTGTGTGTGTGTGTGTGTGGTGTGTGTGTGTGTGTGTGTGTGTGTGTGTGTGTGTGTGTGTGTGTGTGTGTGTGTGTGTGTGTGTGTGTGTAATATAATGAAGCACTTTTCCAATCAAGTAAGCGAAACATTTTCCTCGTCTATTCACACAATCCTCTTCCTGTTTATTGTCGAGCGTAGGTGTCATAGTACAAAGCCTAAGTTTGACGAGGTTCAACAAACAAAAGCCCAGAGCGACTAGGTAACGACTGGAATGGAAGGAACGATACACTACGGTAAGGCCTCACAACATTGACAAAAATGTCCACCACCCATAAAAGGCCTATATAAACAACAAACAAATTTGTAGTTATAAATAAACACCGTTGGTGTTATGTCAGGTGATCTCTCAAAACAACACTTAATAACCTGTTTGAAGATAGAATTCCTACTTCTGCCTCTGGTGACACTCTTATTCTGTGAAAAGATTTCGACATCATTGCACTTTGAACGTCATTTTGATAATTTCAAAACACTGTTACCTTCTCAGTTTTCAAAATTTCTCATACCCAGCTGGCTAATCACTTTGGAAAAAAGCATTCTTATGAGTCAGATCTCACACTTGGGGATTTTCTATGTGTCACATTGCGCTGTGCAGTAGAACCATCCAACACGGTGCTCGATTAAGTTGGAAAGATGTGACAAATCCACTCGGAAGTGTGAACCCAATACCATTGTGGAGCTAACAAGCTACGCATTATTAACTCTTCAGCCAGAGCAAAAAAACTCGCAGCACAAAATAAGTACTACTTTTTATACAATGAAAGAACACAGCTCATTGAGTTGTTTTGTCGCGCATTAGGGTGCATAGGAATCTTACTAATGCTCACTAAAGTGACCTAATGATTAACACTTTTATGCTGAAGGAGCTAAAAGGAACAAGTCGGACAATAAATAACTCCGGTGAACCAAACTTTGTGGCACTCCGTAAGATTAGATCCTATATGAATATCATGATAGCAGAAACACTAACCAAGTGACGCGGACCAATCATCATTGATGACGAACTGTGTAGAAATGTCGGTTCTGTTTGAGTATAGTCAGTAGAGCAAACATGAGCGGTTAGATCAAAGAAGATGAGATATGGATACTATCCGAAAAGCAAATACGTGTCAACTAGAAGAAAACCACTGATCTACTTGTGATAGTTTTCTTAGGTATCAGTGATTACTAATAAGTCGTAATTTATATGATCTGTGAGGATTGCTATAATATTTTTACTACATCAAATATTGATTTGTCAAGCACATCAAAGGACTCCATCGATAGCTGAATTGCAAGATGTTAATCGCCCTGCTTGAAGTTTTTTTAGTCATTTTAAGCGATGACTAGGAATACTGATCGAGCACCTCGAGCATAGTGCACGTTCATGCTACCACCCGTAGCACAGTGGTAGCAAGAACGTGCATCAATATGCTGATGTACTTTGGCGAAATAGGTTTTTTTGTTCGCTAAAAAAATAGTCGACTAGTCACCTTAACAGTCTAAGAGTAGCATAAAAGAGTTGTCTTTGAATCTCATGAAAAATCAGCCGACTAGATAAATACCTGTTGAGTGAACACTGTGCTGACAACCTCTCGTTTCATAAAAGCTAGCTATCTCAGAATAAGTGAACTAGATAAAAAAGAGTCCTATTCATAATGCGACAGCTTGAATGCCGTCTGCAAAAACTGACCATGATCTGGTCGGGAAAGTTTTCATTTTCATTACTTTAGTGATAATGTATGCAACCATGAATGGCGCATCCGTTGTTGACCTCAGTAACAAATGCAAACATTGAGAAGGGACACTTCAGTCGGATCATAAGTGATTTGTGACACATATATCTACTTCGCCATTAACCCTCACTAGCTACTGAACATCTAATTCTATAGTGAAGAGAAAGCAAATTAGAAAGAGAAAGCAGAATCACTCATGTGGAAACTGGCTTGCATACCCAATCATCTAGTCTGAAACTGCCACTGATCCATATGCTATAATTCAGCATATTCTTAACAATCATAAGAGTACTGATTCTTTCTCTCACAAAGGAGTTTCCTTCTACGAAATGCAATTCTTTCTTCGAATATATCGATTACACCGGCTGTAGTTTCTCCATCAGCTGTGACGGTTTTACCATAAATCATCATTTCCTTCGCTTTAAGCATTGCTTAGTTTCATAAGCAGAAAAGCCGAAATTTAGCATTCTGTCGACCAGATCTTTCTTTCAATAGCGGTATTAAACTAACGATGTCGTTTTTCATATAGTCTTCGAATAGAACAACAGCAGCTGAAAAACAGTAGACCCAACCAAGACACTTTGACGTTTAATGAGCTGCGAATTTTCAAGATATTCGATAGACGGAAACAATGATATGATAAAAGAATCATCTGGAAAGCTTGCTCACCTCGACACATATCGTTCCGTATCATTGATATCGCCATAGCTGAGCCGGCGATCTCCGCGCCGTCGTTTACGTCAACGCACCAGCACTGATGCTGATCACATTGAATCCGTTCAAACTAACAAAAATCGGAATCAAGCGGAGTAATAATTGAGAAAATCATCGAGAAAGTTAGAACAATGTGTAAAACTGGTTTTCACGAGAACTTACCTTGCCATCTTCATCACACTTCGGCACATATCTGTTATTCAAAGTTTTACCAGGTAGTTTTTTCACGGCCACAAAAAGGTGAATGCAGTCTGTTACAAAAAGTAATTTTTGCACCAAATAGATGCTATTTATCCATAAAAAGTAGGAATTGTAGTTGATAAAATAGCTCATTCTACTCACAAAGTCAAATTTGTCGTCGTAAGGCATTGCCATTACGTAAAATAGACTAAGAAAGGGCACCTCGACTTTCAGTTTTTCAAAAAATTGAAGTGTCAGTAGGCTTCTTTTTCACTTTCATCCATTGTCTGCTTTTCGATTTCCATGCATTTTACCAGAATACGTAGAGAAAAATTGAAAGAGTTGTTTTTAATAAGCAATCACTATTTTCATAATTCCGAAAACGTGTGATTTATGAGGTTGCTGTTAGCAGCCAATTTTTCTTGACATAAGCTTGTCATTCGCTTAGTCACATATTACGTAATCTTGCCAATACTCATATTGATCATTTAGCAATATACTATTTTTACACCACATCTTTACTTAATATGACTACGAGATGCAGGGGTTAGAGGTGCGGCGCCATATAAAGGTGCCTTGTAAATCAATGCCTCTCCCCAGGAGAAGCAAGCCTTTTATCGTTCGCGGTTAACAATGTGATGCCATATTGAACTAGGAGGGTAGATGTAACTTATTAGGTGATCAATCCTTTTTTGGTTATTATGTGGGTTGCATGGATGTATAGACTATATTTTTTCATTTTATTTTACTTTATTTGATCCGTCATCGTGGTATTTTTTCACTGTGCGCATCCCACTACTTTAGCATTCAAATCGTTGTTCGCTTTGTTTTTGAACGGTGTAGAATACTGGTTGAGCTCGAGGATAGCCTTACTGTGGCGCTCCATAGGGCGTTGCTTTTGACTACCGCAGAGAGTTGGAGGTGGAGCTCGACTCTGCGCGTTCCGCGACGTGCAACACAACCACTCGGCCACGTCGCCCCGGATAAGTTATGTAGCTAATTTATGTATACGCCCAGTTACCTCTACGATGATTAGTGAGGGCAGGAACACTGCATACGGTTAGAGGTCTGATCAGTGCCAAAGGCCTCGTCTTCCTATCTTTTGATTTTTGGAAGGAATTATGAAATAAAAAGCGCAGTTTTTTTATGACGAATTTTGTCTGAAAAACTTTTCTTACTTGTTGCTGTCGTCGGATCAACGCAAACTTTGCCACATGAATTCCTACAGCATTTTTCTACATCAGTACAGTCTTCGTCACGTGAGCATCTTAGGTAAGCTGTAAGGCATGTGTTTAGCAATTTTTCGTAGAAAAAAAGTATGAAAATGTCGTCGAAGGATGAATTCAAATGCGCCTACTACTACACGGTCTTTCATCTCCATTTAGTGGACACTGGCCTATTTTCTCAGCTCGGGCCGTGTTCATAATGATTTGCCTGGATTTATCTGCAAGCAAAGGAAAGCGTCTTTCTAGTAAAGGATCCTATGTATGCATATGACAAATCATTACTCAAGGAAACTGATGGTACGGTAGTGTGTGTGAAGGCTTTGATGGCTGCATTTTGAGTGGGCTGGAAGCCGACGACACTTACTAAGCGATGGAGCGTTGGTACAACTGAACAAGGATTTGAATTGGCTTATAATCAATCAGATTATCCAGAAAAGGTGAAAATAAACAGAGATAGGTCAGGTAAAGGTAGGGATAGATTCAGTGCGGAGAGATGTTAAAGGGGCGAGATGATGACACAGTGAAAAGTGATCAGAAAATATGTATGGATAAATGAAAAAAATACAGTAGGACGAGAAATCGAAAGAAAGGAGCAAAAGAAGTAGTTGTGGAACCTCAAGAGACAAATACAACAAGGGGTGAAGAAAGGGGAAGAGCGATAGAATTAGTAGAGAAAATCTATTATTGGAGTATCAGAAAGATGTGTACAAGGATTGGAAGAAAAATAAGTAACTATGAAGTAGGTTGTAAGAAAGGCGATAAGGACGAAGATTACAAACTGCATGCAATAAGCAAATCATGAAAACGAGAGCATGATTGAGAAACGAATCGAGAAACAACCGCTGACTTACCGTCTACTGGTTGAATCGCGGTGTTCGCAATGAGAGAGCTGCCCATCGGTGTTGGAAACACACATTCACGTCCACAACCATTAGAGCAGCAGATTTTTGCTGCTAGAAATTGAAGCAAATTTATTCGATCGAAACGACTCAAAGTGGAAGTACATAAATGAAAATGCGAAAAGCAAATGCATGTTGCGAAAAGCCAGAATTGTACGAAAATCCACCAGGAGATTAACTAACAACGGTTTCGATTGGACGAATAAAAAACTGAGCATGAAGAATGCTTGTAATCGCCACAGCTCCAGAGTATGGTTGATGTTGCCCGAAACAAACTCTACTTACCCGAACAATCGTTGTTCTTTTCGCATTGGAACGCACAAGTTCCGCCAATGATCACTGGTGGACACGCTGGTAGTTGAACGCCTAGATGGATGCGATCGTCTGATGATACAATGTATCAGATGTATGATACAGATGTATGATACAAATGCGATTTCCATGCGAAAATCGTAATTGTAGCACCGTTTTTTCAGATCGTTAACAATATCAGTGATATGAAATTGAACAAGTGGGAAGAAATGTTTATTTGTTAATCAACTCCTCGTGGATTCGTGTGTTTGCGACTCCAATAGGCATCATATAGATAACTAAATGCATATGTACTCGTCTCAATGACTTGTGGGAGCCTACCAAAGTATAAGTTAGCGCTTTTTTTAACTAACTACCCAAACAAGCTTGGTGGCAATTTGTCGCCGTCGAATAGATGATGGATTTATTGAGCCAGGAAAGGGTGCTCGATCCACTGAACAACTTCATCCAACTGGGTAAACTACCAAGTTCACAGGAGTTCAATATTCTTTAAGCACTAGAATGGCACAAATTTATTTCTTCCTTTACAGAAGATGCTCCTTGGACATTTATCGTAGAAAAGTGAGCGGAGCAGAACCAAACTATCACATAACGAAGGCAGTCGAGAAAAAAATGATTGTGATGAGAATAACATCAATATCCATTTGACAGATTGTCAAATTTTTCTGGTTTTCATTTCTTTCCTTTCTTATGAAAAATTCTTATCCACAGTCAAACAATTATTACTAGCAAATGCATGAGTGGAAAGAAATAAAATGACGAATATTTTTTAGCAGCCCTCTTGTTACTCAATAAACCTATCGTCCAGCCTTTCAAACAGATAGATGACAGGTGTGCTCAAACGAAGCTCTAGCAGCCATATTGGTTAAGACTTAGAGCTCACCGAATTTCTGCAGGCACCTAGCCACTCCGCCCAACGTCAAGCAATATTCTCCAATAGCACAGAGTTTGGACTATAAATATGCTGTTTAGTCACTGCTAAATAGGAAAAGGCACGGAAGATGTAGCTATTCTTTCCTAAAAAATTTTCTTTAGATTTAGAATTTTTGAAATAATGACGATACGGTCTCTTTTTGTCCCTCTTGTATTTATATTATACTAGCCAAAATAAACTACAACTTCCAGAGAAAGAAGCGATGTGGACTAAAATTACATTTTACCTAATCAAAAAGGAAAGTCAAAATTCGGAGAAATATCCACTGAAGAAAAATTCATGTAATCGTATTATAAGAAGATGAATACTAACCAAATTCGTATGAAGCACATGGCAAAAAGAGTTAGAAATAGGTTTTCAAAACATGACAAAAATTTGTGAAGATAAATTTGGCAGTTGTATAAAATTTTCCGTGGCAAATTTTCTTCATAAAAACGTTTCCTTTTCAGATAACGCACAGGTGATGTGAACGACATTCTCCATCGATCATATTGTCTCAGTTGAATTTTTGGAAAGAAACCCATTCACGAACCTTTCATTTATATTCTTTAGAATCTATTGAAGTCATTTTTATTTATCAGAAACTGTTTGTAAATCGTTTTAAGGGCTTTTGAAAAAGAGCTATATTAACGAAATGAAATCACAGAAAACCTGGCATGGATTTGAGGCGCAGGCACACGCGCAACCATTCTTTCCTTCTCGTTGATAGCCATTCGTACAAATCAAATTGCACTGAGGTGGTTTGAAATAACATGAATCTTCGATTATCAGTGGAAATTTGACCACTTGAGTTCTAGCTATTTGATATGACAAGAAAAGCAGTAGAATCGTGGTGACCATCGCTCAATAAGGTGGCCCTCCTGTCATGTCCGGTTGAAGCATCGACTAGTGACGAAGCAGACAGAAATTCTTATTGTTCCACGAAGAACTTTATAGATTTAGACACGCTTTTTTCGAGTGGAAAACTTGGAGTTCGACCAAAGAAGGCGGGGTCAATAGGGGCGTGGTTACTGGAACGGATGGGACACTATGTAGAGTGACCGTCTAGAAAGTACGATTCGTGTAAACATTGACAACATCCGATCAAGTTGACGGCTTATAATCTGTGAGCAAGAGTAACGAGTGGAATGAACAGAATTGCAGCAGGGCTCAAGAGGCACTAAAAATGGTTCCGCGTTAATCAATCTTTTTGGGATTTATCATAATTCCGTCTCCACTCGAAGCATCGTACAGGTGAGAGAATGCATAACTGGGATAAGGACACTGACCAGTGGTAACCTACGCAATCGGTGCTTTTTCTTCTGAACAAATATGACAGCGATTTGAAAATACGAAAGAACTGGGAAAGTTGTTTAGCCAGGGGTGACATCAGACCTCCAATGTAATTGAGGAGTCTAACTGCAGCGACAAGAATGGCGGAACTATGATAAAATACTAAGAGCATAATTTTTTACTACATTTGCTTATAGAGATATTTCAGCAAAGGTAAAGCTGTATCTTTTATTCTAGTGAGTAGTGAGAAAGTGGGTCGAAATTTATTACGCTTTCTCCTCAATGATTTGTAGCATCTTCATGTTTGAAGAGGAAAAATTGGTGAAAAGGAGGAAACGGTGAGAAGAAGTTTTTCTTCCAAAATGCCATTTCGTCATTTTTAGTAATCAGCAAAAAAAGGCAACTTGTTCACTTTTAAAGCTTTACTGCTCGTTCCAGTGTCAGTTTTTACACCCCGTTCATTTCGTTAAAAGTAAATTCTTCAGTGATTTATATGAAGACTCAACTAAGGTGTTCCATTGCCCTCGATCGGTCGTTCGACTAATTACATGAGTCGCTGCCGTCCAAGAAATTTCTATTCACCAGGTACCAAAGCTCTCCTCGACCCACAAAGGGCGTGAATCTCTGTGAAGATAACCTAGGAATGTCGTACATAGGCCATTTTCTTAGCAAGGAAAAAATTACGCTGAGGCATTGTCACGAATATGAGTGCAGAGAGATTCTATGAACTTGTTTAGATATATTTTAATCCACATCCAACTTTGGCGTCGCAGAAACTCTCACTAATGAAAGCAACACCAGACCAGAAGCTTACGCAAAAACGGCCTTCGTGAATAAAAGCTGCATGAAGTTACCAAAATCCTTTGTTTTATGAACGAAACATTAAAATGCCTTCGACCCACGCGGCTGAAAAATCTAAGATTATTGAATTAGTGTTTCTGGCGCCATATAAGGTATTTGCTCAGTAACTTACTAATTTTTAATAGCAAATAACAGAGCAGCTATTCATATTGAACCGCAATAAACAATCCAAACCATGATGAATATTCACGTCACAATTTTCAAGCAAATCAGTTGTGAAAGTTGGTTAGCGCATTTTCAGATGGAGGAAAGAAAAAGTGAGGAAGAATACAGTAAGTGGATTAGACAATGAAAATCTTAGCATAGATTGATCTTGATGACGAGCTGCAACTTTTGCTTTTCTTCTGATGGCTTTGATGAGCGATTGTACTACTTCTTAAACCAACTTGAGTGACTTCAACATTATTCGTAAGGCTACCCATTTTTCTTTATAAGCCAATCACACGGTTCATATAACATTATCCGATCAGTTGACATTTCTGCAGTTTCGCCTCCTTCATAGCTTGGAAAGATCAGGTTGCCTACAACCCAGTCGGTCAAACAGTTCCATTATTCAGACAGAAAAATTCAAAAAATATACCGACCCAGATTTCGCTTACATCAAGCCCAAAACAACTTTCAACATACCTATTGCTTTTCGAGTCGTCCACTAAGTTATCCAAGTGGAGCCCAAGCATGAAGAGATCACATGCACTGCCACTACACCTGTTACATCATAATGACTGTTTATATACTGAGACATATCACGTGTGATAGCGAGACGTTCCTCTCTACGATTCATGCTTGAATTTATGGAGCTTTAATGGTTACAAAATCTCACGTCCCAGGGACATACGTTCTACGCGAAAATAGTGACTTATACTTATAAATCCTCCCCGTTTTGTGTTTGTGTCCTATGCTTGGATTATTGTGTAATTTGGCCTGGATTTGAGTTTACACGGTGAATGTTCTTTCATACGAACAAGGGGTCAAGGAGTGGCCTACCAATAGGGCGTATCATATGCTCTAACGATGTAATGGTAGTTTATGAGTAGTAGTAGAAGAGCAGCTAAGACCAGTCGAGTGTACGACACTGTCGATCTAGTGATTTATTCCACTTGACGACACGTAAATTCCCACGTGGTTGCCTACTCAATTTGTGGGATGTAGGGACACCCCGAGAGAATTGACAAGAGACGAAGAGCCTGCTCTACTGACGAGGCTGCCAAGGCCGAAACACGTGTACCCCGTTGTAGAAGCGCCCATAACAGACCACATGACATGTTGGCTCAGATAATAACTACGGAGTAGATTGAGTAGGGATAGTTAACCTAATGTCCTGTAAAGTGTGCGGGAACAAGTAAATTTGAGAAACGGGTAGGCATTTTTGTGTCTGTTCGGATGAACACCTAACCCCGAAAGCTTGAAGCTGAACCAAACATCTCACTGGGCTCGTATAGGACACAGACACATAATGGGTGGGATTTTGATGTGGAAATCACCATTCTCGCAAAAAAACATAAGACAAGCGCGTAAGATTGTTGAAGCGTTTTGGGCAAACACCATCAATCCAATCATAAATTACGGGGAAAAATGCCTCGTTATCACATATGATCTAGCACAATTTTGATGTGGGAGGTGCATTAGGAGTTCATATGATCTCTAAACGATTGGTCCTCATTTTCAGCAAATCAGTGGACTACTCATAAGAGCAGTTAAACGTTGCTTTGCGCTTGATGCAATACGAATTTAAACTCGGTGATTTCTTTTTGTTTGAGTATTGAAGGTGTTTGACTGGTTAGGTTGTGCACAACGCGATGTTTCCGAGCTCAGAAGAACAAATAGCCAAAACGTTAGATGATCAAATGAATTGAATTAATCTCGTGTATGGTTTAGAAAGAAAATACTGTGGAATTATCCTTACAAGTTGAAAAGGAAGTCAAAAGTGAGATACTCAGAGATTTCATATTTTTCTACAAAAAGGAGACGACGATGGATTTAAGTGGGACCATAAAATGAGGTGCAGCTACTTGCAAAATCTACGAATATGGGAGTGAAGATGGCTCATCTGTACAAATGAGGCGACCGGACGATAGCACCTATCAAAATCGTGCGTTGGCGGCAAGGCAGGCATTTCTACTGTTTTGAGTAATCTTGTTTGAGTATTCTCAAAGTTTTTCATTTCGAGTGTTTTCTTGAGACCACAGCTCAAATTTCAAAATGCCTGATAGTCATATTTTGAGCCAAGCGTGTCAGAGGTCTGTCAAAGAGGGCTGACTTATGGAGCTCGATACACGTGTTTCTGTGTGGGGACTGGAGCACCCACACAGGATTGGCAAAAGATGAGAAAGGGTAACTGTCCAACTGACGAGATCACAAGATCGAAACACGTGTATCGGGCTCTATAAGTCAGCCCTCTTTGATAGACCACTGACATGCGTGGCTCAAAAAATGATTACCAGGCATTCTCAAAGTGTCGGCATACATTTGTCGTCTCCTAATAAACTCAGCTCCTCATCACTGGGTCATGATTTTTGTCAATAATGCAAAATGTGGCTTAAGCTTCTCTTCGTCGAGCTGTCGGTTAGAACTCCCTGTCACTGTGTGTTTGTTCAAGGATAAATCACTCGGACGTTAAAATTGAGATGATACAAAAGCAAAACGATCGGTGGTCCGAAGGTATCGGAGAGGCCACGATGGTGCAGGTGCTCACGGGCGCGATCCTGCCACCGCATTGCGCGGGGGTTTTTGCCTGCTCCCTTTCGGGCCTGAGCCATGCACCCCTCCTTGACCGCCCGGGACACGCCACCCTCCGGCGGCACGCCCCTAGCGACGCGACGCTTGACGCGGACGCCCGGTCGCCGCACTCTACGGCCACCGCGGGACTCCTCCCCTCACTCCATCCACACCAATCTACCGCCTTATCAGCTGGCTCACAGGCGCCCGCCACAGCGCCCGGTGGCGGTGCAAAAATTTTGCTTCTATACGTTCGCGCTCCTCGATGCGAAAGTGAATGCAAATGAGAGGAAATAGTTTCGGAGAAATTAGTGGTAGGAGCAGTGCTTCTACGACAAGGCGAAAATGTCGTAGCATAGTGAGACAGGCGTCAGTGGTGCAACGGTTAGCATACGATCACGGAAAGATTGAGATCTGGGTTCGAATCCCGGCGACGCAAATGCTTTTACACAGCTACTCCACATTATTGGGTATATTACAAGATCCAAAAATAATTCCAAAATAGAATGTTTTGAGCCTAAACGAGGTTGGTACGCCAAGGCCATACACCGGTGTTTCGGAGGTTTCGGCCTCCTCGTCCGCCTCGTATTACAAGATCATACCACCGCAAGTGGCGGTCAGATAAAGAATTCTGATTCACAGTGAGACAGCTGATTGTGTAGAGGATATTAGGTGTGAATAGAAGGAATGTAAGATAATATGTAATTCAGAGATGTCTGATGATGTGATAGTCACGGAGATTAAGAAGAAGTAACCAAGGAGAAATTCGATGAGGCATGCATTCAGAATCTACATGGGTATTCGAAAACGCTTAGTGTAAACGCCAATGGCAACTGATTACGGTGATCATACTTAACAGAATTTGTATCACAGTAAATATATCTCATCTTAACGAGTGAACGTTCTCCAACTGAATAAAGGACCACAGAATCGTAAATATTCAAAGTAGTAATGCTCAGAAGTTCTAGTACTTTTACTGCTTTTCTAGCAGTGGTACGATGTTTCCAATGCATCTAAGAGAATTGAGTGATGAGCAAAAACACGGCCTCAGTTGGGAATTAAATCCGCGTTTCATCCATACCGGGGACGCGTACTACCATTACACCACCGAGGCACATTTGCGACATTACTAATTCTTCAGCATCTCTAAGTTAGCTATCAGCCATCAATCTTCAACAGATTTGATCGGATATACGATTTCGCTTTATAAACCCAGTTGAGCTGAAAATTATAATAAGTGATACTTCAAAGTTGGTGGTGCGTGGAATGAGTGCTGGTGCGAAAGTACCTCGGTGGTGTAAGTGGTAGCATGTGTCGTCGGTATGGATGAAATGTAGGATCATAATAATCTCTCCACATTATAATAGGATCATTAGTAGTGATTCTTTAGTTGTCACAATATTACGGAGTTACTCACTTCCAAAAATCTTCGTAGATTTTCCAAACAATAAAATCGAATGGAAAACTATAAGCACAATAGATTGAACAGAAACGGACAAAGATTTGGTATTTCTTTTTCGTGTTTGAAAAGAACGCAGAAATATCGTAAGCTAGGCTAGACTACTCTCCTTTAGCTTCTACAAAGCACTGCAAATTTTTGAACATTCAAATAAATTAAGGTTTGCTCAATATTATTCATTGCTCAATGCTCTACAAAAAATTGTCTCACAAGGACGAACTGCAATGGGTAATTGACCAAGATCATTTCGATTAGGAAGGAGGGGAAAAGTAGCAGAATAAAACCTTGTGATGGACCTGTGTTAGGTCAATATTCTAAGATGATAATAACTAGTCAGTTGTCAAGTCCTAGAGAACCTCGCTGCAATTTGATATTGCCCGATTTCCGATATATGTAACTTCAATTCGTGGAAATTTATCAAAAATGCCTTTGACTTCTGTATGATAATCGCTAAGATCATCGGATTTATAGAGCCAAGCCAGATGTCTACAATAAATAAAGGACTCCAAATATAAAGCTTTTTCAAATTCTTCCTCAGAAAATGTATTTGGATTTTTATGTTGTATGAGCATCACAATTTTTGTTCATGCCGATGTGATGAAACTAGCAGTATATTATAAACGAAGATCAAATTCTCATTACAGGTCGATGTATATCGCTTTAATAACCCCCCAGTGCAAGCATCCTGAATGAGTAACCTTCAGCATTTTAGTTTATCCTGCACAAGAAGTAAGCACAGCATTATATTCAGCGGAGTGATATGAAAAACTTTGAACTTCAGACGGGAACTGAAGTCGCGTTTTACCCAGGAAATAAGGAAAGTGAGATACAAATATCTAACAGCAGTCAGCTGAGTTTAATGCTGATATGTACCTAAGAGACCAAGCGATGTTTTATTGATGACAGCTTTGATAATCTACATCGCAGTAAGAGTGACAGCAACCAAGGGCCTTGGTAGTGTAATGACTAACACTTTCCCGCGGTAAGGACGAAGCCCACATTTAACTCCCGCTCGAGATTCAGAGTTCTGCATATCATTCTGCATCCTTGAAAAATTGAAAGCACTACTACGAAAGCAGTGAAATGAGGAACTCTTGTAGGGTAACGATCACAAAAAGTAAAATCAATCCACACTTTCAGCACAATTATCGCTGATCAGAGCTTTCCTTTGAGTTCTTCATTATTATTTGAGCCAACTTGTCATGTGGTCTGGTAAGGGCTCTTGTACAGCCCGATTTACGTGTTTCGTTCTTACAGATTCGTCAGCCGGGCAGAACCCGGCCGTCTTTCGATCTTTTCATAGTCAGTTCTCTCGAGAGCCTCACACTCCTTATAGAGAGTCAACGAAGACGAACGCTTTACACTCCATGTCATGTGAAACCTTCCTCTAGGCTTTTGGCTACAAATGAAAGCTCAAATCTCCATACTGTACTTGGTCTCAAAGAGGGTTTTTGTGCTGTGTTACGTACGTATTTGCATGCTTCTAGGCGCGTATGTACATATGCATGTATGTACATATGTATGTATATATGTATGTATATATGTATGTATGCATATATGTATGTATGTATGCATGCATTTATGCATGCATGTATGGACGTACGTATGTGTACGTATATATGTATGTATGTATGTATGTATGTATATATGTATGTATGTATGTGTAGGTATCTATGTATGTATGTATGTATGATTGGATGGATGGATGTGCGTATGTATTTATGTATACATGTTTGCATGTATGTATATGTATGTATGTATTCACGCATGCATGCACGTATGTATACACACATGTGTGTATGCATGTACTTAAGCTTGTGCGTAATGTGTATATGTATAAGTGTATATACATATGATCTTTCTGGTATTGTATATATATATATATATATTTGTATATATGTATATATACAAGTATATATATATACCTATAGGACAAGATTTATATATATATATTTATATATATATATGTATATATATATATACATATATATATATATATGTCTACATATAATTCAACATCAAAGAACGATGAATCAATTATTGGTTCGATTGTTCTTGTCTTTCCGACCTAAAACGTTATCTCCGCCAATTGACGACATTGATGGAACCAGCTCACCAATCAATGGTGAAATGACAAACTTCTACAAGTCAGTGCCTCAAAGTACATGTTGCCACTACACTATACTATTATCATAGAACCACTTTTTGATATTTTCGTAGTTGACAACATTATAAACTATTTTCTCATTGCGGACCTTTTTTTCCACTTGTAAACGTTGATTGCGGGTGGCAAACCACGAATGTGAATTGTGCTATAGCTTACTACTGAGCCTTGTGGAGTCGATAGTGAATGAAAACCTACTTTCCTCTAGATTGTGTTAACATTGAGCATATAATTTTTTCCACTACATGTTCACTTTCTTCTCTTTTACAAATCATATTTTCGGCTAGAAGTTAAATATTATTTTGCGTTGTAAATTTGTCTGAAGTTAACCTCGCCTTATGTGTTTGGAAAATGTTTTTTGCTAAAATTCCGTGATATCTATGCTTCAGCAAACAATGTGACTTATGTGAGACTCAGTGCGGGTGGTATACATAGTGGTTATCATATCAATATAACGGCTTTGAGGAAGGCAAGACTGCCGAAGCGTTAGCCACCGATACGATCTCTGTTGTACTATTTTGTACAAAATAAACGTGTATTGACAACCTCGTGTTTGCTGAAGCAAAGATAATCACGGAATATCAATCGATGCCGAGGTTATCGATAGTCGGTCGTGGGAATTTTTAGAAATATTATTTTTTGTTAGTGAATAGCACAATGGTTAAGGCAATGAACGTATAATAATTTCACTAGATATTCTGCTTGTTGGCAATCCAGATAAAAAAAACCTCAAACGCAAAATTATCCTTTTTGCTCCAGAAGTGGCTTTTTATTCAGATCCTTTGCTTCAAGGTTAAGTAAAGTGATCAAGTGGTCTATGCGTTGAGCAGTCCCTGTAAAATATGCCTGAGTATTTGCCTCTGGTCGCAGCACTAGCTGATTCAAAGCATAGTGTAATCAACTACTCTAATGAATCAACTCATCTATATTCGGTGCTTTTATCACACAAGTATGGTTTAGTTGGATGCCTTTTAGACTCCGGCTAGTCTTGTGTGTTGAATCCAACGAAAGACGATCATGTGCATAGCAAGTATCACTTAGTCACTCTTTTACATGCTCATATGGGGACTGTTTTTCTGCTTTTGTGAAGTATGTATGTTTTGTAAGTATGATTATTTTAGCCCCACAATGATTACCACGTTGCTCGCTTTAGCGGAAAAATGTGAGCGACTGGGAAATGAGTGCTTACTGTCGCTCAACAATTATCATAATCTCCTCTCAGCTGTCAAAGGTTTCCGAAATGGATTTACGTAAGTCGGACATTATATGAAAAGTCTCGAGAAATGTGAAGTAGAAAGTTCAATTTATCCAAACCAAACCATTCTATATGCACAGGTATGGAATGAAGATTCGCGCGCCGCATGCACTCGTCACAGTGTTCCTATTCGGTGAAGGCACGTAAGTATGAATCATAAAAAAACTTTTTGTTTTTGAAAAAACCTTCTCATTTGTTCATTTTTCTGCGTTTGATGGTTTATGCGGAGCTTTTCCATTTTTAATTTGTTGAAATGGGTTTCACTCCTCTCAGTAAGCTTTTCCTTCCACTGTCAACTTATGTTCGCTTACGCTTCTACTATTATGTTTTTAGGTTTTCATACGCGTGCTTAGCTTCTTATCTTTCTAAAGCAGCTCGTTTTGACTACGGTTGTCAAAAGCATATAATTTAAGGAAAAACTGTGTCACTTGTGATCTTTTGAAGTAACTGAACAGGAATTAACAATCAAAAAGCAAATGGTCTTCTTTCTTCTTATCAAAAGTGCAAAATTGCTCAATAACTTTCTGAAAGAACCACTGACTGAATATCAGTCTATTTTCTGATGGAAGTTCTATTTCCCGCTGTTTCACTAATACCGAAAAACGCAATAACAGTCATATCTTTGTTTATCCAATTCCAACTTTATAAGTGAACTAGCTAGGAATGCGGCGACAGTCAATGGATACTAAAATTTTCCATCGCATGGTACTTTCAAAATGATTATGCAGACCGAAGAGGTTTCAATTGTCATAGCGTAATGTCGGCTAAAGTTTCTACTTTGATCTTGTGGAGCTGTTTGAATGCCTTTGAATACCGCTCCACATGCAAGCGATATCAAAAGCGCTAATAAGAAGGCTACATGATGTTTTCGATATGGGTCGTAGTGTGTAAACGAGTATGAAATACCATCGTGCCTTCGATCGTAAGCCGTCTCAGTTTCCGAGGTATCTATCTCTGGTAGTCTATACTGGCTTATAAATGATGGATATGGAAGTGAATCTTGAAAAAATGTTCAACATATGCTTGAATTTTGCGGAAGTTGCACGTTGATGCAAAAGTAATTGCGATTTACAGTTATTTGAAATTTGCCATTTGACATTAGGAAATATTTTTGGGTAAATGTAATAATGTTGTACATTATTTCAATATGCAATTCTAGCTTTATGGGTTCTTACGAATTACGTGCTATTTTCCGTATGAAACATTTTCATTTTATGCTATCAAAACGGCATCAGACAAAAAACAGACTTGAGCGATTTTTTATTCTTCTTCAAAATGGGTCGTAAAGCAGCAGACAAATTGCAACATTGACAGCACATTGAGCTTAAGAACTGCTATCGAAAATGCAGGGCAGCAGTAATTCAAGAGGTTTCGTAAAGGAGACGAGAGCCTTGAAGATGAGAACGTAATGGCGCGCCATGTGGAAGTTGATAACGACCGACTAAGAGCAAATACCGAAGGTGGTCGTCTCAAGACTATACACATGTTGCAGAAGAAGTCAACGCTGACAATTGTACGATCGTTCGCCATTTGCAGTAAACTGGAAATTTGAGAAAGCTCGATATATGGGTGCCTCATAAACTCATAATTTCAAATTGTCATGTTTTCTTATCCTACACAAAACCCCAAAGCACTTCTTAATCGCAATATGACATGCGATGAAGAGTAGATTTTATACAACAATCGGCGGCGATCAGCTCAGTGGTTGGACAGAGAAAAGCTTCAAAACACTTCCTAAAGCCAATGTTCACCAGAGAAGTCATGACCACTGTATGGTGATCTGCTGCCGGTCTGATCCATTAAAGCTTTCTGGTCCCAGCGAAACCATCATATATAAAAGGTATGCTCAGTAAATAGATGACATACATTGGGAGCTGTCTCGCCTGCATACGGCGTTCGTCAACAAAAGGGACCGAATCCTTCTTCACGAACAACTCGCGGCCACTCGTCGCTCGCCTAAAGCCTCAAAAGTTCAGTGAATTGGGCTACGCAGTTTTGTCTCATCCTCCATACTCCGTATCTCGAGTCCACCGACTATCACTTCGTCAATCAACCCGACGACTTCTCGCAGGAAAAACCCTTCCATCAAGAGGATGCAGATTTATTTTCCGAGAGTTTGTCCAATCATGAGGCACCAAATTTTTTTTGTTGCAGGACTAAACAAACTTATTTCTCGTTGGCAGTTATGAGTTGATTGTAGTGGCTCCTATTTTGATTGATAAAGATGTGTTTGAGCCTAGCCATAAAAACTTCTTTGCTGATTGAGCCACACTTACAAAGTTGTTATCATACCGGTTTATTCTGGTAACGTTTCGACGCGTTTCGTCTTCTTCAGAACCGACTCATGCGAGCCCATGCTCTATAGCCGTTGTTCGCATTGAGGCGTCTGTTGTCGTTTGAGTCGGATCCTCTCTGAAGTAGCAACTCTAGAATAAGAGCTTCACCCAGCTTTGCACTCCCATACACGACAGTTGTTGATGAATGTGGACTTTCAATAATAATACTTGTTCTTCATTGAACAGGTCATCCTATGAAAGTAACTGTAATATTGGCTTGTAAGAGATGGTTACAATGATCTCGAATTCATGGTCTCAAGCCGCAATTAGTTTTGCACCAGCCTTAATTTATTCTTACTATTTATAAAAAGAATCATGTGGTTCTGCTTAGTTTTTGCGGTAGTGGTCAAGTGCTCCTAAATGTCATAACTCTATGTTTCTTTCCAATCAAAAATTACTTATTGATCATTGTGATAATCCTTTGAGAAAGTTTAGAAGTTAGATTATAATAAGTTTTAGGGTATAGAATGAATGCTTTTCTTTCACCCACTTATTAATCATTTATCTAGATTTTTCTTTTCGATGTTTGCACATCTTTCTATTCATTAAATACTTACATTTTGGATGTATAAAAGGTACATGATGTAAAACATTGAAATGGAAAGTACTGGAGACTTGAGAGGGAAAAGAACATATGAGGACGTTTTGAAAGA
Organism: Parelaphostrongylus tenuis; assembly: GCA_019055375.1. Lineage (NCBI taxonomy): Eukaryota > Metazoa > Nematoda > Chromadorea > Rhabditida > Metastrongylidae > Parelaphostrongylus > Parelaphostrongylus tenuis. Next base: position 115,137 of record JAHQIW010007096.1, on the reverse strand, counting down.
GGAAAAGTATAAAAGAAAACAATTAAAGAATGAAGAGTTTTTAACAAAGAGAGGAAAAAAGGTCATTTCCAGCGTGCCGGAAAAAATTCGCACAATTATTCGATTGACTTTGATACATGCGACGAACCTGGCAAAATTTGCGTTCAGCTACAAGCTTTTTCATGGATTCTTACGACGAGCGGAAGGTAGTGTCATGACGATTATAAACTATTGCGATATGTTCTGAAATAGAGAAAAATTTAATTGGTAGGTGTAAATAACCACTATCATGTGAAAGATTGAAAATGCTTGTATGAAGGATCCATATTGTACCCACTCTAGTATTTTCGTAGATTTGACGATTTTTTAATATATGAACTAAGTTTGAGCTTGTTAGGTCGTCATCGAGCAGTCATTCGAAGAATTCGCTACTGTTTTGAAAGAATTCAAGTCATACAGCAGCATATTGCGTTGCGATCTAAAGAAGGTGATAAACAAGCTAATGAACGAGAGCAATTAAAGAAGTGCAGAGACCAAAACATATGTAAGAAGCCAAGCTCATATGAAAACGGTCCACGAATGAACCGACTATGAAGACTGAATTCTGGAACTCAATTTCATCATAATTTAAATTTTCGCTTTGCGGAAATTTGAACTATGAAATGCATTCGTTATTATATTTTGCAATATGTGAATATTACTTTTTCTAGTACTAATTAAAGCACTGACAAAGCTCTTCTAGAAAGTCATAATGTTGAAAGAACATAAATGAATAGAAAAAAAGCCGAGATGGCTGTCGTTTCTTGAATCCACATTTTCCAGGAAAAACCTATCAATGGCATTCGTTCATTTCTGCGTTTATCGTGGGATACTTCGTTTTTGGTGACGATAATGCGGTTAATTTGCAGGTTAGAGAAGTACTATTCTTACATTTATAAGATGACGGTTCTTAAGAATCTTTGCACATAACCGGTATTTCTAACTGAAACTTTGCAGTAATAGTGCATTGCTTTGAAACATAGAAATTGTGAGATTGCAGTCTAATTAAGCTGTAAAACAATTAATCGTTCAGAGATAGAATGAAGGGAGTTTCACTATTTTTATAGATATTTATGGAATGGAAAGGATTTCATAGTTTCAATGATTCCAGATAGCCTTGTACTTGCTGTCAAGAATTCTAGTGAGCCTCGCCAAACTCGCTGTTCATTACGACATCATTCCACAACCAAGTACGTTGATGTGTTTGAACTCATCTAGAAAGTGGTTATTTTGAGTAGCTGAGAAACTTTTCTTTGCCGCTTTTAACGTATAACGGACGATATGGACGTGTATACTTGATACCTCAAGCGTAGTACCTCAAGCGGCCGATGTGACCTCTATTTGGGTGATTTTCTTACTAATGATTTATTTTCGCGCAAACCGTACTTTGTGACAGCTTCTGCAATCAATCGATAGCTTATCCTAAACGAGTCTTGTGACGCATGTCGGCCAGAGAAGCTTTCTCCTGTGCTTGGAAATATGCAAAAAAGCTCTTCTTGAACGAGTTTTTTGATTGGCAATACTTTAAGTGGTATTTGACTGCTGTTTGATTTCTAATCGCTCCAATGATTCATGTTCATTGCATGAATACGCGGGTACAGCAATACAGAAAAAGTGTTGGGATAATTTTCGAAACAAAACCCTAAAGCTGAAAGCAATGTCCTCGTGTGACGGACCCTATTAACACATAGCAAGTAATAGTTTCCATACCATTCATACATATTGAACGATAAATCGAAATCTCTTCCACGATTTCATCATATTCACAAGAAATCAACTCCATTAGTCATCAAAAATCAGCATTTATCATAATAATCAAGAACTCAAGAAAGCTTTATGACTGGACTTTGTTTGAATTGGCAGAACTAGTTAAACGTCGAGCGTTCATTATTTGTCAGGCACATTGATCACGATGCGTACTGTCCACAGATTTGAGCACTGATCGATGGATGCTCTTTTCTTCAAATTATTTACTTACATTGCTCAAAGAATATCAACTGAAGTAGTCTAGAATATTTTTAATAATAAAATTTCAGAATACCGTGTTTTTCCACTTTTTGCTGCTCTCGTATGGGGCCTTGTCTTATGGTTGTTCGAGCACCACACTGACGTCTTACAAGGGTCTCTTGTGAAAAGCATGACTTACATATATAAGGACTCAAATTACTGGACTGACATCAGGAATTTTCTTTTCCAAAACAAATAGATTACTGTAATTTTGTTTTGTTTTCGAAGCTAACGTTGTTTTAAAGCCGGTGGTCTTTGACTTCATTTCAGTTCTCAAAGATAAAGTGTTGAGAAAAAATGAAAAGTTTTCAATAGCTGTTCACCAAGTTCGCATTTATTAATTTGTACAAACATAGCAGTCAACATCACAGTCACCGTTGATTTCTTGCCTGGAAGTACTGTCAAGGCGCTGCTCGGTCTGCTCTGTTTTATTATTTGGCGAACTTTTATTGATTCTGACTGCTTTTTGATAGTTTGAGAAAGACAACAGTAGCCTACAATGTATTTGTAAAGACGAAGTACGACATATTGATGGTGCAGATATTGCTCTTATATGGATTATATTCTTTAAAAGAAGTGGTTCTTCTAACAGGGAAAAATTTTTTATCACCGAGGACTAAACACGTCAAGGGAGTGATGAAGTATAAAAGATGAAGCTCTCGGCTCTGATCAATTCCTGAGCGATGCGCCATGCATTCGCCTTCAATTTTTAACTTCGTTTGAGGTATTTCAGTGCATTCAAGAGAGTAATAACACGATAAAATTGAGATACGACAACCGTGTTCGTGATATGAGAGCAGTTGATTATTAAGACAAATGCCCACATTATGGTAAAGTGCATGAAAAATTTACCGAAAAATAAAAAGAATGAAGTGATAAAAGGTGGACGAAATCAAAAACAGAGTTAGTGTTTCTGCTCGATATTTCCTCGTAGTCAATAAACAGGCTTTGGATATGATGGTGTTTTTCGTCTGAGAAATTTGTAAAGGAGTCTAACTATTCGGTCGGTTGTTTTCTTATTTTCTCTTTTTCTCCATCTCAAACGATTCACTAAGAATCATTGCTCTATGTAGCTCGAAAATGCGATTCATCTAAGTCTTCAAATTTGTTCACATAAAGGTTTTGAGTGTGAACTGACACTTACTTCCAAACCCCTTAACTCGTTGGGTGCGATAGAGACGCGCAGGCAGTCCCGCTTCGCAGTGCGCGGCGTCACTAACCACTTGCAGCACAACGAGCTGCTCGCTGTTGTACGCGTGTACCTGACGTACCTAAGCGTTATTTATATGCTATACCTATTGAGTGACTTCGCTTATCTGGTGTGGTATATTGATGCAATCAAACTTCAAATAACGTGTCGAATGAGTGCTATTGGTGAGAAATATTCAAATTTCTACAGATCGAACGAACATGTAGTGAAAATGTAATCATACTAAATTTACAAATCAAGCCCTATTCAACATCACTCGTCACAAAAATTTTCATTGCAAAGTTAAACGATGAGATAGTTTTAATGATAAAGATGTATTTCTAAATTTATTTGATCCGTTTCACAGCTTTTTCACAGTGCGCGGATCTCAATACTTCCGGCATTCAATTCTTTTCCGTCTTCATTTTGAATGTCGTAGGATAATGATTCAGCCTGTGTCCCAATCTCAAGGATAGCCTGGCTTTAGCGTTCCATGGGGATTTTGTTGTTGACTGCCGGGACGTGTTAGGAGATGAGGATTAGCTCCCGCTGCGTCGCGACGAGCATCACAACCGCTCGGCCCTCCTCTTCCCTCCCCCAACTGAATTAGCTGCCTGAAAGAGATTGATTCATTAGTAAAGTTGTTTTTGCCAGTACCTGTCCTTGCTATTTTAACTAGTTGTATGATTTAACAAGTAGTGATGACCGTTCAATGTAGCTCTCATACGTGATTACCAGAAAGCAGCATCTAAAGTGCAAAACATGAGTGTACAATATGAAAGCACTGTACGAGCATCAATTACTCCTTGACAATTTTAATGCATAAAACTGTTATGTACAGTGAGAGATCCAAATTCTGATGAAAGTCTCAAGCTGAGAAGGAGCATTATATTATTCGAGGGTTGAACAAGGAGTAAACAAAAATCAAGCCCAATGTTCTCTTCTCTATGACAAGTGGCAACGATTCGAACTAAGTAGATCGCACAGCTGCTAAAAAGCCAAAAAGTGATAACGTAAAGGATCCGACCGATTTTTCGAGTCGTTAGTTGAATATGCCATAGTTTTCCTAGATTAACACGTCTATGACACTCCCTGAAACTTCTTCCAGATTCTACAATTGCATTAATACACCATCACATCTCTAGATGTCAATTTCACGGTTTTGCTCAAGTCGGATCGAAATTTACGTGATCGTTCTATAATAGGAAAAATGAATATACATACATATGCCAGTTTGATAATGAGCCCAATGTTGTCCGTCACAAAAAAATTTCGCTCAAAGTATAGCGGGCCTTGTGCTAAATGCATAGTTTACTAACTTCATCACATCCGCGATTCTTTCCCTACTTTGCTTATAGTCATCTTCAACTTCAATCCGTCAAGAGAACACCAATGCTATCAGTTCTGAATTTTCTGTCATTTGAGAAGGAAAAGCTGAAACGCGTGTTAAACTTCCACTCGAAATTTAAAATTTTGCATACCAGTCAGCATCTTGGGATACATGAATAAAAAAGGATGAAGCTCTCGGTGTTGATCAATCCCTGAGGGATGCACCATGCATTCGTCCTCAATTTTCAACTTCGTTTGAGGTGATTGAATGCACATCTGGCCTTTTACAACGACTCTCGGTGGCCGCCCGCTGTATTGTGTCAGTGCTGCTTATCCTCCCAGACAAGTCTGAAACTTAGCTGCTAGCAACTCACCGATCCCGGAGGGATGGATGGCTTGGTGAGCCATGAGCGCGTGGTCGAACCATCGACCTTGTGTGGACGCAGAACACCTCTAAGCACTGCGCCACATCCGCACTGTGTGATATATTTAGTGAAAGCATAACACCACTGCTAAAAAAGCAGGTCAATAGACATATGCTGTCAATCATATATAAGGCTGGAAACTATGATTTGTCGCGTTTTTTTATTATCATTTATTTGCAATGAATCACTTGGAATACTTCTTGGGCTCTTTATCGTGTTTGACGTCATTCAAAAGCCCGCAATCTCGATATTCTAAAAATGTAAGACATTTTATTTTTTGCAGTTGCTCAAAATTTTTTCACTTTAGAGTGAATACAGGTGCTTTATCACATTGTCGAATTTAGGAAAGCGTTATCCTGCCACAGAATGCTGTAGGGACCTGATAAGATGTTAATCACTTGAAACAGCATCTGTTCGATGAGATGGATGAATCAAACTTCCCACCCTAATTTTTTAATCTTTTGCAATTTCAGACGCGCTATCTGTGGAAGAGCGTTGTCTTGACGTCGTTTTGATAAACTTGTCGCAGCCCATTTTGACATGTTGGTATCACCTTCACAAAATTTTTTGAACCATCTTTGCCTACTTTATGGATCAACCGCCTTGTGATTAGGTGCTCTACATAGTTTTGTGCCTTTTCGGTGGCAGAATAACCCAAGTGGAACGTTCATGAGAGTTCAGAACTTAAGTTTTGAAGTATTCATTCTAGAAAAAGAAGGAAATTCCATATATTTACAATAAAAAGTGTTTTATATTCAGAACCTTGAAATCACAAGTTTTTGAATGGCATAAAACGCGGCCGAAAAGATCGAAAGATAAATTTATTGCAAATAAATGAAAACAGCAATTGTTGCCAACCTTTATACATATATATATATATATATATATATATATATATATATATATATATATAATTATAGCTGCCAACGTGACTGGATTTAATGACTGGGTTATTCGGCAAGTTGGAAAAATCTTGGATAGGTGACGAAAATAAAGGTGGAAGCATTTCTTCAAAGTCTTTAATGGTGTGTGTTCAAGTTACGCAGAATTACATGCAGTACGTATCTAAATACATCAGTTACTGCTGATTATAAACAAAGAAACAGTGCCTTGGAATACTAACGATAACCTCAAAATCAAAACAAAAACAATGCCCACTGATCTACTTTATAATCTAAATGCCAGTGAGTTCTTTGAAGAGAACGGGAAGAGCATTGATCTGGTATCCTGGTGAAGCTAAATTAGATTGGTCAGTCAATGATAAGAAATCGTACTGGACTAGTCACTTCTTTGCATAAATTATATTTTCAATCACTTCCAGATGATTGAGACTCAAAATAAAGTTTTCCGACTTCTCAAACCCTGAAATTACACCTTTAGTTAACCAGTGTGTGAAATCCATTATTTCTTCATTCACATTGCCGTCTCAAATCCATCATCCACAAGGGTCTTGGGAATTCCTTGTGGGTTAACTGCTGCTCCAATTTGGGGACTCTGCAATTTTCGTACACTGATCGAATTGGAATAGAATTCTATGATCACAAAATTTCTTCAAAAAACACTTTACAAAAAAAAAACGATTTTTTCCACATTGTTTATATATACCGTTTTAATCAATTTTGAGCAGCTCACAATTACTGTTGAACTGCTGCTACTACAATATCGCTAAGTCATCGTTTTGTGCCATTCATTTCCATACCATTGCTGAGATCTCGATGTTCAAAAGGTTTGATAGAATATTTCAATTTTTGCTCAGGGTCCTAGTTCAACTTCACATCACGCTAACTAAACCTCGCATACTTTCAGAGAATGGAAAGTGACACCACAGCTGTCTTCGCTTGCTGTAGAGATTTAGGAGAGCTTTACTACCATCGCCGTATTTTAGGTAGAACCAACTTGACCAGCGATTTTTATGCACCAGTAGTGAAACATGAAAAATTCGAGAGCTTTCTTGAATGGTGACTAAGAGGAAACAAAGCTAAAGTACGAAAATGGAATCCTTGCAATGTGATACATGTGGTCATGTGTCATCTTAAAAATTTAAATTATGTCGGTTTGTACTTTGTTCATGTAAGAACAATGCTTGATTTATATTTTCGACCAAAACGGCAGCCAACAAATTGCGACGTCAACCAAAATATGACGACCGTTCATCTTTGCCGGTGTCCGACTCATAAAAATCGGATCAAAGTTTGCATTCGTGTGATTAATGTTCAACTTGAATAAATTGTTCTTTAGATATTTCTCTCACAATGACTAAGCGCTTAGGACGATAATGATTTGAGTGGCAATCACAATTATATTCAATCCAGAAATTTCTGTTTACATTCGACTTCTGTGCGAATTATCATCACTTCTTTTTCATTGTAGCACCTCAGTTGACAAGATTTTTTGGATCAATTCCGTTATGGTAAAGATTTTCGAGGGGCATTCACTGCTGGAAAAAAACTATCACTAATATTTCATTAGTCTTTTGAAGGCTTAAACGACGTTGAATACAAAAATGTAATTGTTCCTCGAAAAGCCCTTACTAGCGCTGCAACATCACATTAAAATACGTTTCACAGACGACGCACATCATCGTGAATAGTTTTCGCATGGCAGAACTCTTCTCTCCAAACTTTAGTAATCATTCAATAGCGTAAATCTCGGCGAATGCAGGAATATACTTTTCTTCAAAAACGTCTTTTTATTACGGCGCGGTAGCACGCAAAATAAAACTGTGTACCACATACACGTATTTTTGCAGGACAAAATCCTCTTCTCAGACTATTGATAAACAATTGATAACATAAATCCCGATGATTCCGAAACTGTGCTTGTTTTGCAAAAAAAACCCTTTATTTTTTTTAGAACGTTTCTGAATTTCCATTACAAAAACATGGGAATCTTCATGAAGCAGAATAGAGCTTGCAATTGAATAGGAAAATACGAGCGGAAACGTGCCGAGTGTGAAACATGATCTTATTTTCACTGCTGCACCTCATCAAAAAGTCTTTTCAAAAACTAAGGAAGACGTCGAAATTGATGAGATATGCCATCGAATGACTACTGAACCTCTGAAAAAAACCGGAAAGCGCGTTGTCCTCGAAAAGTTGAGAATTTGTGAACCTCAATGGGAAAGTACCGCAAGAATTCTACGTAAGAAGAGTCAAAGTTTGCAGATCATCACAAGAAAAATCGTAAAAGTTGAGAACAGAAGCATATCTAATTAAACATTCTAAGTAAAAGATGCTATGACATCTGCAAATAAAGACTATGGAATTCTGCTTTATCGTTTGCTGCCAAATGGTGACAATAGGCGTTCTGTATACTGGAAAAACCTTTGTGGAAGTCTATTTTATGATATTTCGTGGCTTGGTAAGGATAATGCTCTCTCAGAACTACAATTTAACAAGTAATTTTTTTATATTTTCACTGCAGCGCGCTGAGTGTGATAGAACTACCAGTGCCCTCTGTAGAGAACATGTGTTACTCAACAGGTTAACTTTCTTGGGTGAATGAATGCACTATGAATCGAGCAATGATTGCCTATCTAGTTCTAACAAGGGTCACAAAGTGTCCTTTTCAGTAATTACCATCCAATTCCGCACCTATACAAAAGAAAAATAACTGGTCTTTGTTTTCCTGAAACGGCAATGACTGAGAGTACGTTCGAGAACAATCAGGTGACATATAATTCATTACGGCATCATTTCTCTGATAGTGCTAATTGTTGTTCACTGTTCGAATTTATCGTTGGAAATATTTAATGCAATTATAGTATTGCATGTGGTACCAGACTGCTTGAACAGGTAAATTACCTGAGTAGGATTCAGTGCTACTATATTTATCAGCGAATAGATTGAGCAAAAGTTTTTCCCATGAGGACGGCTGTAATACAACGATCAGAGAGAGCTTCGTGTACAGCATTACACATCTGAACTTTGGTTCAACCCGTGCAACGAGCTGACTACGCCCAACATCACACCAGCGCCAAAATTTTGCAGCGACCTTTCGACAAAGATCAAAAGAGAATTGGCTTGATACACTGCCGATACATACAACGTTGAAAATCGCAATAAGATGTAACGGATGAAAAAGCTGCAAACGCAATGGCATAAAACTTTCATTGTAAGCAGTGCATCAAATGTTTAAGAAAACAAACACTACACGAGCTGAGGCGAAATTCTAGTTTGAGTCAAATAAACTAAAATCAAGTTTCTACTCCGAAGTTCTTCCGTAAACATAACAGTGGAATTTGCTCTATCAGCTCACGCCAACCGGTACCCACTGTGACGGTCATCGTTTACGCTGACCCGTCTTCAACGACTTAGTGACGTCGTTTGAAAAAAGGTATTCAAAACAGAATAAATCTCATCATTTCAATTTGTACTTTTGAATCTTCACGTGCAAAAATATGACATATCTAATAGCTTTGCGACACTCTCGAAGGCCTCTGAAACATTCAACAAGACACTGATTTGGTTCATTCTCTGTTTTTCTTTGATAGCTACTTCGAGCGCAAAGATATATCGGCACCGGAAAGCATAAAAATTGCAACTACTTACTTACTCAAATACTTATATGATCCGTCTTCATTAATTGTGCGGACCCCAGCACATTTTCCAAATGTTACATTGCTGGTCGTATATATCATAATCCTTGGTTTCCCGACGTAACCTTGCAAGGGCTTCTCCAAGTCTTCATGATGTCGTTTCCAAGAAATGGGTTTTGGCAACAGATCCTTGGCCGGTCTTCCTACTAGTTGATTCAGAGATGATGTTAGGCCGAAATCAAAAACAGTGGTAGGGAAGATCAGCCGAACGCTCACAGTTGATGTAGAAGCAAAAATCTCCGGAAAAAATAAAAAAAAATTGCAAATATGCAACGAGAAAATGATATCTACGTGCATTTTTGGAAGGTAAGCCACTGAGTATTCAGGAAGGAAAGATGAGCAGCAGGTCGCGCTACTCGGGCGTTGAAAGCACGTGATAGAATATTTTGAACAAATTAGTGAGTCAGAAGTCTTACATATAACTTACGAAATTTGAGGGGAATCCTCTAGATTAAGTAAGGGCTGAAAAGTTTGAATGACTCTTCAACGAATTCATCTACTGTGCAGATCTTAGCAATACTCGTTTTCTCTCATTCACTGTCCCAAGGTCTTCAAAGTTCGTGTAAAGTTTCGTTGCTCCTTGGATATTACATCCTGATCATGACTGTCGTAGAAATCTGGTCAAGTAGATTTTTTTGCGTTTTTCTGTGAGAGTTGAGCTAAGGTTCTCACACGTGATTGCAAGAGAGCGCTACAGGAGAGGGTCAGACCAATGTCTTTTTTGTGATACCGTGAATTACTAACCACTTCGGTATCTCTCCTCAAGAGTCAGACACAGTTTTTGAATGAAATTCGAGAGATACTGCAGTTCACTGGATTAGGTATTATACGAGCAGGAAGACCCACATCACGGGAACAAACGTATGTGCGCAGTCGACTCTGTTCATCGTGGTTCGTGAAAATTGGATGCTTTAGACCTTGGTCAAAGAGAAATCCTCAAGAATCTTGTAGTTGGTATAAAATTCAAGGAAAATCTAGAGTCATTAGTTATTAGGATCTTGTCGATACGAAGAGTGTAACGCAATGGTTAGATGTTCCCTACACTGCACAGGAAATCTTTGGCCTGTGATCCGTTCATGCGCTCCGAGTAGTCCATCAAGACTTCTATTCCCCACAGTTGACAGACTGACATCAAAGTTATCTAAGAAAATGAGCCATTGAAATGATACATGAATAGGATGTGAGTTATTGCAAAAACAAATTAACGATGTTTAATGGAGTCGATTGTATGTTGTATCCTTAGTGATTGATCAACACTGACTATTTAATCCATTGATATCGTTGGATTCTTTTGGGATCTCATGTGATAGATTAAATCTACGAAATGATAGGAACAACTAAAAGAAAATGTTCAAAGAAACATCATGCACCATCATCACAACTGTCATCAACCAGTTGTCAATTGTGTGATTCGGCTAATTTGATTTGGTAAAATTCTTGACATATTATGTGATGGCAAAGTGGGCATGGCGACCGATGATCACCCAGTGGAGCCGATGTGTTACAAAAGAGGCGGAGCGTTTCAAAAAGGTCGCTATGACGTTGTCAAAGTGACTTAAATATTCCTCTACACGCTGTCGACAGACAGCAATCTCTCAGTTGGCCAGCGATGTTCGTGGATTTAATAAGGATGATAATGGCGACTCTCGCCGTCTTCGTGATTGGAGCTGAACTCTCAATGAACAGGTGAGAGATATTTATTCATCAATACGCGTTCATGACATTTTATATGATCTGATGGAAATAACTTTTTTTCAAATAAACCTGAGGCTCAAAGCGTGGTTACATCTGCTTAATACACATGATTATTGTTATCGTTTTACTTCGTATAGACATTTCTTTTAGGTACTTTATTGTTTTGAACCAAACTTCGTCCGTGGGTCTTACATCTTATAAGTTATTTATAGTTTTTTGAGTTTTTGAGTGAGATACGATTAGATCGTCCAGGTTCACCATAGAGTTGCACATTTCAATTTTATACATTGTATGATCCTCTTGCTCTCACAAATCGAATTGTTACAGCTTTACAGCTCAAAATTATAAGCTGAGTTCACGTGAAACTCATCACTAAACCATTTGAGACCTGCGTAGCAAATCATATCAAAGATATGTTGCTTTTCGTCGCTCTTCGGTTAACACCCGCGTTCGAGGTGGTCAACTATCTACCTTCTCAAGGACGCCAAACTGATACTGTAGCCCTCTGGAAAGATAAAAGTGGTAGACTGAAAAATAGCAAACTCCGTGAGGTTCGTCAAATATTTTTGAGATACTTCGCTATATTTTATCGACCTACGGTAGTCTACCAATGTACTAACACGTGTCAATGTAGACTTAGTGTTGATATATTTCTACTACAATTTATAGCATTTGTAGTTCTCGATAAATTCAAAAACATTCTTTAGATACATTTCGAACAACATTTTCATGTTTACGCTGAGAATGAAATGATTCCCTCGGAGAGTTTAGAAAAGTACTAGTGCTTAATAAAAAATGATTAGCACGGCAGATTTTCTGACTGTATCATATTACTTTTTCTATCATCGTAGCGGCACTGAAGATGTACTGAGTGCTTGTTTCTAATGATGCTTAGAATCAATGTATTGTGACAGCGAACGACAAATTTTTTTGAAAAAAAGATTTTACTCATAGGATGAGAAAGATCGTCAGCGAATAGGCAGGCTTCCTATAATTTTTATTTATTTTCTACTTAATTCTCCATATGTTTCCTCTTCACATCTAATGTGCCGATTCTAGCAATTTTTGCATTCTACTTGTTTCCTGCATCCATCATACACAGAGGTCTTTGAACTTCTCGTGTTTGGTTCGCCTGTTTCTTGATGATTGTTGTCTCCTTTATATATGTTCGATGCAGACCTAATGAATTCCAACTGACATCATTCAAAGTCAGGTTTGAAATTTCCCCATCTGAATTACACAGGGTGAGCTCAAACCTCTTGTGGTGTGAAATTGGCACCTTGTTCGTGATTATCGCCATCACTTCCATTGCTCTACCAACCTCTGCTTTAATAAAAGGATATAAAAATATAAAGAAAGTCTGAAAGTACAATTTATATTATGCTTAGTTTGGAAGAATTCTCTTTATGGCTATTTCTAGTCTGCCAGCAAAAACATGACTTTATCGACTTCCGATACAAAATCCTCTTGTAACCACTTTTAGGGTGTCAAAGAACGCGAAAACTTTCCAACTTCCGCATTGTTTTGAATTTTCGCAACCAATTTATCTTCTCTTAAAGCGCGACTCGTAAAAGTCATGATTTGTCAATCATGCACTTATCGCATACTGACGGTGTGTTGAATTACCGTCGTGAATTCTCTCTACTGTATTGTTCATTGACAACCGAAGTACATTCCTCATAATGTGCTACGAGGTTTCGGTGATTTTTTGCTCGTTTTACATCTCGTTCCAAAAATATTCAACGTGATATTTCTGTTTCTGATGATTCATAAGGGTATGACAGGAAGAACAGTTTCTTCATCACATTCAGTTGACCTTCGTGTGTAACATAACATCAATTATGTCGTTGAATGCACGCATAGTCTTTGGTTTGGCCCCACCCTTTGACTTACACATAGCCCACCTCTCCGGAATCTGAACATTGTTAGCAGACTCATCAGGAAAGTGAAAAAACTGCAGTCACTCACCTGTACGGTGCCACAAGGAATCGAAAGTGTAGTTGCCCATCTCGAAGGAATTGATCAACGCCGAAGGCTTCTGTCTTTTAATCCTCTATTGTGTAAACTATTTGATAAGGCTGATGTTGATGATGATGGGCACTTAGATCAAACCTGATCCAGTTTACTTAAGAGTCGCACTTTTAAGTGTAAAGAGCTAGCACGGTATCGTGAGCTTTCAAAAAACGGTAGCATAATGACCCTATTCCTCTGCAATCGGCGGGCGATTATCCTTTCCGATTTCATGACAGCCGATTTGGTTGCTGACCTTCAATGGGATCTGACATTATTTCGATACAACGGCATTTTTGCAAAAACCGGTTTGAATCATTGAATAATCTTGATTGCGTTGAGAATTTTCTTAATCGCTGACTTTTTTCTACAATGATGAAGCGGAAATCTTTGTAGCCATTCCTTTCGAGTGATTTCAAAGTTAGTGAAAACTTCCAATGAAAATACCGTCAGTTCATAAGACTATAATTGTCATTTCTAGTTCTATTGATCGATGTGATATGAGAGACGAAATACTTGCAATATAATGAACTATACTTTGGGATGCGTGTGAAACGGTGATCAGAGGTGCCCTGCATCACAAATCGTCACTGGCACGATCTCACGTACCGAGTTCGGCAATCCTTACTTCTCTTCGGGTACATTGGTAACACACTTGCCTGGAGGATAGCAGTACTAGCTCCATACGTGGGTGGACTACTGCGAGTTATTTTGAGGGCCAGCGATGTATTCACTCATTTCTTAATTAAGACCTGCACATGGCGCAATCATTAGGATTGATAAGTGCCTAGATATTCATCCTTTTGTTATTTGCGGACTCTCGACGCGAAGGCAGCAGCTTGGTTTTTCGTACTTGAATGAACTTTTTTAAGCAAAATTCAAAATCGCTTAGCTTTTCTCTAAGGTTTTGCGATTAGCATATAAGCTTGAGTGCATAACATTCGACACAATGCATTTGGTGCTAATCATGAATAACGTGCTAATCCGTTATTAAAAACAAAGAACTCTAGTTCATGGAAGATAATGGTAGATAATGGAACACGTAAAACCTCATTTGCTTTTACATTACTGGAATAAAAGGACAAATGATAAAGCTCTCGGCTTTGATCAATCCTTGAGGGATACCCCATGCAATCGTCTTCAATTTTTAGTTTCATTTGAGGTGATTGAATGTATATCTGGCCTAACGAATGACTCGCGGTGGCCTCCCGCTGTATCGAGTCAGTGCTGCTTATCCTCCCAGACAAGTCTGAGACCCATTCGGTATCAATTTACTGACCCCGGAGGGATGGATGGTTTCGCGAGCCATGAGCGCGAGATCAAACCATCGACCTTGTGTGCAACGCAGAGAACCTTTAACTACTGAGCCACATGCGCTCGTCTATTATTGGGATATAAAAAGCAAATGAACAAGTGTTGTCCCTCCCACTAGCGCTGAATGTCTGCCATGTATCGTTGCTATAATTTTGCGTCTGCTATACTTTCGTCACGAAGTCAAGGAGCGTCAATTTTTCTTTTTCAATTCGAATTTCGAGCACATTTTTAATCATGAATCCACCAAGTGTACAACTTTTCAGACTAATCTGACAGAATGTTTTGAAACTTTCGAAGGTCTGATACGTTAGTGGTATACGTCTCAAATTCATTAATGATTGAAAAATTGTCCGTCGAGTGCCGAAAACCAGAGCCGAGCCTCGTATGTGAATGATACGGTAAAAGTCAATTGCTCATTACTTCAGCTTACTTATATACAAAACATATTTGATTTTTATAGTCGATTTTTTTTCTCAGCAATGCAGCTTGATAGCCGTACTGCCTAACTTCGCTTACTATGTCTCGTAATTTGAGTAGCCATAGAGATAAAGTTATTGAAGCTCATCAAATTCTGAGGGATACACCATGGATGCGAGTCCAAAATGCAACAGTAGAAGTGACTGAATTCATATTTGATATACAGAGAAGGTTAATGAAGCCTATTAGTTTATCAAGTCACAGTTTGTACGCCATCAGACTAGCCTAGTAGCAAGATGCCGAGTGCGGAATGATACAGGACTCGCCAGCAGGGCCTCTATGTATCTCACGACACATCTAACCACTTCCTCTATAATGACCATATTCTTTTCTCAAGCTATGCAGAGTGAAAACGCGCACACCGTGCTCTTAACAAAAGCTCTTTAACATCATAGTCGTTAACGTAGCTACTGTTACTTCCAAATCGTTACACTAATATGACCATTGCAAAGGATAGAAATCGACCAAACTGAAGTTAAAATTTTTTCACACGATGGATTTTTTCGTGAATGTTCATCCTAGTGGCAAATTTTTTATTATTGAGCGTGGTGTAAATAGCTGAGTGATCGGCTTCAAATCAACTGTTACACGCTTTACTGAACATCTCTGATTGACAGGTAGTCCAGTAGAGATGATGATTTCACATGGTTTTTTCAAGTCAATGAAAAATAGGAGCACGAATGAGTACTGGCTTATATATTCTATTATTATAAATCAAATAAATGGTTTTCGTTATGTTGTGCAACAATTTTCTAAATGAATTTTGACATGACATGTTCATGTGATCGATTTTTTAGAGAAAAATTTGTCGTTAGGTTTACTATATTGACGAAAACTGAGCAGGAAAGTTGATAATAGTGTTACAATAGCAACAAAGTGTCTTTATAAATGGTTCTAAAATTTGTAGTTTTCTCGATGATAAAAAAAATTAGTTCACCGGAAAATTCTGAAATCTAGGTAAAAGCACTAAAGTGAACATCTATAAAACATATACAGAACCAGTTATTATTTTTGAAACAGTGTAATTAACACTTTATTTCATCCATCATCACGGTGTTTTATCACTGCGCGGATCCCAATGCTTCTGGCATTCAATTCGTTTTTCGTCTTCTTCTTCAGCGGGCGCAGAATACCGGTTGAGCGAGTCTCCTTGCAATTTCGAGGATAGCCTGGCTGTGGCGTTCCATAAGACGTTGTTGTTGACTGCCTGAAAGAGGTGGGGGTGAAGTTCGGCTCCACACGCGCCGCGGACGAGCATCACAACCACGCAGCCCCACGGCGCAGCAACAGTCTAATTATTCAAGCAAAATTATTATTTTGCAATGGAGAACCTTTTAAAGTTAATACTGCCGTCGAGCAAATCAGCTCAAGAGCTACCAAAACTCAGTAATTTCGTTTAAAATTCACATCCGATTTTCTTACGTCTGGCGCCAATACTAATATAGCTTCGTCACAGTGTGTTGAAGTTTTTTGTCTCAAAAATTCTAGTTTGATTAATGCGGTGTACTAGCAATCTATTTTTCATGAATATGCCTACGACTTTTTGTGCTCTCATGATGACATCTAATTCCGGTTTTGTTATGTAGGCAAATACTAACTTTTTGCTTTGCTCACTATGGCACCTATGGCACACCTATTAATGTTACACCGATCATTTTGGAAGACTCCATGTAAAACTGTCTACTTTCAAGGTGATTTCGGCTTCCTTTTTTTTGGATGAGTTTCTCCGCTTTATCAATCCTAAGTATGCTCCATGTCTTCCTAACCATTCTCCCGTGTTCTTGGTTCATATGCGACGGCCATGTGCAACGAAAAAATTGTCATTTACTTCGCAGTAATATGCTGCCAATAGTAATATGCTCAATGAAGTCGTATAAGTTGTGCAAAGAAAGTTCACTATTTTTGCCTAGTCTTTATAATCTCTCACATACAACACTCAAAATTCATCACAGCGGATGAAAATTGGAGAATAAAGAATTGCATACCCAATATGTGGAGTGCTGTGCAAGAACGTTTGCGTCAGCCAGGATTCGAACCCAGATCTCATCGTTCCGTGATCGTGATTCGTGTGATCTTTCTATGTCTGTCAACACAAGTGGGTTCAATGCCGATAGCGGCTGCCCCGCCAGACCGTCGACGGTTGGCTGTTGGCAGACAACGCGTTATAGCGTAAACAAGAGTGCTGTGCAAAACGAGCGTCGGTAGTGCAACGGTTAGTATACGCTCTCGGAAGAGTGAAATCATGGTTCGAATCCCGGCTGACGCAAACTTCTTTGCACAACATTCCACATATTCGGTATACTATAACATCATACCACTGCAAGTGGCTGTCAAAATAAAAAGAGTAAAGAATTGCCTCGAGAAAAAGATGCTTTCGCACAAAATTGGATCAATAGAAGCAAGGCATTTCACTGGCCATGTTCTCCTCAAAAGTTCTCTTCATCAGAGATTCTCTCTCAGTAAACCCAGAAATGAAAAGAGAAGAAGACAGAGGAAGAGAAAAGAAAAAAGGGAAATTATTATGAAATCACCCACTCATTAAAGCTCTTACCGCAACACTTGCTTTAGATAAACTGCTATCCGATTAGAAGTCCTGAAAATGGCCTTAATGCACCACAAAACAGTTCACTGAAAACAAAACAAACGTCTCTCCGCATGTGATATAAAGTTGGGCTGAGGGGTAGGAGGAAGGGGAGATGACGTGTGGCACTCATGAAGCGGGTGATACCGCTGAAATGTACATAAGCCACTGCCTACCAATCTTGAAAAACCTTTGAACCATTCTCACAAACTATACTTAAAACGAAATAAAACTCTACTTGACATATTGGCCCCTCCTACAACTTGATCGTAACACCTATTGCGGTCACCTGCTCCGAGAGTGTTATAACAGGCGTAAGATATGTGAAAGTCTCAGTATGAGTTCATGGACATTGTTTTCTTGACATTTTTTTGCGTTCTTCTCTACTTTTCGCAGAAGCGATATCACAATTTTAGTCTTACCTATACATAAATAATATGGAAAGATGTATGAAATCATGCAGCATGTTCAAAACAATATATAATAGTTGCGAAGAATTGTTTGCAGAGATGGATGTGGGAAAACGAAAGCGTGCCTCTTCAAGCCGGCTGGTTGCGATCCGAATCTTGACTGTACGATCGGGTTAATATTTTATGTTGTGGGACCAAACCAGTTGCGCATAGAAATGGTAGCCACTTCGTTGATGCCACCTGTAGATCAACAGTACATTGCCATTGCATTTTCGAATGACACCATAATGGTACGTTCGCCAAAGTGTTTTTCAGTTTTACTAGTGTTGACTTTGTTGAACGATTACTGATTGGCTTTTATAACTGACAGTTCGATCAATTTGGCTCATTACAATAGAGGCCCACAACCGCTGATCATAGGTTTCACTGCTGCTGATGAAAAATATGAGTCTCATGCCAGTAAACTTACCTGCGTTGCACAATCGTTAACATCTGCCGTGCTTATGAAGACGATCTGAGGACGCTTCAGAACTGCTCTCAGGTCTCCAGGAAAGTTTAAGTCACTCAAACAACAATGAAAAGGCACTGAAAGATGGTGTGGCACAAATCGTGCACCGACAATTTGAAAACGCATCGAAGTATTGGCCGTTACGATATGCGAAGGCAGAGTAACTAAGCACAGATTCATTTTCATTTCCCAACGACCCTAGCAAGTGTTAGCTGTACGTTTTTACAGATGGAAGGGTAGAAACACATAAATGCTCTCTTGCAGAAAATAGGTAAAGCAATAGGAAGCTCGACTCCATTCCATTCTGCTTGAATTCATCCATGAGTCATGGATCCAGATAATGAACAAGTCTTACTCTTGCGAATCATAGGCAACTCGCAAAACAATATGAAAATTTGAAGTCAATTTGAATTGAACCATATAGAATTCTGGCTCTTTTGATGTAGATTTTCAGTCAAAGTCAAACGTAAGGCGTGTAATGTGAGTGACAGATCTCTCTCGTGCCTTTGTGCTTTCAACTAATTAGACAAAAGTTTGTTGTTTGCTCTTTGAAGTTTTGAAATTTGTCAGCAGCCTACTAAAGGTTGTATGAAGGCGACGTTGCGAATATGCCCATGTGTCTATGAGAAGCGAGATTATCAAAGTATATGGTATCATTTTTCCTCGACTCTGCATCATTCGAGTGAACGAGGAAGTCGGGAAATCTACAGTGCCTGTGCCTTTCCTTTATGAGCCTAACTCCTTTATCTGACTCTTGAGAGCTTTAGATTTTTCGAGTTATTCCAATCTAGTGGGATCTCATTTCATTTCCAGCGAAAATAAGTTACAGCGTGTCGGGAACCAAGTGCTTTCAACTTCATACCAGTTGACTTCTTGAAGAAACACTAATATTTGTGCATAGATATTTTTAAATTGCATTAGAGACGTCTTACTAAGTTTTGCACGTCTTCCCTTCATATCATTGTCCTACTATTAGCTTCCATAAAGTTGATCGCATTAGCGAGTGAGCTTGGTTACAATTCGATTAACTGCAGTTTTCTCTTCGTCGAAATCTTTCATGTCGTGCTTTGGAATGGTTTCAACAGAAACGCTTCTAGAAACTAAGCAGGACTTAAAGAGCTTTTAGATTTTTCTGTCAGTATTCCCAACATTTATTGTTCGCAGGAAATTTTACTTTCGTGTCACTCTTGTTCTATGACGAGAATGATTTTCGCTGCAGAGGGGAGCGAAATATTATGTTGCAATCAAACAGCTTTTTGGCTTTAATTTTTCAGTGTTTTCCCCAAAATTTAGCAGTTCGCTGACTGTGATTACAGCGTTGATTACACAGAAATTTTATTTTTGTAGAATTAACAATTTGAATTTAGTTTACTCTCTTCAGGGAGACGACTTTGTGACCGAATGCGTGTTGAGCAAAACTATGGGGGAGTTTTCCGATTGGGAGCCAGAGATTTTCGTTTCGTACAATCATGGAAAATCAAACGATCGCATTTTTCTCAATGACGTATGTCTGTTTGAAGTTCTTCCTTCTACACATGCAATGTCATACAAATAAGGTCGTTTATTAGTTTCAACTTTGGTTGCATAATTTCTTAATTAGTCGTAGTACCTCAATTAGATCTTATGATATCAACAGGTCATCTAACTCAGCAATTAATCCCTGTTTTCTGTCAAAATTTGGAACATTCATAAAAATCGTGTAAATGACCTTTTGCTCCCTTGATGAATATTTATAGACTTTTCTGCAAATACTCAACTAAGACTAGCTCTCACTTAACTAAGCTTTCACAATCAAAGGAGTTGTCGAACACCTTTCGATTTAGGAGCATATTGAAAAATAATTCTCTATTGCATATCTCAGTTCCACAAATAAAATTATTAGAGTCAAAATAGAGTTCGAAGAAGAAGGAGAATTTGATGTTCGTCTCTTGATAACTGTTGAAAACGTTTTTTTTTTTTCTGAGATCGCAAAAGTGAATGAGCACAAAAAGCTCATTTTTATCGAAAGTAACTTGCAGAGTCATGTGGTAATTAGAATATTTATCATTTTCGACTTATAATCATCATAATTCTCAGTGATTTTTGCTAAAATTTTCAGGATGAGTATCGTACACTGATTTCAAATATCTCTTCGCAAGTGGTCGACAGTCGCTTAGTGTGTCATTTCACTCAACAGATTATACCTCAGATTGATCGTAAAGATGGACTTTTGATAGACCTTGACAAGGACTTCTACATCTTTGGCGCTACTGGCAGCGCTCAACCAGACGGTATGTCACAGATGTGCGAAGCTGCGTGAAATCTGGGAAATGAACACTTTTCTCAAATTTGGATGTTACAAATCGTATCCTATACACTTTGCGGTGTTATGCTCATGGTTTACCATGTTTTGGAGACTTGTTTGGCAGAATTGTTTATCTGGCTTACTAATGTGATTACTGGGATTTGGTCTTCAATGCAATCATTTTCATTACACAGTTTTGAGAAAGCACTTATCAATATGGACTCCTTCATGTTCTAACGGAAAAAGTCGTTTCTTCGAGCAAATGAGAGCAAATTTTATTTCTTGAAGATCGACGATGTTATAAATCTTGGCCTTTTTCGTGGCAAATGTATATGAATGCGATTAGAGATTTATTTTTCAAATATACGTGGACATAATTATAACTCAAGTCAGAGTTTTAGAAGTGAACGCACATGATACGAATCATGGTTCACACTTCTATCCGATTGTGTCTTCAGCGAAAATCAATCCTTCACAAGTAGGTAACCTCAAGGTCAGTGAGATCCGTACGAGTTGATAATCGAAATGAAACAATTACCAAAATATCTCATGAGAATGGAAATGAAATTAAGAACGCTATTTAATACTCAAACGTTTTCTATACTTCATTATGTCTAAGACTTCAAATCACTGTTTTTTCGCTTGTCTTTATTGTTGCTCCTTCTTTTTTATTTCGTATACAACAGTGAAAGCTCAGATTTTACAGATGCTGAAAAAGGATCAGTCAGTGGACAGAACTGTGATTGCACCACCGCCTGTTGATATCTCGTCATTTCCACCGTCCACGGAACCGACCATTCTACCATCAAGCACCTACTCAGAGACGGTTGACTCGTACACTCCATCGCTAAACCCACTATTTTACGCCATGGTTCTGCTCTTCCGACTACTAATTTGATTCCTACAACACTAACTCTAGTCATTATCTTCTAAGATCTGATTCAAATTGTTCTTCACTTTAGCTGTATTTTCGAAGAATTCCGATAGTTGTTACTGCGAAATATTTGCAATAATGACAAATCGCCTTTGTAGATTTACGAGTTTCAGCGAGGAAAAACACAGTTGTTTCAGCAACATGATGTGTCATCCTTTCTGATACCCTGTAATCCTTATCTCTCTTCAAACCACAATTATCATTATATATTGAATATATTGATGTATTGCTCTCTTCGTTTTCTTGAATGTTCCATCATGATTTTGACGGGTGGTCAGTGTGGACATACTAATCTGTAAAGTAACCTATAATAAAAAATATTTCAATATTTATGATCTTCATGAACTCTTGGAAATCAACTTTTATCTGACCTCCGCATGACTGATCACATTCCTCTCAATGATTAAGCTAACTCGTGGTTACTGGGGAGCTAACTCGTCGACTTTTGTGCACCCTCTTCTTACTTACTGCCGCGTTGATCCGAGTCGATTGTAAACAGGCGTTCTTGCGATACGGATGCTATTGCAGCTCCTACACATATACGCATACACATAGACATACACGCACATACACACGCACACATACACACCCGTCTCAAATGCATTTATCTCAAAAAACCTACACCCGTCACACCATCGCACAAATAATTGAAAAAACTACGTCATTAGGCTAACACAAGGTTATTAAAAGAGATCTACTTACATTGCTAACGTGTCGGTGCGTTTGGCCCTCCTCAAAGGCGTTAATCCGAGTCGATGGTCCACAGCTGGTCATTATGGCGACGTAGGTGCTCGTCATCAAATCGAATGTAATCTGCTGTAGGAAGCTTGAATAGATTTTTTACACAGGGAGGTGTTTTCTATGCAGAATGGCTCTTGATCAATTGCCCACTCAATATGCTTTGCTTTTTACGGACAATGCATCCTGTAGCAGTTCGTATTTCAGAGCTAACACATAGTGTAGAACACATATTTTTGGAAAGGGACAGATCATAGTGGATGGGCAATCAGTCAACATCGATCCTGTATGGAATGTTACCACATAGTGCAGTAACTTTACTGGAGCAGAGCTCCCTGTACCGAATTCGACTCGATGTGATAACGAGCACCCATGTTACGACAATGATCAGCTGCGGACCGTCGACTCGGATCAGCGTGACTCTTAGGAAGCGAAGGCGTTGAAACGTTATCAACACAAATAAACTTTTTTGTACAAACTCATCTTCGCTTGACAATTTAGAAAATGTATCGGATCGCATTAAATCATGTGTAACTCCATAAAACAAGTACTTGGTCAATGGGAACTCTCCGTTTTATCGCTTTTTCAACAGTGCTTTGATGTTGTGACTAACACCTGAAAATGGTGAGCGATATGTGAAACATTCGGTCACAGAAAGGAGTCAGGAACTTACGTTTCACCCATAATACCAAAAGTGCGTCCTAGCACTCCAACAGAGGCCATTGCTTTGTCCTCCCAGCTCGGTATACGCGATAGGTTCAACTCCCACCACGGGTCGAATTTTTTTCCGTAGCACTCAAAACTTCCAGAACCACTCAGTCAGTTTATGCATTACTAAAGTGAACAATGTGCGAGACAGGGACAGAAATACTAATTTCGGCAGTTTATTAAATATTAATATACAAACACAAATTCTTGAATCATATATACATATACACATATATATATATGTGTGTTTTTATATATATATGTATATATGCATATATGAAGTGTTATGGTTAATAATCGAGGTCAATAAGTTTTTCGACATGGCAGTTGATAATAATTCAATAAGCAAGAGAAAAACGTTACGAGAAGCACTTGTGTTGAAAAAATGACAACTGAAGTTGAGTGAAAACACATCAGGCTTGAGAACGCTCTTCGATCATGGTGTCCATGTTGTTGTTCTGCTCGCATGATTTCTCTAAGTGGCATCGCATATCGTTGTCAATTTGTTTGAAATGTACGTGACAGTATAAATAGCCTTCTTTGTTACGATGTACCCGCTCCACACTAAAATTGAGGCTTCAAAAAAGCTTAACACACTGCAGTAAAATATGAGGTTGTTAATATTAGGAAAGTCATGATTAAGCGGATCGTAGATGATGTGATACAAGTACTCGCCATTGATAATAGTTGAATTAGAAGAACACAAGTCTGAGCTTTTTATCCACTGCAGTATGTTTCGTCAAGATATGAGAAGCCCAGAGTCAAGAATGAAATGTTCGATGCTGGTCGATTAATCGATGATTCGGCATGCATCCGAATCAACTCGCGACATCATATAGGTGAATGGATAAATATTTGATCTGGATAAAACTTATTGGATCCTGCCTTCTGATATCTCAAGTGGGTATTTTTACCCTCTCAAAATGGGCTGGTATCACAAAATTCATTTATTTGACCGCCTCTTGCGGTGGTATGTTATTATAACATATCCAATCAATGTGGAGTGCTGTGGTTTGTAGCGTAAAAAGAGTGCTGTGCAAAACGAGCGTCGGTGGTGCAACGATTCAGCACACGCTCCCGAAAGAGTAAGATCTGGGTTCGCATCCCCGCTGACGCAAATGTTTTCGCACAGTACTCCGCATTTTTGGGTGAATTATAACATCATGCCGCCGCAAAAGGCGGTCAAGTAAATGAATTTTAACTGATTATTGATACCCAATATCTGTCAGCATAAGTGGGTTCAATGCCGATAGCGGACTGTCCCGCCGGACCGTCGACGGCTGGCTGTTGACAGATAAGGCGTTGTCGCGTGAAAAGAGTGCTGTGCAAAACGAGGTCTGATATCAATTTCCTCCCAGAAAAATCAGCACCTCTATCAGCACATAATATTGGAAGGAATTAAAAACTTGGCATTATTGATTGAAAATTGAAAAAGCTTCACAAACGGCACTCACCGAAGCGCTTGTCGACACACAGTGCATCCGAAAACAGTTCACATGGTACTGTACGCCGAAGCATTCGAACTGTTCAGCTCGGTATACAGTAGTACGGCAAAGTGCACATTTCGGTTGGGGACGCATTACGAAGCGCTAAATAGAAATACACACACACGATCATGCATGTTAGATCAAACCAGTACTAGAGGTTATGTAAACGACTACTATAGTTGAAAAACGCGCGGTTATAATGATGCTATGTTTGTCTAATAGAGGAGCTCGGATGTACTCAGGTTCAGCCCAGCTATATGAGGAAAGAGCTAGAGCTAATCAAGCAGTAGAGTAATGGAAAGTCAATGAATGGAGAACCTGGTATAGGGTGTTACGTGAAGGATCAGATTGTAAAGCAAGCATTAGAATCCTTAGATGATCCGCAATTGAAGATGTACGCTAGGTGATGTAGAAACACTAGATTCCTAGACAAATGAGGACTAGACGGTTTTGATAAGAGTGTTGAGGAATGAAAGTGAGTGTGTTTCAAATTTCGAAACTAGAAAAGTGGACATGTTAGCATGCCTAAATGTGATTAGTAGCAGAGTTATCGAATAGCTTCTGCTCAAATTAAAGGTTATTGATTTGTGAGTGAGAAAATCAAGCGTTATATTGGTCAGTAGGTTATACACGCTCCACCGCACACTCGTAACAGTGTGTACAGCGAAACACGTCGATAACCTTTATTAAGTATAAAATCAATAACTTCAGAAAAAATATTCGAGTTATGGCACTAACAGAAACAACGCAAAGGATTCTAAATAACCACTTAGAAAAATTAGTCCTTTGTGAGGATTGGACATAGAATGTAGCGAGATGGCGCATGTTGCGGTGGAGGTGCAGAGATACAAAGAAGCCGCTACAATGTTGCATATTGCGGTGGAGATGAAGATAGGAGTAATTCACACACGTGACAACACACGCATCAAGAAAAAAAAAGTGTTGACAGTGTTTGTAATTGTGAGTGCGAGCGAGGTGGGATGTCGTGGATGCGTTGTCGTAGTGCTCATTGGTCCTGTAACGAATTATCGATAGATAAAATAGGACTGACTAATCACGACAATCGGTTAAAGCTTGTGTAAAACATCCAAATCTACAGAAAACTGCCACCCTTCGGATGCGGGAGTGAGACGGATAAAACTGAATCTTGTAGGCTACAATGCTAAAACCTGATGAAAAATAAATGCAAGGAGAGAATGTATGAATAAGTAAAGGTGAAACGCTCTAAATGCTTTCAACACAAAGAACTAGTAGTAAAAAAAATGCTCCTATTTGGTGCCAGTATTTTATTGCTACGCAAAACATGACTAATCCAAGGCCGAGAGTGATAGATCGCTGAAATGACAAGAATATTGCTTGGAAATTCAAAAAGTATTGCCGATACTATTGGGGAAAAAGACATCAGTTAGTTCAACATGAATGTATTATTAAAATCGTGCATTACTGTATATGGACGGCAGGATAGTCAAAAGGGTGATAAGTTGGTTAAGAGTGATATTCATTTTTATTTTCACATATGAGCAATAATCCTCATATTCATGAAGAGGGCAACAAATGTAACCAAATGCGTTAGTATGCAAAGAGGATAGAAAACAGGAGTGTAAGTTCCAAGCCACATCACATTCAACATTATGTGTAGCTCCCTTACCGTAACCGGCTTCTTATCGGGCATTCGACTTCTCTCGGCCTTCTTAGCTTCTTTCGCTTGTATCTTCTCCCATTTTGCAGCCATTTTTGCTGCATGTTCAGCCTGAAGATTGAGCCTGCTTGTGTAATCATCCGCCATTATATCGAACATATCACCGACTAGGTTACCAAAAAACTTTCATCAATTTTTAAAGAGACTGTAATGCTTGCTAGATTATTTTTGAAAGCACCTTAAAGCGCTGTAGCAGCAAAAATAAGATCATGCTTCACAAACTTCGCTGCCTCTGAAGCTGTTGGTTTTAAAAAGATTTTCTTAAAGCGGTGGAAGAGCGAAAAGTAGATTGCGTTTCGCACTTCTAGGCATAGGATTTATGGTGCGTCTATTGGGCAATATAAAATAAAAATTTTTCTTTCTGATTAAGATGGAGCAAATAGAAAAACCGATCTCATTCGATGGAGGGCAACTTTTCACAAGCGTGTTAGTAGCCATTCGAAAGCTAAGATTGAGGCGACAGCCCCACGTCGCCGCTTTTTCAAAACATTCTATTATAACGTTGCAGCATCCAGATCAAAAATTATGTTTCACATTCGTCTTTTGCCTTCATTTTTATCACGCGTATAATTCGCAGAAAGCCGAAAAGCATATAAATGTGTAGAGAAATTTTCGCAGTATCTTAGTCAGATCGTTTTATCTTCAGTTCTTACAAAGCGATGGAAAAAGTTCTTATTTAAATAACAAAATATCTACTGCCCGCCTCGCCCTGCCTCTGCCACGGCCATCGTCTTGTCGAATAGCCTGTAAATAACGATTAGCAAAAATGTAAAACTCGAACATTATTTTCTCTACTAACCGTAGTTCCAGAAAATAAGCACATCGCTAGAATCAGAAAACATAACGCTATCAGATGATTACTAGTAGTTTAATGAAAGAGATCTGTCCGGTGAGGATTCTAAAGCAGCAAATCAAAAGACCAACGAAGCATCAAAAGATCAAAAGAACTTTTTGAAAAAGCAAACACATTTTTGAGTTCTTTGAAGCTTGTTCTATAGCTTGTATACTAACACACTGAAGAAGGAGTTTTGTCCAGCGAAGTTCAAGCGATATAAAAGAAAAAACACGTAGATTATGTGACATGATTTTATTTCCAATGTCACAGCGTTAAAAAAAGTGTCTTGAAAAACCGGTCAATGTGGGGCTGCAGCCTCAAGTTTCAGCTTTGGAATGGATCACTAACACCCCTTTGAAAGAGTTCTTCTCCAGCAAATGAGATCGATTTTTTATTTGTTCCCTTTCAATCAGAAAAGAACCAAAAAAATAGCAAAGCTAGGATTCAGAGAACGATAGAGTGAGGTTTCTTTCGTTCACAATTCCAATATGTAGAACCTGGAAATTTCTACGGAAAGAAGAAAAAATTTTGAACTAAACAAATATCGCGCTCCTTCAAGGCGACTTTGAGATCGCTCCGCGCAGCGGGAGATGCGTAATAATGCGCGCCGAAGGGTGAACGTACTCTTATTTTCGCTGCTACATCGCATTAACAAAGCCGCTTCCGAAACTAAACATATTTCAAAGTCGCCAATATCAAGCTATCGAATGACTACTGAAAGTCTAAAAAAAGCAGGAAAGGTTTCATTCCTAAAGAGTTGATGGATAGGGCTGCGATATAGAAATAGTACGTTTTGCAACGCATTTTTTTTGGTGAAAAATCTTGCCTTGATATTGACATCATCCTTCTCAACTCCTTTCTCCTGCTCCATTTCCATCGCTCGCTCTTCTTCAAGACGTCGCTGTGCTTCTTCGCGCTCCTCTGGAAATCACCAGATTTTGGAATTGTCAAATCAAGCTCGTACAATTAAAATCATCTTTCAAACTCACTTCTTAGTCGTTCAAACTCTGCCTGCATTTGCCGCCGCTTTTCCTCGGTGAGATCGGAGTCGTCATCAATGCCTTCCTCGAATCGTTTCCTCAAGTTTTTCGCCTCAGATTTAATAGTCTCCAACTCGGCACGTTGTTCTCTAGATTGATGAAGTTCGATGGAATGATCCATAATTCATTTATAATCTTATACCATGTAAAATATGTTATGTCGCAAATCTAGATGTTTATATAATTCATGAGACGGCTTTCTGGAGATATGTTTGGCTAAGAAGAAAAAACAATTTGTGAACAATGGGTGAGGCAGAAATTCATCGCTTACGCTGGTGACAGAAAGAAGGAGTAATGCAATTCACTGAAGCAATTTCATTTGAACCCTAATGCCTGCATGGTCTTTGTCACGAAGAATAAAAGGACTCACGTGGTCAAGGAAGCGGATGCCGGAGATGCTTCACCGAGTTGTTTGAACTTGTTCATCAGATTTTTCACATCAAATGCATCATCATCTTCTGGCTCATCGTCTGGAATCAAGTCCATAAGTAGTGTATTTGATATCATTTGCCAGAATCGAGTTCAATCAATTTAGCACATTGCTTTTGAACCTACTTTATTATATGCATATATATATATATATATATATATATATATAATTTGACCCGTCTTCACAATGTTTTTCACTGTGCGGATCCCAGTACTTCTAGCATTCAATTCGTCTTTTCGTCTCCTTCTTGAACGTCGTAGAACACTGGCTGAGCACGTCTCCTTGCAATCTCGAGGTTAGCCTGGCTGTGACGTTCCATAGGGCGTTTGTTGTTGGCTAGCGGAACGTGTTGGGCGGGACGGAATTCAACCCGCGTGAGCCGTAACGAGCTTTGCACCCACGCGGGCACGATGCTCCCATATAGGTGTATACGTATATATATATATATATATATCACATATACGTATATATACGCATATATATGTATATACACGCATATGTACATATGCACGCACATACGTACATATACATATACATATACATGTGTATACATATGTATTACACAACCCGTCACCACACTTTGATGTGCGGATCTCATCACTTCTAGCATCCGATTCGTTTCCTTACATGCGCCCTCTATAACAGGTTGTCGAACATTCTGTGTGCTTCTCGAGTGCTGCTTGATGACATCGCCGTCTCCATGGATGACGTCAAAAGATGGTCGACGCGATTCTTCTTGTAATCCCAGGAAAAACTCGACTAAAGCGTTCCATAGAGCGCTAATTGACTGATTGTAAGAGAATGTTGGGGGAAGGGGAGGGGAAGAGCTTATGCAGCACCTTGCTCACTGACAACCTACATCAGGAATCACTTGGTCGCTGTATGCATATATTTTCTTCAAATTAACTCCGTCAATCTGCAATGATCAAACTGCAAAAGGTACACTTGAGGTCTACTTTTCTGAGACGTTCTGGCATTGGTTCTGTTCTCATTAGCGCATGTGAGCATCACATCTTTACTAGGCAGATATGAATTTCACATTAATACTATCTTTGAAAAGGCCCTGAATCTAGTAGACTGTCTCGCTGGATACGAAGCGATCAACGAATTTTGTTGCTCAACTTGAATGATGGTACAGAAGCAGTGTTAACTTACCGTCTTCGGCAACTCTCCTGTTGATAACTTCAGCAACAGGGCGATCTTCTTTTTTGTCCCATTTACTGGGTTCGTGCTAAAGAATAATCCACGTAAGATCTGATTTTTATACGTGAGTTATCCGTCTCATTTCGTGTTATAGGATTTGTAACGGTTGTAAATGCATTCAGAGAACGATGACAAATAAGAGTGTGACGAAATTCTGATAAAACTTGATTCGCTTGTACAGATGTGATACAGATTTTTTCACTTGTCACAATATGTTTTCATGAAAGTCAGAAAATGATTAGAACAGCTGAAAATCTGGTAATATAGGAAAGAGAGTTTTGCCCACCTTTTTGGTCTGGTTCGGAAGTAGCGGTGTTGCTCCAGAAGCATCGATTTGCATGAACTTCTCCCGGGCCTTACCAGCCATCTTGATCTCGACATCCACACCTTTCTCTGAGATATAAAAAACTCATAAACTAATGTAATTTTTTATTATTTTGCCACTACTATAACAATGTCATCAGGTTATAACTAAATATCCAAAGATGCTAAATGATGGGGAAAGGAGTGCAAGGCTTCCAGTCTCAGGCGAGAGCTACACCCTTGTTTCACTCATATCCTGAGCGCGCGCTACCACTACACCACAAATGTCAGCACTGTGTTACCATTGTCAATTCGACTTAGCTGTCAGCAACAAACCGTTAACGGGTTTAATCTAGTGAAAACACATGAACATCAAACCCAGTTAAGCTGATAGCTATCGAATATATATGCAAAGGATGATTGCTGACAGTTCAGATGCATTATGTGAGAAAGAGTGGTATTAGAGCAGTGACCTCGGTGGTGAAGTTTTGGCAGCATTCCTGATATGGGTAAAACACGGGTTTGACTGTAACTCCGACGTAAGTCGGAAGTTTTGCATACCACTTCGGCATCCTCGAAAATTCGATAAACCTTATTCCGGTTTTTCCTTTGCTCAATCACGTTTTGGTCAGTGCACTAATGATTCGAGAGAGCTAATAAGGAGCTTATTATGTAAACAAAACGCCTGTTTGCTAATCAGCACACAGTCTACCTTTAATTCTAACAAAATTTTGAATATTATACATTTAAATAGCCTAAATCTTATTTTGAAGCCTGGCTTTTTGGAGAGTACTAAATTTGGAATGGAAAGTTGGGTAACCTACAGATAGAACCTACAGATATCATGGATAAAAGAACGCGAGAGATTAAACTAAAGTTCAGTTTCTTCCAGCTGGAATATAGCACACCTGTTAGGATAACACAAAAAGGTATAATGATAACGGCAAGAACGGTAAGATACGAGCAAAACTTGGAAGTGGGATGAGTTCAAACCATGATTACCTTTTATGGAAGCTCACGTATTACCTACTCACACAATCGAGGACTTCTACTTTTTCATCGGCTCTACTTTGACCGTATCGGTATTATCAGCAACCACTAGTCAACGAGAACGCTTTGTGGAGCACAAATCACTATTGAATAAGTTATATCGAAGCAGTAGCCAAAGTGATAATGTTTTGCTTCCCAATTGAGTGTCCATTCATTATAACTCCGCCCGGGTTGAAGTAGAACAGTGAGAAAAATTGAGTAAGGGACTTGATGTGTATGTGTAAGCACCAGAAAGGACAATCAAGGGTTCGAAACCACCCCAGGCTCCAAATTCTGCTCGTATCCCAGCACTGTTTCAGTTATGATTTACACCGCGCCATGGTTATGAAAAAATAGCCAGTATTTAGAAGCTGCACTTAATCAGAAGAAAGTTACCAAACGAAACATATGTTTTTCTAGCAACTTTGAGAGCAAGAATCTAAAGATCATTGTTTGGTTTGGAAAAAAAGAAGAAAATTCGGAAATGAAGTCATTTGATACCGTCTACTTCATGGCTTTTGAAAGCTTCTCCTTTATCAAATCGATCCTTGATCGACCCGACATCGGCTGCACATTCTTCTCCGGGAGTGACAGACGGCACGTTGCCTTCTTCAGCCTCAAACGAGAATTGCTCAGCATTATTACATCAAATAAATATCTTTTTTCCAAGATAAAAGTAAGACATACCAAAGCGTTTGGTTTTTCACAAACCAGATTTTTGTTATACGTTGATCAGTTTGTTTGTTCAAATAACAATGGCTTGTGTTTTTGCTTTGTTATTAGATATCAAAAAAATCTCTCCAATTTCGATAACAAACTTGAAAGGACAATAAAATATATCATAGGCCTACTGACTTGAGGAAAAGATCACTGACCTGTTGTTTTGCTCGTTCAGCAGCTGCTCGTCTCGCCAGCTTGTATCTCAAAAATTCGGCTTCGATTTCTTTCTTCTTTATTGCAGCACGTTCTTCTGGTGACATCTCTTCTTCCCCCTGAATGATCTACTTTTGATACATAAAGAACGCTTTAAAGCAGAAAGTATTACTCTCATTAAAGAATATGTTGAATGCAGCTTGAAACAATAATAATTATACGAGGAACGCAGAATAAAAAGCGAAATTTCAAGACATTACAATGAACAGTATGGTAAAATTCAAAGATATAACCTTTAATTTTCAGCACTATGTAAATATAAGACAGTTTCGCCTTCATCTTCTTCTCAACAACAATTTGATTAATGGAAAATAAAAAAGTGCTAAGACATAACACTACCCAAAGTGTTGGAATATCAAAGAAGGTAAAATATATCAAAAAGAGCTGTTAAAAAAAAGAATTAGATTCGTGGCTTACTAGAAAACTATGTACGAATGAAACATGAAGATTTTCAATGTTCTTTTCGAAGATATCTTGAGTAAAAAGAAAACTGTGGAGAAAATTGTAGTAGTGAAATAATTTCTAAAAAAGTAAACTTGAGGGGAACGACTTAAGAAATGTAGAAAGAAATGAGAAAAGAGTTCAAAAATTCTACAAAAAATGAAGTGAA
Source organism: Parelaphostrongylus tenuis (assembly GCA_019055375.1). Taxonomy (NCBI): domain Eukaryota; kingdom Metazoa; phylum Nematoda; class Chromadorea; order Rhabditida; family Metastrongylidae; genus Parelaphostrongylus; species Parelaphostrongylus tenuis. The sequence goes on along the minus strand of JAHQIW010007096.1, from coordinate 82,344 downwards.
AGAAAACTTGCTAAAAACCATTTGGATAGATCTGCTCAGAAAGCACACGTCGTGACTGAAATATTGTCTCTTGCCAACTACTACAGCTGTCCCTATAAAAAACTAAAGACCACATGCGAAGGATCAATGTAAGAAATAGATACGAAGAGGAGAGAAGAAAAAGAAACGGAAACAAAAGTAGGAAGAGGAATTGACGCATGCTTCATGAAGAATTTACTACTATGATATGAAAGCTATACGATATCACCTATTAACAAAGCATGATTAATTGTTCAATAGAGTGATGTTAAGAGTTTTTGTTTTTCCTTCAGCCTTCTCCTTCTTTTCTCTTTTTCCGCCTTCTTTACTTGATTAGTGGGTATTTTAAAATCAATTCAAAGCCCAGATTGGTACTATAGTACCATTCAGGCGTTTCCCCCCTCAATAGTAACTTGTGTTCAATTTATGCTGCTCGAATGAAAATTGAAAAAATATGAAAATTATGCATGAATATAGAACAATGCAAGCATCTCTGAATATGAACGTTTAATTATGTCGCCAGAAAACCAGAAAACTAGATGGCACGATACACCATTGTTTTTCAAGTGAGATACGGTAGTGATAAATGGTAGAGGAAAATATTGTCTGTAGGCATCGACTGGAGCACATTAATGCTCACAACGGATTGAGAGTGTGAGAATGATTTAAAATCAACTAGAGAAAAAAGTATGAATGGAATGAGAAGTAGAAAAGTTTACTCAAAGTTTTTTGTTTTGATACGGTTCGATTTGTATCGTAAACGCTGTAAGAGACGTGTATTAAGTATGAAAAGTTATTATACATTCTGAAGTCAAATTTCTATAAACAGGAAGTTTTCCACGTGATTAACATACAGAACGCTGCGTATTAATTCCATTTTGTACCCCGACGAATGAAAATAAAATAGGAAAATAATGTCGAAGAAGAGGAGGGGATCATGGGTTGTGAAATTTGTTGCAGGCACTGCTAAATAGGTTCAACCGAACAAGCATCTCTAACCTAACAATGAATTTTGAACGTATTTACTGGATAACCTCAATTGAAGGGTGCGTATGGAGCAATGCTTGGAGGTGATGTGCAGCACACACGTGGTCAGTGGTTCGATCACGTGCTCATGGCTCAGTAAGCCATTCATCCAATAGGCGAATTGATATCACACAGGTCTGGGAGGATAGGAGGATAGCAGCACTGGCATGATACATTGGTGAACCGTTGCGAGCCATTGTGAAGCTCAAATGTGCATTCAATCACCTATAACGGTGCTTGATGAAGGGGAATCCATGGCGCATCTCTAAGAGATTGATCAACGTAGGAAGCTTCATCCTTTTTATTAGATCTCCAGCTAAGTTTCCGAACTTGATCCAAAAAATTAAAAATTTATTTTCCAGGTAATCAAAAGTATCAAATAACATTAATTGAAGTATTTTCCGTTCGGGTGGATACAATTCTACCAATGCACCTGCAACGAAACATTCCGCGCTCATGAAACACATTATTTTTTTAATGCAAACCAACCAATCAATTCTCAAAGCAAATGATTGATGTCTCAAAACTTCTTCTTATCCAACCAGTGTTCCAATGATCTAAAGAGATGGAAATCGGACGGACACAGATCTCGTGAATACGGCGAATGACTCAGGTGTTCCTAGCCCGAATCTGTCAACTTATTTTGCACGATTGATGTTGTCAAATGCAGTTTGAAAACTGTGCCCCAATTGAAACTTGACTTCCCGTGACGGTTCCATTGTTGGACAAGTATGTGCATAAATATATCAAACGATGCGTAAGAAAATTCTGCACACAGTAGGTGAAAGAAAATTTTGTTTTTGTAGGGATATTTCTATTTTCTGGACCAAGTTCGGAAACTCAGTTGGAGACCTAATATTTGTTCAGAAGGAAGAAACGTGAAAAACGTAAAATTTTTCCGTGTACTCAAAGCTGCAGTTTGCATGAATAAATAGATGAATTATGGATAGTCCATTAGACAATTTATTTTTCAATTTCAATTTCTGGAACTCTAACAATCGTTGGCGTCACGACTACTTCCACTGAATCTTATTTGCCACTGTTTCCGCCGATTTAAAAAATTACTAGACAATTAAATTATAAGTATGCAAATAGAGAAGAAAGTAGGAAGGTGAATAAATAAAAAATTAAACTTTTAAGAGCAAAATAAAAAGGAAAAGATATCTAACATGTTCGAATGCCGCCTTGATTCCACCTAGATTTACGTCGCCAGCAAGATCCACTGTCGTTTTCTGTATATCCACATCACCCTCGCCACGCTCGAAACGTTCTTTGACATCTTGTAGTTCTGAAAAGTTGTCATAAAATTTAGCTTTCTATAGAGCTTTTATAGTTGTGAGAATGTCTGCTGACTAAATCCATTAGAGATTCGAACTCATTCAAGGCGGAGATTATCTGCCTTTGACGCTGATAAAACATTCCCTCCAAATTTTCTGTGTTCGTTCGATAGCACAAAAAACGGCGATTTCAATACCGTGCTTGTTTTCTAAGAAAGTCTTCTTAACGCGCTGTAGAAGCGAAAAAGAAATTATGTATCAGACTCATTCTAATTCACCTGTCTGGCTGGATTTGTAAATGGCTTTTCACCAAATCTTTGGCAGCAGCTTGATGGTATAAATTTTGCTTATTTTGAAATGAGTTCGGGTTTTGAAATAATCTTCACAGGGTGCTGTATGAGCAGACAAAGATTACATTTCACACTCCTAGTAGCTGACCTGTCGCCAGAGCTTCATAGCGAGTTTATTCGACAACATAAAATGAAAAGGAAAGCGAACATCTATAAAACTAGACTACAAAGTCTCTTGTACAGTTCAAGTTCAAAAGCTACAATAATTCTTCGGAATGAAGAAAATTTTCAAAAATGACAAAACCCCTTTCGGGTGGCGGTAGCTGAAATCGCTGCGCGTAGCACATTCGAGAAGCACGTGATTTGTTATTCTTCAGGGATTTTTTCTTCCGTCTGTGAAAAATAGAGTTTTTAAACATTGTGATATATATATACCAATCTCAGCCACACACTCATATGCTTCTGTGGAAATCTATCCACAAGTGCGAAACATAACATTCTTTAGCTCTTGCAGCTCACCATGAGAACACTCTTCAATAATCAGGCCCACTTTCAGTGTTATCTCTCGCTAAGCTATCGAATAAGTACTTGAAAATGTGGAGATTGAGCTACCGAATAATTATCAAAACTATAGAAGAAATAAAGACGTTGAGTTCTAAACGGGGCAAACTACTAGTTGTTATATCCCTCTGCGGACCATAAGGGTTAGTTATGACCCTCAGCTGGGCGCGCCGTTCGGAACGCATAGCTGTCTTGAAACTCGTTACTTTTGAAAACAATTTCTGTTGCATGCAATCGCATTCCAAGGACTGCGCTTGTGATCCCTTAATTTTTTCTAAAAAGACCCATTCCACTAGATAATAAGTACTCGGTTATATAGCTGAAATAGCGTGAATTCGAAAGGTGCGTTTTATATCTTAAATGGCTTGCTTTGCGCGCGTGACAGTCAAAATAATTTGTTTCACATTTAGAGAATTTCTCGCCGATGAAGCCTTTTATATAAACATTCAATAATAAATCGATAGCAAAATCTCAGCAAATTCAAAGACGTAATTGATTTTTAGAGAGGACTCTTTAGAGCGCTGTAAGAGTCAAAGGAAAATTGGATTTCGCACTCTAAAGGGTGGAAATTCGCGATATTGTCTTTGAATCACCGCGCTTTTTGCAACATATCGATTATCTGTGAAACGCGATCTTCTTTTGAATGCTGCAGTACAACTAGGAGTTCTTTTTAGAACAAAATTATCATGGGAATCGCCAAGATTTGAGCCACTGAAAAGTTATTAATACGTAGCTTTTATGCTTGAGTGTGAGAGATATTTTCATTCTTACTGTTAGAGCCCATTAAGGAATCCACTTTGGAAATAAGGTATACCTTCAAAATCTTCCAGATTTCACTCATCGAATGGCAATTAGAATTTCGAAAAAAAATCAGAAAACACGTTTTCCCAAGAGGTCTAAACAGGATGCGGATATCATCAGTGATCCAAATTTGTGGAATTTAATCTCCTTTTGACTGTTACAGCGCTCTAGGAAGTCCTCTCCAAAAGCCACGTTCACCATTCAAATTACTAAGATTTGTCCTATTCAATGAATATTAACTGCTTATTAAAAACTCTATCCGCGAAAAATGCATGCATGTGAAACAAAATCCTATTTTGACTGATAGAGCGCAATAACGGCCATTTAAAAATAAAATAGATAGCTCAAATCCGTTTGATTTTAGCTATCGGATGACAACCAAAACGCTTTACAAAAGAAAAAGTACGTTTCTATCAATGGGCTCAAACAGGGTGAATAGAAAGGAGCCGCTATACCTTTATCACCTCTTCGCATACCACTGCTATGAATAAAGAATTTGAACGAAATTATACATTGATCTGAGAAATGGGAATCTGAAGTGCACTAATGATCAGAAAAAAGTGTTGAAAATTATCTATGAAGTGGGACAGCATGGAATAAAATAAGCAACACTATTTTTGACGAACTGTTCATTGTTTTTCAGTTCTCAGCTAGTGCGATGAAATTTATGCACTTTATGCAATAAAGTATATGAGAAGTGAAAGAAATAACAGAAAACTTTGATTAGATTGTGGATTAGTATAGACTAAAAAAAAACACAAATTTCGATAAAGATGCTGATTACAGCCATTTCATAAATACTTGGCTTTTCTCAAAGAATACTAAAGAATGTATATAATTCAACAATATTTCTCAATATAAATACTTGGACTCTAAATGCAGCAATTACGTTATTTCTGGTAAAAAATAAACTCAAAGTTTGTTCTAAGATGCTCAACAATTTATGGACACGGAATTTCATTTATTGACAAAAAAAGTGTAGATTTAATTACAAAACTGTCGTATTAGCTTTTGGAAACACGCCAGCAGCCTCTCTTCGTAGCCGTCCGGACCGCCTGCCAGCCGAAAATGGCGCGGTGCGCAAACGAATATGTATCGCTCCAAGCAAATCTCATTGAGGTGTTTGGCTCTGATCAAATCCCGATGGAACCATCGTAACCTATCCTTCATAATTTTTAGTTTTTTCCAGATATCCAATCTCATATTAGTTTTAAAATCCTAGAGGAGCGAAAGGCAATGGGACAACTAATGTGCAAAGCACCACGGCACCAAGCGCATCCTTAGATATTTCATGGTAACCATTATTTGCTTTATAGAATCCATCGTAAGTGGACAAATTTCCAACGGACGCACAAAAAATAAGGCCAGTTTGGCATAGATTTCCAACTTATATTACTTCAGTGCTAGGCTTCATTTATTACATCGTTTCGCTTGGGTTTGAAACTTCCGCACTTTAGGAAACATGTCCATCTAATTGTTGGCGGGAATGAGGATGCCCGCTATAAAACGTAAATCTTGCGTTTGTGAAAGTGACATGTGAATCGGTTATAAATAAAGTGACAGCTTGGTACAAATGTCAAAGCCAACATGTTTTCGAGCAAAGGAAAACATGTGTTTCACAGAAAAACACCACACAAAAACTATTTCATTGAAACCAAAATAAGGAGTAAATGATGAGTTACGGAACTGCTTCCTTTCATTCTAGAATGAGATAATAATAATATGTTTAAGCTGCTTTTTTATACATAGGGACAAGCGACAAAGCTTTCGGGATTCATCAATTCCTGAAAAGAGCTCGTGCGTTGCTACCCTAAAGGCACTTCAAGTACTAACATACCGAGTCTCGAGGGATGGCATGGTGAGCGGACGGCGCGGAATTGACCCAACGACAACGTGAGTGTTGTAGATCACAATGCTTCTATATGCCTAAGGAGTGATTCACCTTCTGTATGGTTGATCTTCGTGCGTTTGGTTGACGAATAGAAAGAGTTGTTGTTGGAGAAGCCTCGATCCGAGCAAAATACTTCCGTGTCAACTACACTAATGAGAGACTAGTTGTGATTGGAGAGAAATGTGATTGCTATATCATGGAATTGGACAGAATCCACGCTTGACCACCATTTTTGAAACAGAAGATATGATTGAACTTGGAAGGCGACGATGCAACCACAATACGCCTCAAATGAAGACTGCTTCCGGATATGTATACACGACGTGAAGCTTGTTTTTTCAGAGTATCATGACTAGATCTTATCGTCTTTCACGAAACGCGATAAAAATGCTGATTCTTATGTCCCAGTGGTTAACGAATCATCACATAATTCATCACTGTTTCGCTCAAAGATCTTGGAGAACAGAGCACATTATCGCCTCATTCGCTCCTTTTTTAAATGCAGTCACTTTCACGAAAACGCAACTATTTCAGAAGATCCGTTGTCATTAGGAAGATACTTGGAAAGAAGAAGAGAAAAGCAGAAACTAAAGAATCAATAGTCAAAAGGGTATACAAGTGTCGAGACTGTTAATAACTAGCTTAATGATGACCTATTTTCGATATAGAATCATGCCAGATTGCTTGGTTTAAGCCATTTCATCGCCCTTGCTAGTCAGCTAGCGTTCAACAAAGAAGAAAAAAAAAAACCATCCAGCTGGTGGTGGACATTTGACGTTTTCGCGCTACCGTAACGACCAAATGAATAATATCAGAGGACAAGCCACAGACATCTGGCGAGTCACAATGACCTTAAGTGGTGTGAGCAGAAAAAGGGTAAATTTCCTTGTGGACTCGCTCACTCAAGTGCGATCCGAATAGCGCTCGATGATGACACCTTTGTTTTTTACATGATTCTTTGAAATATCTTGCATAACTAAAGACATCAGCAGCAAAAAGTTTACAGGCCAAAAATACAAACAAACGGAACCATAGTATGAGCTCATGTTATAAAAGAAAAATCCTCTATCTTTTTTGAGAGCACCTTAGAAAATTTAAAAATTCGACCATACTCTAAGTGTGAAGATTATTAGCAGAAAGACGACTATGTAACTAAATGTGATCTTCCACCCTACAAGAAGCGCTATGGTATTAGTACTCAGCTCGTCTATTGATGGCGCCAAAGCTGAGCTCAACTGATGTGAAGACACGTTGAACTTTTCACATGAGGTCTCTATTTTTTGGCTTTATCGGAAGTGTAGCTCCTCCAATCATATCATAAACAGCGGTTAATGCTGTATATATCACGGTTGGTTGCAGAAACTTTTCACAGTCATATGTGAAGTGAACTATTATTTAGTGAATAGGGGAGATATATCTTAGCGCGGTATAAAATAGATCAGCAAACAAAGATAGAGGTTTTTGCTTTTGAGAACTCTAATCACTCAGAGGCACGCACATAACCTTGATAAACGCCCAAAGCTCTGCACATCTTGTATGACTCGTGCTTCTAAAAAATTGCTTAAATCCCTATTTACATTATGCAGATCACCTACGTTTAAATTGTAGTTCTTCCAAATCTTTTGCACTCCTCTCAACAGCTGCAGTTTCAAACGCGGAGCCTTGCATGAACGACTTCCTTGCCTCGGCTACTCCTAGAAATCAGATAATAACAGTGGTTGAATGAACCAAGATTAATCGGCTAAATTGGAAATATCACATTAAATTCGCACTTCGACAAGCTTTTCTTTTGATTTGTGATAATAATCGAAAAAATATAGGCAACTGATAGTCTGATTTTCTGACAAAAATAGAAGGCATTACTCAACGTCATGATTTTGTTTAACGAAATAAATAAAGGATAAAATGTTGGGAATTTGTTTCGAAACGCTGACCGAATGGACAAACGTTAGCAAAAAAGGGAGGTGTGGACTGGCTCAAGCAAAGACGAAGAGATCATTATGTTGCCTTTTAGAACAAAAGGCTTTGTTAATGGTGCCACGTCCATGTTTTGTGTATAGCAAAGGAAATTCGTGAATAATCGTGATGAGCTCCTGTTTATGTATATTTTTGAGCTTTTCCTCTGTCATGAATGAAAAATTTCAATAGAATTTCGATTATTTTTGCAAACTCAAAACATGACAAGTCATCTCTTGCACTTGTAATGTACAACGCCGGCTTTTCGTATTTCTCTAGCGTATCTTATACTCTCATATGTACTCTGCAAATGTTACGCTAGGAGATGAGTTTCGTAGAGGAACCCAAACCTGTCGCATGTTAGACTGTAAGGTCGGCAAACTTGGTCGGCCAAACAGTTTCCTCTTATTCACTTTCTATTGCTAGAGCCATCGCAAAAATTACCTTCAAAAATGCTTCCAAACGTTATTTTCAAAACACTTAAAAACCCGCAACTGTGTAAGGTAGTGCGACAAATGCCTGAATGTCTTCGATTTGCCTTCGATTTCTCATTCTAGAATTTTGATGTAAACGCTTGATATTTGTAGCTATATATATATATATATATATATATATATAGTATATCATATATACATAATACACATGCATGTCCATATATCTACATATATCCAAAGTTTATAGTGAGCAATTCATCAGATAATTATCACATTAAAAAGCTTCTAAACGGCATATTCATCAGAAATCACCTTCGAAATATCGCTTCCTTATCAGGAAAAGCAATGCGTGCACAGCATCCGGACATTCTTAAACAAAAACTTTCTGAAGATTTATTTACTACAGGAGCTGCAGTACAGCATGCATTACACGAAAGGAGCGTGGTGGATGTGAAGCGTGAGAGCGTTACAGCACTGAAGGTGATTTCTGATGTTGTGCTTAAGCAGACAAAAAATATGAGGCGATGGCACAGACAATAAAAGCAGCTCTGAAAAAACTTCTTGGGTTAATGAAGCATTCCATAAGATCTTCTCAAAAGAATTACACGAATTTGATTAAAACCATGGCACAGTCACATTTGAATCTAGTATATTCGTTTACGAATTCCATGGAAAGCTCAAATATGCTACTCCTGGACTCGATAATTGCAACATTCTAAAATCAGTCCACAAAGCTGCAGTAGACACACGATTGACGAACTCACCGGTTGTATCGAGCTCACTACGATCCCACTGGCGTTCCACAACCGAATCGGCTTCGTTGCGCTCATGGAACCGCTCTTTCACCGATGGTCCACCCTCAAATAGCAAATTACGGTAGGAAAGACTAGCATGCGTGCCAGTACTTCCTATACCCATTGTTATCCTTGACACTGTCTATCTAACCACATAATTTGAAAAAATTTTTCATTCAATAGCGCTTATATAGCAGTGTTGCGATGTCAAACTGTACATTCAGGAAAGTTGAGTGATTGTGAAACTCTGTATCTCAGTTGGAAATTGAACATTCGTTTCACCTTTACTACAGGCGTGTGCTAACCGCAACGCTACCGCGACATTTTTGAAACTAGTCACATCCAGCTAACCACTAAAATTCAGGAAACTGCTGGAGTCTGCCGCTCATTCTTTGAAAAATATAAAGAAAGGAAATTACAGAAACAATCATGCAAGAGAACAGATATGTGATTCAGCGAGGCCTGGGAACGTAAATAAATTCTAAAACTGAAAGAAATTCTAAAACAAAACTCTGCTATAAGTAAACAGCGGCCAAAACAAAGTTTATATAAATTGCCCAAAAACGCGAGCGCTAGCACCTTGAAGTGAAATAAGAAATGGTATCGAGTTATTAGGAAAATTTTTTTGTTTTACCTTGAGTTCTTCGAGTTCTTTTCGCTCCGTCGCTTCTTTGTGCTCTGCTGTTTCTACTTCTCCAGTTTGCCACTTATTCTTTATGTCACCGACCTAAAAGTGCAAGCATCCATACGCCTTCAAATGAAAGAAGTGACAAGAACGAATGAAAGAAAATTCTTCTCAGAAGCTATGAAATAATTGCAACTATAAATCTCATAACTCTATTCCTAATTTCAAACTCTTGTGGTTACATTTAAAGCTGTACCCTACCGTTGAAAAAATGATTTAGGCAGTAATTGAAGTTGGGAAATAATGAAAATTTCACTTTTCAAAAAACCAATAAAAATTCATTTAAAAATCAAAAAAATTCACTCCAATATGGTTTTAAAAAAAACAGTCAGGAACTGCATGCATAAAGACAATAGCGCTGCTTAGAGCAGACCTGAGCAAAATGTAACTCCTCTTTTTTCTTCCTCCTATCTTCTCTGATAATATTTGGATCGCGTTCGCCTTCTTCTTCTTCTTCTTCACCTTCTCCTTCCGGACCACCGGTTAAAAACCTTCAAAAAAAGTCCTCTTTATAAGCGAAAAATGTTGATCGACTAGTCCAAACAATAATTACAGTCATTTTCTCAACGGTGTCGAACAAGTTCAAGGTTGTTTGAACTCAACAAGACTCATGGGATCATTACAAGGCACCATTTGTCCTCGATTGACAAAATGTGCTTAGATTCTTTCCAAGTCACTACATAAAATAAAAATTCTTGCTCATGATAAAAGGTAAAAAAGTGACAAGCCTTAATCAACAACTTTATGTATTTTGGGCAATAGCCAATTTCTTCTATCATTCAGCTGATTCAATTCTTTTAGCCAAGACATTTGTAAAGGTCACAATCATTCGAAATGTGAATTCGACCAATACGAATATACGCTACTACATTGGCTTAAAAATGATGAAACAGAGTCAAATTTGGAGAGGTCGGTATATTTTTTGTTTCATAAAGGGTGAGTTTGGTTTTTCTTGGTCCCTACTAAACCTCAATGGATTGGTGATCACTAACATCAATCATCACTGAGCGAAGAAATTTTCTAGAGTTCGAAATCATGTTTTCAGCCATTTTTATAGAAAACGATGTTATATGAGTTTAAAATTCCCTGGAGAAACGTTTCGAGTCTGGCTACAAAAGAAACATAAAATCAACTCACTTTTCCTTATTGGCTCTCACTTTACCAGCTTGTAACACTTCATCCTCGACCTATAAAAAATTATTACACCACTGTTTTAACTCAGAGATACGAATGTGCCTTGAATTCTCATAAACCGAAAACATATCAGCTTAATTTGATCCAATTTGAGATTTCACTTTTCGATAATCTAATTTTTAACAAAGATAGCTTCAGGACCCGTATTTGAGGATTCCTTTGCTTCTACTGAAAATTACTATGTAAGGCTTCTAGGTACCAGTCAAAATTCGGAGTTCTCTTGGAAAATCTTTTAGTAAATGGCTTCATTTCTATTTCGACTTAATCTAGCTCGCTTATGATTAAGATCTTTACACTTGAATAATTCTCTTCCAAATACTCAACTTTGATGCGAAAATACATTGTATTAACGAAAAAGAAAAAAAAAGAGAAAGAAAAATCACTTTGTATTCAAGTTGTTGTTAAGTGTTAGCTAAGAAAGTGTGACATCTCGATCTCAGTTACGTTTGATGATTTTTCGACATTCTTCAAAATAATACTGCTGTCATTCGCCAACGTTGGCTCTGCATTGCCATAAACGATGTCGTGTCTCGAATTTCATCGGTTTCGATGTTAACCGGCTGAATACCTACGATATTTGCCAAAGACCTGCCCTGACTAACTGCTATATTTATGCTAACAATGACTAGTAGAGTTGGTGTAGTGATATGCTCTAATAACGAGCCATTTCACCACTTCTAAAGCTAAAGAAGAGAAGTTTTTGATGAACGATGTGAAAAAGCACTACTACATTTTTTCGAAAATCGGAATCCGAGATGTAAACAAACATTGGCCGATGATTTATAAACTTCTATGTCTCCTAAAAACAGTTTATGCTTACTCAAAATGTTTATTATGGCAAGCTAATAGGATATTCAGTGAAGTACATCGCTTTTGACACTGAAATTTTATTGCTCCTCTGTAGCATGTTATCGCAAACATTTCGAACTATTATGCTAAGCGCGAGTGTATTCAGGAATTAAACCTGTTATAACTCACACCAGCTGGAAAAGAAAAACAGGAATAGCGATGGTAAAGATCTCTATTATTGGATTTATTTGCTGCTCTTCTGAAGGACAAATAAATATAGTAACACTTGAAGTTCTCAATAAGATGCCACGAATAAAAGGGAACTAGCGCAGCTGGCAAAAAAATTCCTCGACAGTTGCGTGATGGTGGAAGCTTGATGAAAATGGCAGAACTGGAGATAACCTAGGTGACTACTTTCAGAATGGGAGAGTTTTTTCTTCAATATACGGCTTCGTTATCAGACATCAAATACATAATCTTATTAAGGGCTTACTCCTGAACTGAATGGAGTTTTGATGACGTCGGTCTCACCATAAAGTCCTTCGATAAGGAATCGCATTTAAGTAAGTTATGAGTGAAGCAGTGCCATGGTAGAGCCCAGCCACTTAAGGACATCTTATCGGTAAGAGCAATAGGCGCAATGGGTGACAACAATGGAGTTGATTAGTGCACGTTCGAGATACTCGATAATAAGAATGAGTACATATGGTAAGCGTGACAGATGAAATACAGATAGAATACAGATTACTGAAAATCACTCAGTGTTCTAGTGTTCGGTAAATGGCAATGAAAAGCGAAATTGTGGTTGACATATGCCGTTCATGTACAAGCATGTTGTAGTGTTAAAAGCGTCCCGAACTTGTTGACCTGGTACCAAGCCCTAAGCAGATAAGGCCATACCTCTGCAGTCTGTAACATCGTAATGGAGTTGTCTTGCGGACAGTAACACCGATTTTATACACGCATAAGCTACTTCAGGCCAGTGTGGACGCGAAATATGCATTCATCACTTCTGCGATGCTTTGATGAGATCAAATGCAATGAAATTCTTGAAGGAACCATGAGAGCAGAATGCTTTATCGTCTCATGCGCAGTGCATGTCTTGACTACCCCACTCGAAAATTAGCATCATTAGGACTGACTGACGCCTAAGCGTAACTTTCATCAAAGTGTCATCTACGCCATAATGTCATCATAGGGGGTTGGCGTTTAAGAGTTGGAATACCAATGAGCGAGGTTACCCTGACGAGGGTTACACGGTTCGAAGGCATTGGTTCCATGGGGAAAAAAATGAAAGTGGTGGAACAAACGGCGAGATTGAACGATGATGTATCTGGATGAAAAAACACAGTAAGGAATGACCATTCAAAAGATAGCGTGACTGATCGAATATTTTTCTCTACTATGGATAGAACTTAGAGCGAAACGTGAAACGTAAAAAAAGGCAAAGTACGCAAAAAAGAGAACATTATGGGATGGGAAAATGACTTTAGTTAATTTCTTAAAAATTCCCTAAGCCACAAATAAGTGAAAACTGTTAAGATTTAGTGAAAAATTTTGAAGAACATGAATTATAAAGTCAAAGATTAGAAAATATATCGACTGCTGAGAATAATCGCATTAATCACACGAATTCTTGGTATGAACCTTTTATCAGTGTTTTCCTTTGAACGGGATTTATATCGCTATTTGTTGGCACATCTCACTCGAATCGTACTTGTAACGTCTTATCTACAGGGTTTCCACAGTTATAAAAACTTTATCGTTAGATAGCAAAAAAATTCATTGTTCGATAACTGACTTGAAATAAGAAGTGGAATTTGAGTGATCTCAAGGACGTAAAAATAAACGAAGAAACTCTTTGCAAAAAAAGGGTAACCTTTGTAAGACGTTCCACATGAGCCGCTTCCTTCACTGACGACTCGAAATCGCCTTTTTTCGACTTGAGACTCGTGATCTGCGCCAGTTCGTCCTGTACGGCGCTTGTGCCGGCTGCAAAAATTGTGTTGTTAAGCACGATCCGTTTCTATCGGTTCACTAGATTATAAATGATATAATCTAGAATGATCTGACTCGAAGTTCTGTCAGCATTGTGAACAAAAAAAAAAGGCTTCGACCGCTAAGATTGAATGAAATGAAATAGAATGGACGTGGACAGTTCTGGGCTTGGGACGACATACGAGAATTTCACTACCGTATCCGCCCCGGTTCTGATTTCTCTAACAGGTCACTGAATTAAGGTGAAATTCGAAGGATTTGGAATGATGAAATATGTATAGACAAAAGAGACGACCAGAGGCTGGTTGGAATAGGCAGGCAGATCGGTCAGGATAGCGGGCGACAATAATCGAGAGCGATGAGAACGAAGAGAGCGCCGTCGACGTCGCTCAAGAGCTGACGACCCCCATAGACCTCGGTCCCCGTATCGCATATGTTAATCCTAATCTAATGAGATGCATTTAACGAAATACTAAATATTAAAACATGGAAATGTACCTGTTCTACAATTGACTCTACTATGTATGAAGTAAAAGGTCCATTAATTCTCAAGTGGGAGAACTGCTTCTTCTAGGAGAACTTTTCTTTCGCTTCCCTATGAGATGTTTGACACCGAGAAAAAAAAACAATTTTTTTCCTGAAGTAGTTGGATATGTTTTCTTATCTTTGCGCCCCTCAGTAAAAAAAACTTTTCATATTTGATGGCACAAATTTTCATCAATTTTCTTGCAAATTCCAAAAGCATGACAAAAAGGATGAAGTAAGTCCGTGAAAGCTACAAAGTTTTACTGACATGAGAAGTGCAAATCTTGCATAGCTTTCTGTCGAAAGATTCAGTCGCGCGATTAAATTAGTTTTTTTTTTTAAATTATCTCAGTGCATTTCATAAGGTCATCTCTCATTTTCGGCCCTCTTCTTCTTTCTTTCTCTGTCTCATTTCCTCCCTCCCCCTCTCTCTCTCTCTCTTCCCTCTTTTCCTCTATTTATAACAAATCACCGCGCAGAGTACGAAGTGCCTCAATAAAATAAAGTGTAAATCTCTTAGAGAAGTCAATTAAACACAATTTCACAGAGCAGATGGTGCCTTTGACATGACGAAACGCATTAATTCACGCTAGAAATGACCGTTGACGATTGTGCTCTGTTTAAACGACGTAACAGCAGCTAGTAGAAGAAATGATTCATGTTTCTGAAGAGAAAAAATGATCGGTTAGATTTTAAGGCACTCGTCATGATGAGGAATAAGTCTCAAAGCAAACAATGTTAAAATACGTCAGTAGAATCTATGAATAGGACCAGTTCTATGCAACAACGCTTGTTAAATGCATGAACGAGATCGCTGACTGACGAATGTAGGAGTAGCGGGCGATTGAAATCTGGATCAAGATCGGTTGAATCGGAAGAAGTGCGAACACCACTGAATGGTAATCAGATAGATCAGTCGCACTGATGAAGTATTTCGGCCAATACATATTCATATCAGACTATTGGAAGGGCAACAGGTTACTGTTGGGTACAAATTCGACTATGAATGAATTTTCTTAGATACTTAAGTGAGAGAGGATAGAATTGGGCAGAGCACAAAGTTCAGATTTCTCTGGATTGATGAACTATTCTGGCTCACATAAGGACTAGCTTAAGAAAAAAATTACAGAGGTTTCAGTATAGAGTAATCTTGATTCTTCAATAATCTCACTGATTCAGTCTAATAGTTCCAACAGTGTCTTTGCTTCTTGAAATGTAATTCTGTAAAGTGACCGATCTGACCGGCTACTTAGTAATGTCATAGTCTTTCCACACTGAGACACTTTTCAAGCGACTATTCCCTTCTTTCTGATTACAGTCCTCAGCCACTGCACATTGTCGTCCAGCGTGGAAATATCCTGTCAATGAGAGACGTATTTGTCTTGGAGACACTAAGTAATGGTGGTATGTGAGACGAACAGGCTGAGATCTCGCTTGATGTGGAAGTACGGTGGGACTGATTGATTGTGAGATAAAAAGTTTATGTGGAAAATGATTTTGAAAAATGTCGAGATTTTGAGCAATACAAACATTTTGGTGTCGTGTGTAAACAGAATACCTATCGCGATAAACAAGAAATCTGTTCTGAGGAAAATCTGTCTCTGATTCTGTGAAAAAATTGTCTCTGAGAAATTGAGAAATCAGACAAATGCTTCAGTGAATAAAGAAATATACCAGTCATAAATCAGTTGTTTAGATGAAAAGCGCAGTCGTTGAGAAACGGAACATTACTAATCCTCCTTGATTTATATCTCACTTGAACTAAAGTCTGTCCAGTTGAGAAAATTGAGAACAAAAAGCTGTTTTTATCTCCATTCAAGGGTTGGTATATGTACGTTTCACATTTTTTGATGAATATACGCTGCAGCAAATTGCGTAAAATTGCAAAGGTCTGAAAGAAAAGCAAATGGGAAAATAGCATCAAAAGAAGAACTTGGCAGTCGCAAGGCGTAAAGTTCTTCTTGCAGTTTCCATCGTCAATTCAATACAAGTAGAACGGGAAATAAGATGATCGGAAACCATCATTGAAGACGAAGAGTCTTATGTGAGTCGGACATAATTAAGTTGTGAATCGTTTCAAATGTGACGAGACGAGCATAGATATACGTCGTTGGTTCGACCTCCGCCCCTACATAAACTAAGTATTCCATCCCTCCGGCTCGATCAATTGGCAACAGACCTGTTTCGGAGAGATAGAAAACACCGCATGGGCGTATCCGTCAAGCGAGTAATCCTGGTCGTCCTCGTAGATACGTTACTGCCGTAGTTTAGTAAGAGGATGAAAAGGTTTGTATAAACCCTCATAAATCATCTGGTATATAGTAAGTTGCTCGGAAATTAACACAGAATTTCGGCTTGCTTCTTTAACTTTAAAGTGTATATCTCAGTTCAAAATCAATTAGGCATTATATAATATTCAGAATCCAAAATAAAAAATTATCAAAACGTATGAAAGAATAGTAAAACATCAAATCCTGCACCAATTTCCTTGCAGCCTATTATTTTCAAAATCGGAAAACCATTAGGCTGCTGTTGCAGCAAGGCTATCTAGTTGAGATTTATCATCTCTGGAAGCACAGTTAAGAGCAGAGCAAGGTCAGAAAACAACATTTATTGTAGAAAGCCAGTTGTGCCGAGAAAGAATTTCCCGCTCTACCTAAGTCAGTAACTGCATATGGTGGCGAAGTGTTGGTGCTCACATGACGCCAATTTTAGGATTATAGCAAAGAATAACTTGTTATCCAAGCAACAAAACAGCATTCATATGGAGATTTTGAGGAGCTCTTAACTTGTCTGACATACTCCTCACTTTCCGTCTCGTCAAGGGTCAATTATGCGAGCACTATAAACAATCGCTCTTGTCGCTGAACACCAATTGTCCAGTCAATGATCTTAAGAAGGATTACCGCTGTTATAATAGAACGTAATTATTATAAAACTTAGCTAAATCGCCAGATCACGACATGGGCTTCATGAAAAAAATTCAAAGATAAAAGGTAGCAAAATTTTCTAGGAAATTGGAAAGACTGCGCTTTAGAAAAGCTTTTGAAGCTGTGAAATGTTCAATTATCGTATGGTTGAGCGGAAGTCTAGATGATAATACGGCTTAATAGTCTCATTAGCTTCAAATCTAAGAAGTTGACTAGTATAACTAGAACTATGGAAAACATTAGACTCAGGCGATAGGTGGAATGTTCAATTTTCAATCAGGAACATCATAAAATTGCTGAAAGCAATAAAACAAAGATCTCGAACAGATTGAACGCTCTCATTAGATCTCAAGAACTTTCCTTTATCTGAAAAATTAGTTAGGTTGTGAAACTTTTAACCCAAGAGTTGACACTCACACTTTATCACTCCTTGAAGTTGTTTAGGTTTATTTGTTACGGCAAACTCGTCATCGTCGTCGATATCACCGCCATGCTCATCCTCTGAAATTCGTGACGTTTTCACAATCTTTTAACTCTTCATACTTTGAGTAACTCCTAGGGCTCTTTGAAAATAATACGGAAAGTATTGATTTTTCAAATCGCTAGATCGACTGTTTACATGTTGCGAGAAAGATTTCGCATGTCAGCGTTCATCATAACACCCGCAGATTCACATCCCAGATAGAGCGTCCCGAGATAACGTTCATAGTGATCATGAAATTTGATATACGCCCGATTACATAAACAGCAAAACATCATATAAATCACCCGTAATTGCATAAACGTTTTGTAGAGCTCGAGAAGACAAATGCAAGCTACTTAACAGTCGTTGTCGCGCGCCAGAGTTGCCCTAGTAGATCTATTCAGGTTGATTAAAGATTTTAGTTTGGTTGAAAAAGCGTGTACATTTGCTATATGATATTTATTATTTTTCTTACTGTTGTCATGAAAGTATGCACGGATAGTTGACTGGATGGTACTATAGCGAGTCGTATGCACTTATGGGTAACATTCAAAAACATATCACATAATGCACAAGAGTGGATATGATGTTCATACATAAGCACACCAGTCACGTATGCATTGACAATTCAGTGTGCTTACGGAAAGTAAAAGAAGACTTGTAGATCCCAAAGACTGGCACTCAGTTCTTCGATCCGATCTAGACAAAATTAGGACTCTTATAACCATTTATATCTTAGAAATGCACAAGCTGGTGTAGTATCTTTCAATTTCGTGTAAACAACTCGAAACAGTACTAATGAGTGAGATCCGTGGAATATTTAGACAAGAAGTTAAACATTCTAATAGCTCGAAATTTGAGCTTCACATAAGCGGCATAAATTTAAGAAGATAGAGAACTTTTGTGGGTCTTCGAACTTGCAGGCAAAATTTTGTACTTGCGAAAACAAAGTTCTGTCATATCCTATTATAATATGGTGACCTCAATCTAATTCAGATTAACGCCACTAGCACTGGCGAACTGTATACAGATTTCTTGGTTTTACTGCCCGAATAGAATACAATGTAATAGATGACAACATCATCTTCGGTGTTATCCTCTAGAGTTTTGTCAAACGCCGATAAATTCAACAATCGTACCCCAACAGTGCACATGCATTTTTTGTTTATAAACTGATAAAAAACGCATTTCTTCAATTTCAGTAAAATAGCATATTATCGGAAGCTTACCTTCAGTGTTTGCCGGATCCATCGTTTTTGCAATTTCTGGATGAAACACCTCAAGCATGTGTACTTTGCATAAAAGTGCTCCTTGATGTGAATTGTAGTTGGTTGGTCTGAAAGTAGTTGATGCAAATTCTGAGCTTTGCGGGAGCTGAAACCGTGTTTCACCGTTACCAAGAGCATGTGCTAATCACTGTACTACCAGAACTTTTTTTCGTAGAAAGATTTATGATAGAGCAAGGGCATCGCTAGAGTAGCGGTTAACATCTCCTTTTCCCACGGGTTCAACGCCCGTCTGGGGTTCTTAATTCTGCATACCACTCAATATTCTTGAATATATAGTCACGTTTTCTTTACAGAACTCTCTAGTACCTTATATTCGGCAGAAAAACGAAACTTTATTATTTGTTAGATATGGTGTAATATATGTTAATCAAATATGGTATGATATGTACGTCTAAGTCCTGACGAAGACAAGGTCGCCGAAACGTTAGTCATCAAATTTTGAGAAAGGCGAAGCACCAACCTCGCGCAAGTTTCAATTAAAGAAAAGGACAGTTTGTAAGAAATTCATGGTTTCTAATTCTTCTTATATTTCCAAGTGAAAAACCATGACGTTATATATGTCAAGCACACGACTTTGGAAAAAAGTCGTCTCTCTGGACAAAATTGAACAATGTTTGAGAACACAAAGATTTTGAATGAATGAAGAATATTGAGATGGATGGATGTGATTTTCCATCGTGGGAAACTATCATGAACTACGCGCCACTTCGGCTCAATGCTTTACTGGCAACCAAGCACACCGTGGCCTGTTAACGCATTGAAATATATTTCTGATTAGTAATCAGTAATTATTAGAGAAGCGGCGGACTGGCGTCTTAAGATCATCACTCTGTTATTCGGTTCAGTATATAAGAAAAAGGACCTGAATAGAGGATAAGAGACTTTTAAAAATAGTTCAATGGCTACAATTGCCGTAATACGTGTTCGGAATCTGCATAAGCGATAGAGGGTCAATTATGTTTATTATCCTGCTCAAACTTAATATGTCAATGAAGACAAGACATTGAGATCCCACTTTGACCAGCGCTACTTATAACGAATACGCACCAGAGCATCAAATAAGTATGTACTTGCAAAATTTTGGTCTTTTTCCTGAAAAATAGACGATAAAGTGGTAAAAACGTTTTCATCGTAGAGAAACATCAGTACCAGTAAACTAGAACTTTGAATGAAGCAGCAAAAAAATCATCAGTGGAGGGGAGTGAGGCGCAGTGAAACTTACAGACAATAAATGAGCGATATTATTGCAAACTAGATTATCAGAGTTGCAAAGTCAGATCTAACAGAAGAAAAAACACCTGAATGTTACTTACTTTTAACAGCGCTATTCTATTGATGATTACGTTTGAGCACAGTGTTAGCACTGACTAAATGATTTGTTTGCAAGGTACGTTTTTATTTCCTCAGGTTTGACATGATTCTATACGGAAAACAAAAAATGATGGCTAGTAATATCGAGAATCGAGAGTACATTTTTTACTAGCTTGGTGTTGACACAAAATTTCGCCGTGCTGAATCTATTGGTTTTTTTATGAAAAGCCGAAATTGCAATCAGGCAGAGCGCGCTGTTCTAGACTGCCACAGCAGCTCTTCGGAAATGCATGCTACGAGGGCCTAAGCTTCTATAGATTGCAATGTCATGGTTAGCAGCCGATGTTAGTCGATTGTCAACATAAATAATGTATGTCGTGGAATAATCCAGTGGCGGTTTGTCGCATGGGATTGTTGAACGATACTGATTTAATTCACGATTAGTGTCTTTTTTTTACAAAATTTTCACAGAATGTCTTTTATTACTGTCCTACTTAACACAATTGTTCACCATGGCGCTTTTGGGGCAGTAGTCGACACACACGTGATCGATGTTTCGATCCCGCACCCATGGCTCACAAGCCTTCCATCTCTCCAGGGTTGACGAATTGGTTGCAGACTTGTCTGTGGGATAGCATCATTGACTGATACAATGAGCCACGGCAAATCATTGTAGAACCAGATTTCTATTCAATCACCTCAAAAGTGATTAACGGAGTCAACTGCAAGGCGTATCCTTTATAGAGTGACCAGTGTCGAAAGCTTTACTCTTTTCTCTTATTTTCTATTTAACTACGCTAGAAAGTTGAAGAAGGTAGGACTTTTTAACGTTGACATTCGCTCAAAGATGCATGATGTATTCGAATTCTTTAAATAAAGTAGAGCTGACTAATTGGATATTTGTCTTACACAGCGATGTCTGGGTTAGCATACTAGCATATTATCCACCCTAGACAAATCATGCACCGATATATTAACACCAGTGCGATGGTGGGTTTTGTCAACACGTGGCCCAAAATAGAAGCATTGAGAACGTGCATCGCTGACCAATAACTTAACGTGCGCTAAACGCGTTTTTTTTTAGCTATATCATATCAATCAATAGAACGATGATAAGATTTGTTACTAAAAACCTCTCCCACTCAAGGGCATTTTCATTAACCATACAAAAGACGTGATTCCTATAAAAGTAATGTAGTGCATGTAAAATTGCTTTCAAGCTCTACATAAATTTAACACAACTATCGCATTTTACTAACCAAGCCAGAGATTGAAATATACAGAGCCTCTCCCACACGAGAAAAGTTGTTTTTACTAAATACTGATAAAGTTCAGATTTTACAGAGCTCATAGAAAACATTCCCTAACCTTGTTGTTTTAAGCTTCCTATTTTGAACACTAAAGCAATTGAGCAAATGGGATTTTGTCGTGAGGACAAAATCGTTCCCAATGTGTCATTTTTATTTCGATTAACCCTATTGTTTCAACTAGATGATGTAAATCCTTTTCTAAGTTTTAGTTACTTGAATATTTGACTTTTAAATCATTTTATTCGATAAATATGTTGCAATTCTGTAGACTTAGAAAGTTTTGAACTCCTGAATACTCTCGTAAGAGAAAACATTTTTGGTATCAAAAATCCAGCTTTGCTGTAAAAGAGTTCAGGACGCCATGGACTGATGAGACTGCAGTTGTAATCGAAATTAGGAAGGATTTTCACTTCTCTAAACTTGAATTAACAAGGAAAGTTAATGGAAGCGAATCAACGGTTTCAAAAAGTGGAGAGTCTGTCTATAAAAAAAAACAAACCTCTGGGAAATCATGTGGCTATTTACTATAAATAAAATCTGGATACGTGAATGATTTTGAATCGGATATAAAAAGTTGAATAGAAGGGTTAAACATGGTCTGTAGGTAAGCCGCTTGACAACAAAAATGCAGCGTCCATAAAATGTTCGAAAACTGACTCATATATTTGGAGTAGTCCGAGAAATACCAAGGAACTATATTACACAGAGCAAGCACAATAGCTGGACTGCAACCCTAATCAAACAGAAGCTGTCAATCTAGATCTAAACGACATATCTAGACAGAAAACAAAGATAAATTGAATTTCGCACCTCAAGTTACATAACTTTTAATTGCTTTTGTTTTATTGTGTTTTTGAATAAAACCGTTTTATTTGTCCTACAAATTCTGTAATTTCCTGAGTAACGAAAAAATTGGGACGAACATAAGAGACAGCTTTGAAAATCATTTGTAGGTGTATAAAGATTATTGCACGAAACTCACGTCAGTTTCTTCTCACACTTCGAGCATTTAAAGCACTGGTTATGATAAAGTTGCTTGTTAGCGAAAATACGCTCCACTGGATAAACCGTTTTGCCGCAAACAGCGCAATCCTTTGGCGCATCGTCAGCTGTCATGTCCTAAACTATTCATGTATATCATGATCGTTTTATATGATCACTCTTTCTACCGATATTGAAAACGTGCTACAATCGGCACTAAAACGTCTGCAAAAGACTACGGATCCGATTTATGAGCGTACCGATTGCAGATTTTTTGTATAAAGCCCGCAGTTGGAATAGCAAGTGCCAGCAATGCAATAATTTCAGAATTTTGCCATGGCTTCTTAGAAGAAAACGAAGTAGGTTCACGAGACATAGAATAGGAATTACTGTGACACTGTCATAACATTAACCGGGTGAGTCTGTTCCGTGTTTTCGGTGGACAAGAGGAAATTTTATGGAAACCTTGCATGACGAAACTCTATTACAGTTCATAAGGGAGTCATGTCTGATGATGAATTAATCCCTTAGAGAGGCACCCTGCATCTGACTTTTCCAATATTATGTAGGTGATCGAATGAATGTTTACCTAAACCATCACTTGTCAAGCTTCAATAAAACATCAAATCAGTCTTTTTTAATTTTTCAGACAGGTTTGGCGACTAATTGCAGATACCAGAGGGAGAAATTGATTCGCTTGACTTACAGGATTGAACCTACGACTAATTGCTATTGTAGGGCATCTCTCATCAAATTGCGACGCTATTTGCTAAACGCAAATACTATTAGTGTTATAATGAATTAGATTGATTGAGCGTATCTATAAGCTGAAGTTTCAGAGTTCTCGTCAGGTCATTTGTTAAAAAAGCTACATACCCGATTGAAAGCTGCTTTCATTTTGTTGATGTCGGCACTTCGTTCAATTTCAATTTTTTCGCGCTCGACTGCCGAATCGTAAACACCTTTTTCGAATCTGGAACGGCTCAAAATGTTGTGATCACTCAGATTATCATATGTTAAATCCATGCCATAACCTTACACCTGAGATATTACAAATTTCTTTTCGAACCGATAATCAATCAACTCCGTTACAATCTGTTTATAACTTATTGTTAGTAAAAAGCGAAGAATGTGAAAGGACATCAACACGGTAAAAACTCGAAAAAGGACAAGGTTTTAAAGCGACTAATTTGCCATAAAGTCTTTTCTGCAGATATACTTTTGTAAGTACAATGTCGGCTCGTCGAAAGTAAAGGTCTCACTTCCGTCCGATTACACAAATGAATACACGGTGTCAGTTTGGATTGAAACAGGCAACATTTTCATCTTAACCATTTTTTCCTCTTCAAAACTTAGAATTACGGTGCTAATAAACCACTGATTTTCAAAGACAATAAGTGCACTGCGCTTATCAGTCTTGATCAGTATACTCATAAAATTAAGAAAACGTAGCATTTTCGCTCCACAACACTACATCCTCAAAGGAACTTGTGTAATCTATAATTTAGAAATGACGTGTTCAGTTAGGTGCTAATAAAAGAGCCAATATTCCATGTTTTTCATTTGAGAAGAAAAATAAAATTGCAACACGAGAAAAATAGAAAGCAATGTTTCGAAGGGGAAAAGTGTTTCAAGTGGCGAAGTTGTGTAGCTCTTGATTAGATATGTTGAAAATTCCACGCTTTGCTGCATTCCGTTGACTACTCCTTAGCGTATTGTTGACAACGCGCAGTGCATTTATTTTCTGCTCATTCAGTTTGCTTTCTATCTTCACCACTTCTAGAAAACTCCCGTTGATTAAACAGAAAGTCTACTGGCCGATGTAGTCAAGTAAAATCAGCTTATGAGACAATGTGAGTCATCTATAATTCAAAATAGACGAAGAAGCAAAAGTGAAAAAATAATTTAATGGAATAGAAGAATCATTAGTATGCAAGACGACAGTGAGAAAGCATTGCTCCAGTCAGAAAGGCTTTGATTGTGAAGGATTTCGCTATTTTTCCCACTATGCTGCGACTCAACCGGGATGGTAAACATATCACGGGTAAGGCATGAGCGAAGTGCAGCGCCGGTCAATCTCTTAGGAATGTGCGCCGTACATCAGGTTCTGCGAAACGTCGTAAATGTAAACGAATATCTAAGGTATACTACAATTTACGAAG
Source organism: Parelaphostrongylus tenuis (assembly GCA_019055375.1). NCBI lineage: Eukaryota > Metazoa > Nematoda > Chromadorea > Rhabditida > Metastrongylidae > Parelaphostrongylus > Parelaphostrongylus tenuis. The sequence goes on along the minus strand of JAHQIW010007096.1, from coordinate 57,659 downwards.
GCCAATGTAGATGAAGCTGGTGTTCTTATACTTCATGACAAGCTTGGATTGCTCATCTGTCTGCTCTTCTCATTTTATGAGCGGCCCATCTATTCTCACCGCTATGGATGCGTATTTGATAGGAATTTGTCATCAATTCTTATACCTTTCTCGTCCAGTCAAAGTGACTTTATAACCCAATTTAATCAGCAGTAGACATTTTGACATAGTGTAGCCTTGTTGAAACGATTTTTCCTATGCAAATTGTAAGGGGTCCGCAACAACCTGTTTTCAAACGTATAGTCTCGATGGTAGCTTGATGTAGCTGTGATGTAAGCTGGGCTCACTCCTTGGTGGGCAACTGCTGATAGGATTGTACTTGTTTCGACGCCATCAAATGCTTTTTCAAAACTTGCCGAAAATCAAGAGTAGAAGGGAGGAGTGGCAGTCCGATTTTGACAGATGAATCCTAGATAGGGTTTCGAGGTGCTCCATATAGCGGAACCTCTGTCAAAACATTGCGTGCTTATTTGGTCTTACCCAATCCAGAGTTTTGTTGTGCAAAACAGGATAATCTTTGCGATGAGCTCGTAAGGTACACTCAGCAAGCGTTTGCGATAGTAGTTACGGAGTTCTGAGCCATTCCGCTCTAGCACGATAACTGCACGCGACTTTCTTGACTGGCCTAGGAAATTTTACATCGATGGAAGAATGTTGTATGAATTACGAGAGGTAGATGGCAAGGAAAAAACGTTTGGTAACCAATTTGAAAGCATTTTCCAACCTCGTAACAATGGAAGGACTCTGTCAGCTCATATTGCGGGTATCAGCGGTTCGTGTGAGTAGCTTAGAGCCTCTAACCACTGCGTAATAAAGAACATGTTATGGTTCAACTGCAGTGAAATATGTATAGTAACATTTGACAGTTATGTGGACACCTTAGGTTCAAAATGAAAATGTTTGTTGACGCTGGGTACTCGCTTTGCGTAGAAGCTTGAAATAGGTGCAGAAAACTTCTTGTTAACTCACTTTTCTTTAGCGCTGGCCAATGTCTCTTTTCCTACACCAATCGCTTCCAATTCCATTCGTCTTAGTTTTTCTTCTAGATTCTCTTCCGGTGTCGAATCAGGATTTTCGAATCGATTTTTGAACTTGGAATACTTTTCCTGTAATCGATTAGTACTTTCGCAATGGGTGATATGGTTAGTTCAACACTCTATTGAACAGAAATTTTTATTCAGAGGATGTTGTTGGTTTTCTGAAGAGGATAATAAATGTCGCAAGAATTCTAAGACGGTGAGTATTCTTAACTGTAGCTACCAGCAAAAGTTTGGAAATGACGCCTCAACGGAAAAGAAGATCTTATGCATCGGCCTAACTACTATCCTTGCCCAGCTATTTGTTATGTTAAAGGTACTCTCTTCATTATTCTTTTTTGTAAATTCCAAAATAAGCTTTCTTTTTTTGGGCACTAATCAATAGTTCGCTGTTTTCTTGATAAGTGTAGATGAGGCTGTTGTTACACATACTTTCCGTGTTCGAAACTGTAGTTTATCGAGATCATCTCGAAGTGCTCGAGTGTAACTTCAGCCAAAAATTTCGGCGGAAAACTTTGTCTCGCTATTCGGTACTTATTTTAAACGGAATAAATATAGCTTTGAAACGCTTAATAAGAACAGACTTAGAAAAAATTGGTATTGATTGAAATTCCAACATATATTTCGAGGAACCAGCTAGTTCGCATCCGCTCATATAACCGTTATGGGCAGCGCAAATTGCATGATTTATTGTCCCGAACGGTAAAAACGATGATTGCATGGGTTCAGGTACAGTTTGCTATACTTTTCGAAAAGTGTGCGAGGAGGAATACTTTGGCGCGGATAGGTCACTCTCCGTAAAAAAAACACCTAGTCGGCAAACTTGGAGCTGGACCAAATACCCTAGAAGGTGTGCATAGGATACGAAGTCATACTATCAAAATTAAGAAGTAGAACTCATCATCGTCATTGAACAGGAATCTAAACCCTGTGCGTGATATTCTCAAAGCACTCTAAAGACATTTTCCAAATGCAAACATGAGTGGTTGAGGAAATGCTTTTTTATTCACGCATGATCTGGCGCAGTATATAGAATTGATATTTGATGTCAGAAGTGCATTACTAGTCTTTGCGTACTGTACACGGTTGTTGTCCGCATGGAATGTCCAAGAGAGCAGTAAATGTGAGAAGAAGTTGTTTGTCTAATTTTCAAGGATGTTTGAAGCCTTACCCGAGTTTGGTACGTCAGGGTCATACACGCGTGTTTCGGAGGTCTTGCCCTCCTCGTTAGTGACCCACGCCCACATTAAGCCTCGCATTGTAGCAAGGATAGAGGCGTTTTAGCACCTGAGATTCATCGACTGAGAAGTGGTAATAGCAAGGGTCATTGTACAATGTGCCGTCACCACATCGCCTCCTCCTTTACTGCACTCTGGGCTTAATGTGGGGCGTGGGTCACTTAAGAGGAGGGCAAGAGCTCCGAACACACGTGTATGACCCTGGCGTACCAACCTCGGGTGAGGTTTTAGAACATTCTCTAAAAAATCAGATTGAATGTTTATTTCGAGGTTTTAAAAACAGTCGATGCCATGGATCAAAGTTGTTTATTTCCAGTGCAACAGGATCTAATTTTGTCGTCTTCTATCGAGGATCGTAGAGGTATTAGTGATCAGGTCCAACTAGTTCACCTTTTTGATAGACTAGTTCGTAATTGCAGATACACACTATCAAGGAGCAAGATATGTTGGTTCAACCTCCTCCTACCTCCACCAACACTCTCTTGTAAGTTTCAACACAACGCCCGTTTTCTCGCTTTCTCCAAAACTTTGAGTGGATCTCATTTGACAGTATTCTAACGAAGTTTCATGAAGGAGGACGAAATTTTCAACCAGCAATCGAAGTAACACAGGATCTTTGAGACAATGAATGCGAGAAAACGGATCGAAAGCTGAAGTGCTGGGATCCCAGCAGTAAATTCTGATGACCTCTAATGTCCGATAGGTTATATCTATAGCTTTTCGGAGATAGATGTCGCATCTGATTTTAATCAATAAGTTTTCTGTAGCTTTAATTTTTTTACATAAAACTTTTTTAGAACGAGATATTCAATGAGCGCCGGGCACGCAGCAAAAATTCAAGCGTAATAGTACATGCGCTAAAGTCGATAGAAATCAGTTGTCCCTAGTTCCAATGCTCCTTCTATCTGATTTGGTCTCTCGCATCCATCATCTACGTAGACCTTTCTCCAAATTTTCTACAGGCTGAGTCATTTGTGGCTTCCGTTTCTTCATAAATGATGTCACTTATGCTGGCTGACGTAGTTTGGCCCTTCTTGAGGTGGTGGTATAGCCGGATCAGATAGTTATCACACTTTGTCCCTAAGAGATGAGCTATTCTCAAACAACTTCACCGATGAATTCCTAATTTCGGAGAGATCAAGAGCTGAAAAGCCCAAAACGAAGTCGAGCCAGCACCATGTTTCGTGATGAACGGCATCACGAGCAGTACTGCCTGCCCGTGCTTTGTAGATATGGAATAATATACAATACTGCTTAATTAGAAGCACTTTTTGGTAGAAACAAACAACTAACCTTGCCAATCTCGGTGAGTTTCTGGCGCTCTTCTTCGATAGCAGCTTTAGCTTGCTGCAGTTCTTCAGAAGCTGTACTGGCCACTTTTCCCTCTTCAAACTCCTAAAAAGCAGCTAAACAACTTCAAGAAGTTCCTGTCTTTCTTATGCCTGCTCTCAAACTCTCACTTTCTGATTAGGGAATCTGCACTACTATTTTCTTTCGCAAACTGTAATATAGCAATAATATTTTAGTGAGAATTTTTGGCATCACAATGGCATACTGCAGTTACACACAAGATACTTCAATGTAATTGCTGCTACAGATTTTGACTTTTATAATCATTGAGAGAAAAATTAGTGTTACTTAATTAATGATTTGAGTATTTTCCTTACTCCAGTTAGAAAGCTACCAAGTAGAGGACTCTCCTCTATTCTTATGAATGAGACTTTTTTGGCTGGTGTTCCTCTATTATTATTCGATTGTAACAGTCCGTTTAATTCTAGTGCATGAAGAAACACACGCAGGTTTCGTGGGACCCATGAGACAGTTAGTGGTTCCATAGAGATCTCAAAACAACATTGTGCTTTCGCTGCAGCGCAGGTGGATTCTTAGAATACTCTCTTAGTCTCTGCTGCGCCGAATTGACTTCCATTTTTTTGTCCGCACATAATCTTAAATCTATACACGTGTGTGGGTGTGCTTCGTTCACTCAAATCAAGGTATCCGCTTCACTGCGTAGTTCATGGAAACTGACTCATTTGTGCACACCACAAACTATCTCAGAGTTTCATTAGTTTACAATTTAAAATCCCAAAGATCTTATCAAGATATCAATGGATTTCCCTCACAACAGACGTTAAAAATAACTGGCCGCATGAAAAAGTGTAATGCATTGTGTGTTCTTCAAATGAGCAAAGCTCAACTCATAGTTGTGGGTGAACACATTGGCGGTGCCCACGCAATTCATTTGATTGTCAAAATACCCTACAGGTGGGGCAGCTGATGCATAACATCGCTGTCAGTATATCATTTGCTCAGTCCTACTTGAATAAGATTTCTACGAGTTTGGCAATCTTTCTTTCAATTTCGATGGCTAGCGTTCCGGCAATATCATCTTCGTCAGAGCATGTACGTATTAGATCATACTAAATATGACTAATTGTTTGATATTTCGTACATTTAGTAGAATTCCAAAGGGTACGGCTGAAAATAATTGCAAAATTCATTTCGGAATATTGATGAGCATGATGGAAAGAATTTGACTTTGATCAAAAGATCTAGCCTAGGGCTTAGGTTCGCATTGAGACACGGCATTTGGTCACCCCAAAATTTCTTTCGCAATTTGACGCTTGCTAGTTCAATTGTTATTGGTTAAGGACATCAATTTATCAACAATTTAATCACCGCCATGACCAGTGATATGCAATAACTTACTGGGAAAAGAATGAATACCTTCATCGAAGAAGGAATGACGCTGGTAATCAAAGAAGCCTATGTGGCCATTTTCGAGCTAGTTGTATTTGCTAGATTTCTTCTCTCAAATGTTGCAGAAGAGATAAGATTCCGATAAGGCATTATCGGGCTAAACGGTAAATATGGTACAGTTGTCCCCTTCAGTTTCTTTAAGGCGACATTGGAGCAGCTTTTGACGCTTCTCTCCCACTGATTCGGCCAACTTTCGGAGTTTTTTCCGTAGGACGTCGCCATTAATTGTCTGCTTGTTGTCAAGCAGTTCCCGAATCAGCATGACTTACCAATTCAATAAACCAAGAGCATAATCTTCCAAGAATTAAACCTTGGCTTTGCTTGAGCTGGCGTGCTGGCTCTCAGCATCCTGTCACGTATCTTACTATTCTGCTTATATCCTGGCTTTTTGTGTTACCCGGTAGAACATGAAGGATCGACCTCTTTTGCTCGACAAAACCTTTTCATAAGAGTGTCAGTTGATCATTCAAAAGCTCAGATATTGAGAAACTGATGTACTTGCTCGTTTTCTAAAAAGGTCCTTCTATAGCGCTGTAGCATTCAAGTTCAAATCATGTTTCACATCCGCCACGAGCTTTTATCTGCAGCACGTTTATAATTTGCTAGAAGCGAAAAGAATATGAGCGTGTAGAGGAAATCTTCGAGTATTAGAGTCATACGTTTTATCTGGAGTTTGCTCTGGTATTTTTTTCCGCACTCATATTCAAAAAAGACATCTTTTCTTCTTTTTCCAGAAATTGTAATAGTCGTTCGACAGCTCAAATCTCGAAAATTTGAAAAGAGCATTGCTTTTTCTTCAATAGATGGTGGAATAAAAATGGTCAAAAAGAAGACAATTCGGCGAAAACCAGGAAACATTTGGAAGAAGGTTGATACACAGTGACTTGATGTCGTATGTTGCGAATGTTCCGAAAGAGTGATGGATGGATGCCAATTTTCCTTAATCCACTCACATACCGGGGCAAAAATGCGCGCCAAGGCGAAATCCAGTATACTTTTAGCTGTGATAACCCACTAAGAAGACTTACTACAAAGCATATCACTGAAATTGTTGAGATTTGTACTATCGAATGGTTGTTTAAATTTTGAGAGGAAGGCTGTTTCCAGCAAAAGGTGCTTAAAGTGCAGCGCAGTTTTTTTGCTGCTACACGGTGCTAGGTGATTTCTTTTCAGAAATTGAACACACCGTTGAAATGCTGAGATTTGAGCTATCGAGCTGTCGACTGGTTATTGAACGATGCTTGATACCAATGTTGCAAATTCCATCCACAGACCGGTGCACGGTATGCGCTCCGCGTGTGGAATATAATTTTGATTTTAGTGTTGCAGTGTAATAAAAAGTTTTTTCAAGGACCAAAAACGCTATTAAATTCGCTGAACGTTGTGCTGTAGAATATACAGTGAGCTTTCCAAACAAAAGCTTGACTTAGCGAGAAATGCTTGGACTTGAAATGAAATTTTATTTCCGCTGTAAAAGCGTAATATAACGGCCGTTTGAGAAAGAAAACACATTGTCCAGATTCTCGAGATTCAAGTTATCGAATGACTATTAGAATGCCTAAAGAGAGCAAAAAATACGCTTTTTGTGAATACTGGCACGGATAAGCATCCTTGTTCTTTAAAGGGAAGAAAAATTCTAAATTCTATAACTGAAATCGCATTCCACATGTGAGTTGCCCAGCGCGACCGAATTGTCGCGTATCAATTCCACGCATACACTGGCCGACAAGTGAGCACGCAACGTACGTGAAACTCAATCTTATTTTTACTTCTACATTGTAGCAAAGCGTTCTATTCAGAAAATAAGCACAGTCTCAGAATTGTCGAAACGTACGCTATTGATGCTATGTAGAATTCAGATAAAGAGTTCCGACCTGCGAGAATTACGCGTGTGCGAAACACATAACTTTTCGTCTTGTTACAGCGCAGTGAAAACTCTTTTGTAAAGCAAACATTAATTGAATTCTTCAAGATTTGAGCTATCGAAAACTTATTAGCAGCCTATGAAAAGAGTTTTGTCTAGCGAGACATAAGTCTGATGATGATAAAGGAGAGAGTGCTTGCGAAACATAATTTTGTTTTGTACCACAACTCTGTAAAGAGGCGCTTTCAAAAAGCGAGCAAGTACAGCAGTCACTCGAGATTCAAGCGTTCAAATGATTACTGCTACTCCTACAAAATTTCTTGCACAGCGACTTCTCATTCTTCTTTTCCACCTAAATGACAAAAAGGAACTTATCGTAGTATCCTGTGCCCTAGCTAAAGCCACTAGAACATTCTTCAACATACCGCAACCTTTTGGCAATAATTCGATACGAAACAGCAAAATAATTATGGGACAGGCCAGTTTCAAGCGATTAACTAACATGGTATAATACAGTATGTCTAGGTTCTACAAAGGCGAAATCGTCGAAGCATCAGCCATCAACTTTAGAGGCAAATATGCCAATCTCGTTTTAGTTTTAATGGAAGAAAAGGACACTTCGCATGACATTTTTATTTTTTGGAGCAAAAGTTCAGAGGAGGACGGTCTTTTCAACAATTTTTTAGAAAATGTGAAGCAATGTTCTAAAGTTTATTAGTTGTTGGTTGTTTATTCGTGGTTATTAGAACACCAACGACATTATTCAGACCTGCTTCATTCGCTGCAGCTCGTGGGATTGTTTGAGTTGTTCAAGTTCTTCAGTTCGAGCTTCATCTTTTACGATGCCCTTCGATTCCGTTAGAGCCGATTTCTGAACACAATATGAATCATATCCATTCATCATTGTATAAGCAACAGTCTGAACTGGTCGTGTTTTTGAAAATTTGTTAAAAGGCTCAGAAGAAGATAGAATACAAAATATTTAAAGAATTGAGGGCAATCATAGGTAAAAGGCAATCTAAATTCACATTTAATCGATGGAAACAGCAAAAATAAATTCTCGTAACTATAAATTCGTTCCAAACTGACTTTTTCTTCTTGAAACTAATGTCGGTTTGTGTTTCCTGAATCAATCCCAATGGGTGCTGAGGGCTAATAACCATCGATTATGGTATACACTGACGAGGAAATGAAAGAGCGACGGCCTTGATAGTATAGTGGAAAACTTGAAGAGCCTTTGGAAAAAGTGTTTCGCAGTCACTTCAGGGTTCCAAGTTTTGCTCATATCTCATTACACTTGTGATCAAAAGCGTTTAACTGTAGATTGCAAAGGAAAAAATAAAGGAAGATGTAATAAGTAAAGGGTAAATGTTAAGGGCAGTGGAATGGCGACTGTAAGCGACTACGAATGCCGGAATCAGTGACCGTCCAACGAGAACGGCGATATGATTGAGAATTACTGCGGTGACAATGGTTTATCTGTAATGTAAATAACTGAGGTATTAAACTTTTTAGCGGTGTCTTGAAGAGTATTGTTATTATATTGACTTTTTAATAACAGATTAAACAGGTGTTAGACAAATTACTTCGCTACCCTTGATATTTTGACTTGATTCAATGTTCATCTATAAAGGCATCAAACTAAAGACTTGCCATCAAAAATTTGAAAACTGACTAGTTATTACAGCTTCCGAGCACCTGTCAGGGAAATAACTATTGAGAAAGTTCGACAAGATGGCTTACAAATCGTGGAACCTTCTTGGTTCGTAATGTTTATAACTAATATTATTTTATTCTCAGTACTAGACGTAGAAAATGACTTCCCCCTTCTTTACGTTTTGAATATTCAATCAACACGATAAGGTTTTATATTGAAGAGTTTATATAAAGATGATTTTCATCGCCATCAATAACATTTTCCAAATTTTGGGTAAATTATGAATGCCATCGAAGAAAAATTTGGTATGAAAAATTAATATGATTTGCTAAAATTGATAATTTCTGAGATGCTAGATTACAATTGAATTGGTAATTCGGGTGGTAATCTGTAGATGCATCGTCGGGAGAGTTAAGGCGGGTAAGGTGAAACTCCCTGAAACCCCCCCCCCCCCCACTTAGCTCTATTATGACGTTTTCCATCGATTTTGCAACATGAAATCGAGCGTTATGTGCAGCAAAATCATTTTGTCGTGTCTTACGGCCCATTCCGATCGTTTTATTTGCGACTCATGGTTTAACTCGATTAATCGTTCTTGATAAAGTGTTGCATTCACCGTTTCACCTGATTTCAAGAGCCCGTTTAGTAGAGGACACCTTGCTGATCCCACCAAATGCAAACTTAACCTTTTCCGTGAACGATTCCGTTTTCAGTGAATTTTGCTGGTTGACCGGGGTTGATCCATGGTCGCTGCGCTTTGGTTTATCAATATAAGCCCACTTTCGTCTCTGGTCACTATGCGATGCAAAAAAGTGTTGTTTTCCACGGCTGGCGGCTTTCTTTGAATCAAACATGAAAATTAAAGTATCTGCAAATGGCATTTTTCGGGCACAAAAGTCATTATCTTCAAAGTCTTATAAAATAATTATGTAGAATATTTTGTCTCTGAAAAAACAACAATTAAATAGCGTTTCAAATGCACTTTTAGACAAAAAAAGTATTCGCATGTCCTTCTTTTTTACTTTTATTACAGCAGAAGTAATCAAACGGTGAAGTCGTATTTGTACATCTGATATAAATATTTCTTAACCAATAGATATACCTTGGACACTTTATTGAACCGTCTTCACCGTGGTTGTGCGGATCCCAGTACTTCTATCACTCGATTCGTTTTTCGTCTTCTTCTTAAACGGCGTAGAATAGCGGTTGAGAAAGTCTCTTTGCAATCTCGATGATAGCCTGACTGTGATGTTCCATAAGCGTCTTGTTGTTGACTGCCGGAAAGGGTTGGCGTTGGAGCTCGGCTCCACACGCGTCGCGACGAGCATCACAATCACTCGACCAATGACGCCCACTAACCGATAGATAACTGTTCTATATCTCTCTCACAATTACCTGTGACAGAATATTCTATACCACATTCATGCCTACGGACAGGGCTGCTCTTCTCACATCACATGTAGAGTTATAACGTATAAGACATTTCTAGAGCTTCTCGATCAGCAACCATGTCATTTTTTCCACTTTATTGATTTCAATCGACACACATTTCAAAAACCTGACAAATATTTCCAGAAATATATAAATTATGAAAAATCCTTCATTTTTACGCGCCTCTTATCGTTTTTCATGGCAAGGTACGATGTGATGTGCAGCCATAAGACTGCGAAATACGCCCAAGACTGGGAGCCTAAAATGGAGTTCAAATCGACTTTGCATCCAATTAAACGGAGGTCTACTTTACGTCAAGTTTGAAGTTTGTTGGTAGGATCGATTATTCACCTTCTCACTTGCGCTTGTAATTAGTTCCAGCTTTTTTCAGCGTGAGGTAAGAGCAGGGTTTAGAAGAAAAAGTTCAGCATGACAAAACCCAATGCACCAGGATAGTACTTTCTTCATATCTGTGGTTTGATTGAATAAATCATTAATATGAAGTTGGATTGAGCCAAAGATTAATGAGGACAAGTTAGTAGTCAAAGATAAATAGGTGGAATGTATGTACTTTAAGAGAAAACCGTGTCATAACACTATGATAGCTGCCAGGCTCCAACCTTCAACAGGATAAGTCGGGTAAGCGATTTTGCTTCTATAATCCAGTCGAGCTGATAGCCATTTCGATAAGTACTACTCAAGATTTCTACTGCTTTTGCTGCCTTTTCGTAGTGTTATGATGATGCATATACACCTAAGAGATTTAAGTGGTTGGCAAAAATACGACCTCAGGCGGGAGTCGAACCCGCGTTTCATCCATACTGGGGACGTGTGCTACCACCACACCACCGAGGCACATTCGCGCCACTATTAACTTAGGTGTATATGAAGCAACATAACACTGCGAAAAAGGTAATAAAACACTAAAAATTTCGTGTCACAACAGTTATATTGATGATCATAAATCCTAAAAAATATAAGCAAATAAGAAGTTTGGAAAAAATATCCAAGCGAAAGCCTACAAATCAACGGAAGTCTTTTGAGCCAACGTGGGAAAGTGAAAAATCGAACGCGTCCACATCGTTCAAACTTGGCTTTTTTGACAAGGGTTTTTAAAAGTGGTCAAAGCTTTCAATAAGACATGTCGGATGAATGTCAGTAATTTTTCTACATGATCTAGTAACATATATTGAGCTTTCATTAGGTCTGTCATGACACTCATAAAGTGCTAGACACGTGTTTCGGCTTTTTGGTATCATCGGCAGGACGGTACCTTTTGGCACAGTTAGTTACTCGGGACATATCCTCTAATGAGAGGAATTGGCGCAGAACCGTTTACACTTAACGTACGGTGGATGAGTCATCGTGGTGTTCTTTCAGAAAGACCACTGTCGATTGATATGGCTCATGGCTATTACAGAGCATAGATAACAATACCTTTCTTCTTCTTTTCTTTTTTCTCTTCTCTTTAGTCAAGACAGGATAGGAATTGACCTTACACTCTTCGTCTTAGTTGTTTACCTCCTCATGTACTACATGAGATTCTGGAATCGAGAACTGTAAAGTATAGCTCATCCCAGCGAGACCACTCAAGTCAGAAATGTAAATCTTTTTCATAGAAACAATTACGAGCTTCGTACGTTCTGAATGTCGCAGAATACTAACTGAGACCTTGATGACATGATACACCAACTCTGGATGCGTGGGCAGAACGTACTGATTATACAGAGCGCGCAAAAACTTTTGTCAACTTTTTCAGATATTGCAACAGTAAAAAAAATACTGCATAAACGAATAAATTTATTTAATCAAAGGAATAACTACGTTTATTTGATTAACTGTCGTAACGGTAAGCAAAAAAGTTTTTAACAAATCATCAGAATTGTCTCATTTGGCCTCTATACATTTACGAAGTCGCTCGCGAAAATTTCCAACGATGCTCATAGACGTTTTCACCGTATTTGGTCTCAAGTGTGTGCTCAAGGCCGTTTTAAACGCGTCTACGGTAGTCCATCGAATAATTGAGACTTATTTCTTTAGTATGAGCCACACGAAATGATCCACTGCTTCTAGACCTTGCGATTTCGGATGGCCAAATGTCCTTGCTAAAGCGTGGAAACAAGTTTTAACAGATGACAGTCGTTGCCCTGGTCGAATGCTTAGAAGCTCAAGCCTGCTGTAGCGTTAATCCCTCGGAACCAAAGTGTTGAATACTCGAATGGTCCACTACGCCTCGTCAAACATGCTTCTGATAGCTGGCGGCGTCGATTGTGACGTTTTTGTTGACGCAGGCCAACGGCGTCTTTCCGGTGACGCAAATGCTGGGCCAGACCATCACAGTGTCCGCAATGACTGCAGCCCACGGTTTTTGTTACTGGAGACTTCTGCTGGCCCTTCTTGAGAAGTTTACGTGGATTCTAGCCACTGTGGAATGCTTTGACTGTGAATATTTTGGTCCTTTCATCTGGTGAAAACGTGCACGTATGCGAGCGTCGTTGGAAAATTTCGTAAGCGACTTTGTAAATTTATAGAGACCGAAAGAGGCAATTTTGTGGATTTTCCATAGAGCTTTTTGTTTATTACTATAATTGTTAATTCAATAAACGTTATCACTCCTTCGATTGAATGAATTTATTTGCTTTTACAGTACTTTTCTACTATTGAAATTTAAGAAATTAACAGAACAATTTACCTGCAATACCCTGCAATGTAGTTCCAGGTCGTCTTACTTGATGCTTGACGGGGATGTTACATCACACCCAGCTATGATCGATTTATTAACGACAGACAGCTTAGCATAAGTTTTAGGAAGTAATGTTTGATTTGATCATATGAATTCAGCAGAATTGGATCCCAGAGTATGTGCAGTGGATATGAAACACGAATAACCTTTATGGAACGGCGTGGGCTCGCCCCGCACATTAAGGCTATCGTTGTGCCAATCTCTCAGCTGTGTTTTAATCACGTCGGTTGCTGTCAGCCATCACTCGTCAACGGGATTAATCTGGAGCGTTTACTGCAAACGCGTTATGCTTCGAAAAAAAAATATTCGGGGTTCAAGCCATACTTCAAATTTTGCTCTTATTTCAGCATGCTGGTGATTATATTTCGCATCGTACATTTTTTCGCTGTGTGGACTCCAGTGCTTCTAGCATTGAATTCGTTGCTTCGTCTTCTTCTTGAACGTCGTAGAAAACTAGTTGAGCGAGTCCCATCAAAATCTTAAAGATAACCTGGCTGTGGCGTTCCATGAGGCGTTGTTGTTTAATGCCGGAGGGAGTTGGGGGTAGAGCTCGGCTCCACTCCACGCTCGCAGCGACGAGCATCACAAGCATTCGGCCTTAGTGTCCCCACCCTCACCCCCTAGCATCATGTTATGACGCCAAAAATAATTTAGGCATAAACAAAAGACGCTATGACTTCGGCCACGGCTTGGCACAACTGAGTTTAGTGCCGATTTATTCAGACCGGATCAAACCCGTTTATGGGTAATTATTGAAATGAAATTGTGACTGCACTAGTCACTGATTACGTTGAAAATACGGGGCTGATGAGAAGAAGACTGAACGAAGTCCCTCACTGTAAAAACGCAGTGCCCAAGGAAGGCCGAGTCGTTGTTCGAGTCTATCACACCCGCATTGAATTTCAAGTTTGTTTGTATTTCAGATTTCTTGTAACCACAAAGTATCGAATTTTACAACTACTCGCACAACATCACAACATCTGACAGCTGTCGCGCACTCGCACACTAAATTGCAGCTAGTCAATTGCAGTAATATTAGAATGGTAGCAAACATATTCAAACAGCAAGCTCAGACAAGTGTTTAGTTTTCTGCGTGGTTTAATCTCCTTTTGTTAGAAAACCTCCTATGAAATTGGCGAAAACACCTCATGTACGTGCGAGTAGAATAGAATCTGTTACGGTGGACACATGCCACAGACATAGGCTACTAGTTTTTCACATTATGAAGAGCTCTACACATAAACTATCGAAATTTCTAATCTGTGCTGGAGGAAAACAAACGAAAAATCCTAAGAGAGCTGATTGAGTAGAAAATATGGTCACGTCCAACCAAAATAGTAGCTGTTTACAAGTTGAGGACGAAAATGAGCAAGCATACATGGTATGCAATCCTATTTTCTGCTATAATGATTCATGTCCTTTCTAGTCGCTTTCAATCTTGCTCATTATTCTATCGAATTTTTAATATTTAAGAGAATTTCTGAAGAGGAATCCGCAATAAGAAAGTTAAGCTGAAGAAAATCACCAGCTAATTTTGAGTTGTTTGGTTGTCGTGAGTTTTGATAGATTGCTCGTTAGGGCTATCGAAAGTAGCTAAAGATTATAAAAGACGAGCAGCGGAGAACATCAAGAGCGCAAAATTTAATTGTGATAGACAGCTTTTATGACGGATAATGAGATTCAGCATTTGGTCAGTGAAAAAAGCTAATCTAATCTGATTCCAATATTTAATGGACCAGTAGTATGAAACTGGTACTTGATGTCTTCATTCTTCGTAGTCTCAGTACTGCATTTAATTCATGTACTATCTTGTGCATGGCAATTGAAAATCTATGGAAACTGGCTGCAATCTCTATCATTACCGACAACAAAGTAAACTGCTCAAATAAGCAGTATTAAACGACGAAAATCTCTCGGTGGTATCCTCAAGGTTGCAATATGTATTCAAAATCATCAAATGTCATGAGGGATAGAGGTGTTGCTGCCAGTCGATATAACAAATCAGTGCTGCTATCCTCCCAAAAACAAGTCTAATGGCAATTTGCTGACACATAGGAAATAAAAGACTTGGTAAATTTGGAGCTCGAAATCGAACAATCAATCACATGTCTACTGCGGGATGCCTCTAACCACCCTCAATTCATCAGTGGTGTATGGAAAAAATTACAGAAAGAAATAAGATAGCGATCATACAATAGCACAATACTGAGTTAATACCTCCACTTAAAATGTGAGATTGCCAATAAATTGTGTAAATGAGAGGATATCTAATTAAATTAATAACAAGCTCAAAGCTAGGAAAACGAGAAGAAAGAAAGCTCACCAATTGATTGATATCGGCTTTGCCTTCAATCTGAATTTTCGGGGGTGGTTTGTTCAACGCCTCGTCATCAGAATCACTGCTTACGGCGTATGGGTCTTCTTGGTCGTCCATTATAGTTTAAAAAACCTAAAATTCATTCATTCAGTCATCATTCTCTTATCGTTGTTATGTTGCAGAGCCTTTATTGCGGTAGTAGTTAATTATGCTGTGATAATGTCAAGCACAATGTAAGTGGTACTGATCAGTCTTTGAGATTAGCTCATGAGTTCAACTTCATCAAAATGCTAGAAGTTACTGAAGCCATATCTGACCGGTAAATTAATTTGCGGTGTTTGAAGATGTATCAACGCAGCGATGAGTCTGACACCAACTTAACAACGCGGAGGAATATCAAGCTTAACGCGCTTGCTGTGCGAGATCGAACCAACGACCACGTACATTGAGGACATCTTCAATTATTACGCTATACGAACCACGACTCTGATGAATTTACCCAAACACTTCTTGATATTGCACGTTTGAATGAATGGGGAAGAAGAAGTTGACGTCGCAAAAGAATCTTTTATAAACAATTTGGTTAGAGTGTGTTTCATTTTATTTGAGAGTCAGACATTGCTGATTAAGAGCGAAATGAAAACGAAGCACTTAAAGTGCTAAATTTCCTCAAACAGTTTCAACACATGATCAGAATCATTCCAATACTTTGTCCGCCATTCCTATACACAATCTCTCAATTGCAATTTCTATGTGCAAACACTGTGATGAGCTATCGCGCTATTTGAAATCACCGGACCTGTCCTGAAGTATATGAAAATACAAAAGAAGCGTTAGATATAGGTGAAACAAATCCAATAGATTGCACTTCCTAAATTCGTTTAGGACAGTTAACTAAACTAAATTTGCTTTCAAAATTATTTATCAGATAGGAAATAATCTCGAAAAATAACGTAATTAGGAAAAGTGCTGTAATTCTACAAGCATCGCTTGAAAACATTATATAAACTCTCTGATAGTCTATGCATTATTTTTTCGCATCTTTTAGCTCTAAGAAAAATTATGTAAGTCCATTTCTGCGAGAGTCTTTATCCAATCGAAGTTTTCCATTAGAATAGATAAAAGTATCAAACCAAAAATTGCGTCATAATCTTTTGAAAATGTATATGAATGAAGAAGAAACTCGCTAAACATGTTGGGTTCGAAGGTTTAGAATCACAACCACACGTTTCGTCATCAAGGAAAATAAACTCAATAAGAATCTGATAGGTGCGAGGGTGTACGTGACTATGCCGAGGATCCGGCAGCCGACTGTTCGCTTTACAACATCCGCACAGCTTAAGCCGAAGGAGCGAGATAGAGCAAACAGTAGTGGATGAGGGCGCTGAGAAAGATGGCGAGGAGGTATGATGAATAATGAAATGACTTTGAGGATAAGAACAGAACTAATTGTTGAGGTTAAAGAACGAAGACGTGAACAGTTAACAATTTGACTGTGACTGATAAAAAACAATGGAGGATATTGGCTGAGTGAGATGAGTAAACAAAGAAGAATAAATTTATCTAATGATAAAGGCAGACCTGAAACAGACTTTGGTATTCATAAATGAGACAATTAATGAACATTTTGCGCGCTGCTTTAGCTAACTCAACACGAGCTTGTAACAAGTTCGTGAGATATGATAGTAGAAATGAAGTTGACTTCGCCTTCTGAGAGCCTGAACGTATGAGGTATACAAATACGACTCCGCCGTTCAATTATTTCTTGCTGTGGAAAAGCAAAATGAAAATATGCAAATTCTTTCTTTTTGAAAGTGCGTTAGAAACGCTATTTTATTTATATGTTTTTTTATACACAAACTATTTTACATGATGGTTTTTATAAGACTTTGAAGATGACGACTTCTATACCCAAAAAAACTCCATTTGCGTTAACTCTACAGATTTATTCACCAGAAGTAGCTGAAAATGCTTGATTTTAATCTGGTTCAATTACGCATTTTCTTGTGAGCATTTTGGTATACAACTTGACTAAAGCTGCCTTAAGATGGAGCTACCGTGGGAACAAATTTGCTTATTACTCATGCACGAATGATGCGTAGGGGACGGAAGCTAGCGAAGCGGTGCGCATGATTAGTAGAGCTTCCTGTGGATGGTCCGAGAATGACTGATCCTCCAGACTGTTGTCTCAAACTTTGAACTTCGCGATTCGACTTCCTCCGCCCTTTTTGCAACCGTTTCATAGCCTAAGCTTCATCAATCATGCATACTTTGCAGTTCTACAACATTATAACGCATGACCTCATCTTGTTCGAAAGCTATCGGAAACGTCATAAAAGAGCTGAGGTGGGAGGTTGTAGGAGGTTTTACTTTGCCCGCCTTACTCGCCCGACATTGCATCGTCAGATTACCACTTGGAATATCAAATTCAAATTGTAAATTAAAATGGTGGCCTATTTGGATACAAAAGTCGTCATCTTCGAAATCTTATAGAAATCCACGGTACTTTTCGTAAGACGGCACGGGATCAAAAACCGATCCCTCTCGTTGGATAAGAACTTTTCATAGGAGTGTTAGTAATCGTTCGAAAGTTTAAATCCCTGTACAGAGCGCTATGTAGCCGGAAGCACAGCGCTGGAATTCTCGATTCCACGCTATCGAATGATTACTAACAGTCTAAGGAAAGAGCTCTGTCCGAAAAGGTGTGAAAACACACGTTTTCCTCATCCTAGAGCGCTATCAAAAAAGCTTTTTCAAAAATAGATATACTTTTTGAGTTTTTCGAGAGTTGTGCTATTGAAAGAAAGCTCTCAGTCTAGGAACCAGTTTTATATAGCAAAATATAAGCTAGATGAAAAAAAAGTGAATGATCGTGTAGAAGCATAATTTTATTCTGAATTTTGCAGCGTTATTAAAGGGTGCATGAAACCGGCCAGATACAGCTCTGAGCAGATATTTGAACTTTCGAATGATTACTAAAAATGCCATGGAAAGTTGGGCTCAGCTAGAGGGATCGGTTTTTGATCCCGTGCCGACCAACGGAAAAGTACCATTATCATATAGAATATTCAATATGTATAAATTTATGAAAAAATAGCGGTTTTAACACAATTCCAAACAAAAAAAGTTTTCATATCTCTCTCTAACTATTATTACAGTATAATAAACGGCGGAGTCATATTTGTACACTTAATATTATCCAATCGTACCTTATTATTTCAATTTTATGTCTCATTCACCACGTGCATGGTGCTAGGTCGACACGACCTCGGGTTAACTAAACCCTCTGTCCTCTTGTTTCGGAAAGGTGGTAGTGGTACCAGTTCTTTCTGAGAAAGCACTCCCTGCAAAACAATCAAGCATGGCCATCTTGATACTGCTGGGTGAACCAATTCGACAAACATCCAACGATGCTCATATAGCAGATAACACTTCTCCAGATGCAGCAGAACCTACACGCAAAAAACTTGGAAGGCCTTCGTGAATAATGGATGAAAGAAAATGCAAAAAGCACTGGAGTTGGCACAGTAGATCTGGAGAACAGCCTTATCAAATGAAAAAAAACCATGGAAGCTACTATTCGCGAAAAATTTTTTAGCTTTAATCAAAATACAACTTATAAAAGTGTCGAAAATCTGCTATTGAAAAAGCTCGCCGTTTTCTTGAATAGCAAATATGGTAATATAATAATATAGCAAATATAGAAATGGTCTTTATTTTTGAGAAAACAGGAACTGTAGATCTTCTTTAGTATACAGATTTAGGCCTGATTTATGATTTGATGTTTTATTGAAAAAAATAAATGATTATTTGTTGGCCACTTCAAGAACCAATTGAGCAAAAGCCAATTGCATAAAAAATAGCTAAGCGAGGAAGGAAAACATGAAGAGCATTCGATGTCTGCGATCGAGAAGAGTAGGATGAATGATTCAAGAGAAAAGAAGGGAGAAAATTGATGCAAACGTAATAGTGAAAACAAAGAAAACTTTTGCAAGCCGAGATATTACATCATCAACCACGTTTGCTTGCAAACTGCATTCACTGGCGCATAACTGCACCTGAAGAGAATCTGCTCCAGTTGCCGACGTTCAATGATAAGCGCCATCACTTTTTTACACTTTATGTGATCCGTCATCACAGTGTTTTTTTTTCACTGTGTGGATCCCAGTACTTCTAGCATTCAGTTCTCTTTTTCATGTTCTTCTTGAACGGCGTAGAACACTGATTTAGCAAGTCTCCTTGCACTCTCGAGGATTGCCTTGCTGTGGCGTTCCCTGGGACATTTTCGTTAACTGCCAAAGAGAGGCGGCGGTGTGGAGGGGGAGAGGGAGGGAATGAGCAGCTCGGCTCCACACGCGCCGTGACCAATATCACAACCACTCGGCCATTGCGTCCCCAAGCCAATATATTAATCATCATCGCTCAGCTGAAAACAGTTTCCACATTTCTATAGAAAGAGCTAAGATCAAACATATTTCAAGACTTTATGCCATTTTCAAGAGTTCTACATTGCGGGATGGCAAACCTCCTCCCGCACCTCATGTTCATGATGTTCGGTGCTATTGATGGCATAATGGATTCTAAATACAGGAATAAATACTCAAATCGCATAAAAAAAGTAGAAGTCTCATCAGTTGATGAGAGAGCGCTATTCGTATACATAAGAGCATATATATATATCGAAACAATCTTACAAACTTCCTTTCTCAACCTTGCCCGATTTGAAGAACTTTGTCAAAGTCTACGGCTGGCGGTTAGGAAATTTCGCCTTTCACAGAATTTAGGTGTACTTGACCCCTAGCGGCCGGTTGCAGAAATCAACGTACGCCAAGCGTATTGCGCAATTTTCGTTGTTTGATTGGGATTTTTTTCCACTTGGCAAAACGAATTTCTTGTATTACTTTGATGATGCAAGATTTTGTCTACTCGCTTACATGCTTCTAGTTTAGTCATAAATGTCTTCCGTAGAGAAAAACACTTCTTTACTACACAATCCTACAGAATTTGGCATTCAATCAACTGTATTGCGTTGTTCAAAAGGTATCTAAAGTAAAACTTTTAATTTTGCTTTTCGCTAGTTTTATACAAGTTCCAGGCATAGTAAATTTAAATTGGGGTGATCAGCCAATGATTTATCAAAAATTGTTACGCATGCTGCATTCGATACCTGTTCATCGAAAACTCGCACGATAACTAAGTTTGTATCAATCAGTCGCTTATTTCCAATTATTCAGAGTTGACGTAAGTGAGAAAAGATTGAGTGCTTATCGATAATGGAAGAATTCTGAGCGGTAAGGGACAACAATGTTTGACCAAAAGGCATAGATCTTCGGCATTATGCAGACTATTGGCCAGAAATATGTGTCTTCAGAAAAGTATTTTCGGTACTTTTCTACTACTCGCACCCATATTTTAAAAATATATCTTTTATTCCTTTGCGAGGTTTAGTGATTATTCGACAGCTTGAATATCAAAAATCTGGAGGATGTGTTTCATTTTTCATAAGATTTTTACTTGATACTGTAAAGGTGTAGTAAATTTTGGTGCTTATATGCTAGACGGCGGCCAATATTCAAATCAATCTCATTTGCTGTCCAGGAATTTTTTTTTGCAGAAATATCATTAATCATTCGATAGCCTAAATCTCTGGCTACAACTGCAGATTGCTCATTTTTTATAACACTCTTTTACAACGTTGTAGCATCCAGAATAAAATTTTGTTCCTCGCTCGCTTTTCGCCTTTATTTTTACCAAGCGTATAAATCGTTTAAAGCACGAATAGCATATCAGCGTGTAGACAATTTGCAGTAGCATCAGAGTCTTTTTTTTACACGAAGTTTCTGCCGACGTGGTGAAGAAGTCCCAAATTGAATAACAATATTTAAAAGTGACTGATGGCCTCCCGCTCCGTCAGTTAATCGATAAGTAAAGTTGCCGAAAAGGTTCATAGTTGAGTAAGATGTGAAAGGAAGCCACAGCAACGACGTGTTAGTAAGGCAATCGTCTGATCTACAGCGTAGCCCAAGATTGATCTATCGCACTATGCGCTAAAACGGTGACAAGTATTATTACTTCATTGGAGATTTTTTCACTGCATCGATGAAAATCTTAGATAAAAATGTAGGTTCTGATAGGTCGGAAAAACCTCTAAAAGCTGATAGGCTTTTCATGGTTCCAGCGATTTATACTCGTGATAAAAATGAAAACAAAGCGCGAGTGAGAAGCAAAATTTTATTCTGGATGCTACAGCATTATAAAAGCGTGTTTTGGATGTGACGTGAAGTTGTAGCTAGAGACTTATGCTATCGAACGGCTGCTAACAGTCCTATGAAAAATTTTTGTGCAGCGAATGAGATCGGTTTGAATTTCTGTCGCCGTCTAGCATATAAATACCAAATTTTCCATCACATTCAAGCATCTTAAGCTGGACAGAGGTTTTATTTAGACTTTCAATAACCATTCGATAGCGCAAATATCGATCTCAATTCTAGGCTTGGTTTTTGAGAACAACATTTTGATGCGTTGTTAAAGCTAAAAGATCATTGAGTTTCACACTTGGCGCCGTGTCGATCGTGCAACGCAATTTATGGGGCGTGCAGTGAGCGCGGAGTGCAGAACCAAATATTCTTTTAGATGTAACGGCCCACTAGGAGGTCTTTCTCTCAAGATAATCATGTTCTTGAGTTTGTTCAGATTTGCACTGTCGAATGGGTGTAAAAGCTTGAGAGAAAAGCCGTTTCTAGCGAATAATAATCAGATGAGCACCAAGTTTTATTCTTGTTGCTACAGGTCGTAAAGAGAATTTTTTTGAAGGCAAGCACACCATTTAATTCTCGAGATTTGAGCTACCGACTGGTTATTGAACGGCGCCGGTTTGATACCAATGTTGTAATATCCATGCACATGCCGGTAGAATGCATACGCGCCGCATGTGAATGCAATCCTAATTTCAGTGTTGCAACGCAATAAAGGGATTACTTAGAAAGCCAAGGATGCTATTAAATTCACCGAAATTTGTGTTATCTAAACATTGCCGATTTATTGGAAGAAGCTTCGGTCATTGAAAGATGCTTGAGTGTTTTCTGTAGCATTTTTTTTCACTGTCACAGTGTAATGTAAGGGCCCTCCAAAGAAAAAATATCCTTTTCAAATTTCGAGATTTAAGCTATCGATTAACTACTAAAATTCCTAGAAAGAGAGCAAAATACGTTTTCTTGAATATGGAGGCTAATAGGGGAAGTACCGTATCATACGCAATGATGAACGACGCTCTTCCTACACTTACTCAAGCTGCATATTGGAATTACCGCCGCTTAGATCTCTACTAGAAAAGTTTAGTTTCTAGAAGACGTGCTTTCAGATACCACGTTCTCGCAAGATAGGTGATGCAAATGCGCAATAGGTGTTAGATGTTTGGTTATTCTGTTACAACTACGCCGTCTTAACCGTTGTAAAATGAAGGAATTTAAGACAATCAATCACTTTTTATACCAGAACCCTTTGTAAAAGATTCATACGCGACATTACATTTTCACTTAGAACTACCAATAAACCACCTATGACGTCGAGGCGGCGCAGTAACATTGTACGCTTGAAATATAATCTTTTTTCACTTTTACAGCATTCTGTGATAACCTTTCGGAAAAACAATTATGTCACCAAAGTTTCTGTCTAATGGCTAATTAAACATTAGTGAAGAGCCATATCAAAATCCCAGTCGAGCAAATGACGAAAACTGAGTGTGAAACATAATGTTATTTTGCTGCTGCAACGTAATAGAAAGTCTTTTTTTTCAAAACTGAACAGATTATTGAGATCGCAAAGATTTAGGCGTTCGGAAGATTACCAAAGATCTAGAAGAAATTTGTTGTGGAGTGAAAAAGGCCTTCAAACAATCGTGTTCCTCAACTGATACACGTCGTCCCTAACGGGTTAAGTAGCCTCAAATCATAAAATTAAGCCCTTTCTCAATATCTGGACCAATTTCCTGCCTTTTGAGGACAAGGCCCAATCGAATTTCTTCTTGAAGGTCTAGAAATTGAGTCAATAGTTCAAATCAAGTAGATTTCTAAGGTTTGGATTTTTTGTCAGAAAACCTAGAATGCTTTAGCAGCAAAAGTGAAGTTGGAATTCACACTCGAAGTGCACAGACTGTTCGCACGATTAGGATTTGTAGATGCTTTTCATTTTATTTTCAATCATTCATGCAATAACACATATCTCGTTGAATCTGGAAGCAATCTTGGCTTGAAAAAGATCTCTATAGAACGATGACATCGATAAGAAGATTACGTTTCTAATATGGAGTTATAGCCTTTTGGGACGGCTTGATCGATCGCGCAGTGCAATTCACATGTGGCGCACGATTTTTGTTATTCATATGAAGTTTTTTGCGTTCTAGAAAAGGCCTTAAACAAAGCACATGCTTCTGTTAAATGTACATGCTTCTGTTAGTCAAAAATTCCTTCCCACTTTTATCGGCTTTTTGTGCATTGCCTCAAAGTGTTTAAGTTTAGACTTAGTAGCAGGTTTATTTGGCATTATGAAATAAACATGAAAAACTTGACTCGACATAACAGTAGAATAAAGTCACTCAAAATCTCTACAAAATGGAAAAAAATTCTCAGTCAATTACCAGAAGTACGCGCGATAACGCGAGACCTGTGTGAAACTCATTTTTATTTTCACTGCTACAATACAAAAGAAAGGTGTCAAAGGCAGATAAACTTTCAAGATTTCTAAGTCTTGACTTTTAAGTGAACATCAAATGTCTAATCGAGAATTGCTGTCCAGCGACAAAAACTTCTAAAAAGGCATATGTTCTGAAAGCGAAAAAAATCGGAAATGATTCTGAAATAGAAGGCCATTCGAGATATTCACACACTCTCCCTACCTGATCATTTTTGAATTTATGAAATTCATTCGTAAAGCCCTGAAGCTGAGTAAGATTAAAGCGGTCAAACGTCAGGCAATGCTTTTATAGAAGATATGATAGTCCGCTCAAGGTTTCAAGAAAGAATAGCTCTCAAAACAGTATTACTTTGTCGGTTGAGATTAAGTCACGATCGATAACCGTTTTGTAGTATGTAATAGAGCAGTGTTGGAAAATTTTGCATTGTCCGTCACGTGAATTTTCGATGGTTTCATGTTCAGCTAAAAATTCTAAGATTTCTGCTGTATAATTTACATTTTTTTCTAAAGTCAGATCAGTAATAGTTACATCGGAAGTCTCAGTTCGCTCAAGCATTGCAGTATTAGTTGTTTAAAATATGATAAACGTTTTTCACGTGAAAAGAATTATCTTTATTTTTACCAGTTTTGGTGACATAAGGCATTGCTGCTTTTGGGATTCATTGAATTCGTATCAAATCTCTGCTGTGATCGCTTCTCAAAGTTCAAGGTTTATTGGGTGATTTCATTTGCCAAAATAAATGCCATTACAACTTAAGTGCAAAGTCAACCTCGAGAAACAACAAATTTAGGTCAGTTAAAAAATTCCTGAGAGGATTCGTATACTATTCATATTTTCAGTATAATTTGATAAAATGTTTTGAACCTTTCAAAGGTCTGCTACGGAATTCCGCTGAAGATGTATCACTCTAGGCAAAGTGAAAGTAGCACTTAATGTTGCGGTTTGGAGTGATTAATTATCAATCCGGCGCAGCTGTTGTTAGTTGTAGACTAGAGCAGTAGGGCATGTGACACTGTTGAGGTGTGCAAGAATACGTCGAAACGTACGTATACCTCTAAAGATGACTTTGCCAGAACTCTGGAAGGCTTAAACAGATCAGATTACACCGATTTCTTTGGAGTTCGTTCAGGATGGTCGATTCAAAGATATCTAAATTTTGTTACACGTCATCAGATGTATGGAAAATGGATTGGTTTAAATGTGTAATAAAACTGCAGATTGAACTTGGTGATCCCGATTTCGCCGTTGTCTGTCCAACCAGTATTGTGTCTACTTGTCATCGTACTCTTCTACCTCTTTGATGTCGATACCGAGAGTCTGCATAGGATTAAAAGGTTAATATGTTAAACATTAATAACTCACTAAAAATCATTCGACATTGTCAGAAATCTCAAGAAGTATTTGAAAGCATATCTGGCCTCCATAATGATTTGTGGTAGCCCACTGGCGTAATGAGCTAGTGTTACTAATCTATCAAAATAGTCTGGTAACGATTTACTGGAAGGAACGCTTGCTGAAATTAGGTGGGAAATCAAAAAAAAAAGAAAAGAGAGCATGTCTTATGACAGCTCCCTGTCCTCTTTAAAAATGTCTGGATGCGACTGTAGAACTGGGAATATGTGGCAAATTACAAGCTTCCAAACAATGCAGCCTAGGTTGGCTTTAGATATTCAATGTTGACTGATGACAGCCTTCCACAAATATCTTTGTCAGCTTTATATCTTCAGTAGGGAACCTTGCCAGACAAGCCTAAGTTATACGTTTGCAGTCCTATTCCTGGGATGCCGTGGCCGAGTGGTTGTGCTGCTCGCTGCGGCACGCGTGGAGCCGGGCCCCACCCTCAATTCTCTCCGGCAGTCAACAACGCTTTATGGAACGCCACAGCCAGGTTATTCTCGAGACAGTAAGGAGAGTCGCTGAATCAGTATTCTACGACACTCAAGATAAAGGCGAAGCAACGAATTGAATGCTAATAGCACTGGGATTCGCGCGGTGAAAAAAAAACACAGGGGAAACGGATTAATAAAGTGTCTAAAAAGTCCTATTCCTAACCTATGCTTTGGCGATCTTTCGAGCTGTTGGCGCTGCTCCTTGTTAGACACTGACCATGAAACGAAACGATTGCTATCATCATCAATCCACTCAAAATGGAATTCTTCAAAAGGTAAAGTTAGAAGAAGCATATAGGGGTAAGTTGGTAAGAATGGAAAGACTTTGGAAAATCGACCCTAGCCTTGTTAGCTAATTCTAACAACTGAATCAAAGGTTAGTTATTTCTGGAATGTATTTAATTTCACGACTTTCTTTTCTTCTTACATATCTCGTCATTGCACGCATTGTGCGAATCCCACTTCTCACATTGGAATCGTTTCTCCTCATTCTCCATCACTAAGTCTTCGGAATACTTCACGTGTTTATTTGACTGCTGTTTGAGGATTTCGCCTTGCGTATATATTTTATAAAGTGCTAAATGAAGCGATTTTCTGAGAATATCTGGGAATCAGCAGGGTTAAAGAGTTTCCTTGTGGACTTATCGATGAGTTTTGGAGGAAGAAGCTGATCATTGCTTTCCGATAGCACGCATCACTAATTTTTGCTCTGCTCCTTTATTTAATTCTGCTTTACCAAATTTGAGCTACTATACAACTCATTCAATTTTCGACATACGGATTTTGCTGGATTTCTCCACTTTCGACGCCTATGCAGAGGTAAAAATATACAGAGTTTCACCGGAAGAATGCACTAGCTGCATCTTCCTTCTTGAGACCTTAAGGCGTTTTTCTTTTGAACAACTTACTACGAAGAACCTAGAGATATAGACGAGCAATTTCGTATTTTAGTGTGTAAAGGTGAAGGGAATAGAACATGAAAAATATCGCTTTTACGGAGGTGTGTGGATGTAACCTTACGTGCTATCCGCATGTTAAAACGTGTGTATGATTAGGTATGGTTTCACAGTGAGGACGTAGAGCAACCGTCCGTCATGCTGCACGTACTTGCTCACAGATTGAATCAAATGATGCAGATGACGTCACGAAGCAAATTCTCTGATTATAGCTCCCGTGATTTCCCGATCTACAGTCATTGAACTTAGTAGACAATCACGATGCTCTACTCTAACTACTTAGAAGAATTTCGAAGACTTTAGGTAACTTTTCGGCACTATGGGTATCAATCCATGGCTCACTCATAGTATGATGATTCTGTGAAGCTCCGTGAGAAAAACGTATGATACGGACGATCCTATGGTTGTAAGTAATTACGTGCTTGTTGTCATCTACGCTATCGGTGTAGCAGTGAGCAGCTTCTTGAGACACATTATCCTCTTTTACTTTCGCTATATCTGCTTGGCGTTCGTTATCCTGTGGCAATAATTAAATACTGAATTTTTCAAGCCATTGCTTGCTTTCGTAGCTCTCCTTGTTCTATTATTCTGCCGACTTTGTTAAGAAAGAAAGCAAAAGACTGTGAATGACAAACAGAAAACGTACTGAGTGATAAATCTAAATGTGTTCATAGCAGATCCTGACAATTCCTACGTGCAGTAACCCCAGCACTTTTCGTGTGAACTTTTCCTTAAACCCTGCTGAGACAGGTAGTTGAGAATTGCCCAGTAAATGTGATAATAGGAGTTGGTAGTATATTTTTCTAGTATCTAAATTACGTTCTCGATTCACGATTAGAGGCGTGCTGCAAGGTGTCACTCTACATGCAGCTTATCAAATCTAAGTATGACGTATTATCAATGGAAATGTCGTGCACATACACCTCAACAATCCTATAAATTAATGGCTTTATTTGTAAACCTGGCATTAGCTGCACTAGAGATCTCCTCACTGAGAAATATCTTTTCACATACGTTTTGCACACGATCGCTCACTTTGAAAGGATAGAAGTTAGATGTCCTAAAAGAGAGGCGAGCTACGGCTTTCAGTGCTCTGGACGCCGTGGATCTCTGTTCCTGTATTTGACCACATTGTCTGTATCATGCCGCACCGTTAATCGTCGAGTAATTCAAGCGGACACCAGAGGCAATTATCCTTTTTTACTAGTACGTGCAAGAGTAGAAGAGTGAGTTCTTCTTCTTGTGAAGACTTGTTGAGCGTCATATCTTCCCTCTAGTTTTTCGTGAAGAAATTGGATCATTTAGTATGTAATATCCGTGCAATGCCTTTAACATCTCGAGAAATCCATTCGGTAACAGTTCTCGTTCATCGGTTATCCTTAGAACCTAATACTTGTTCGATCCTTCTTATTTTCGATGGCCTAGCGTGTTCATTGAAATCTTTGACTTTCACTCGCTGCGTGCCCTTTTCTCATCTGTGAAACACATGCGACTCTTCTGAGATGGACCTTTCGACCGCACATTCAATAACGTCTACTGATTCTTTATCCTGCTTACGGGTCTACTAGGTTCTTCAAGTACGTCAAAACAGGGATAATCGTTCAGTCAAAGGGTGGTCGCCGAGTAGAATATTCTTTTTCCTCTTCCCTAATTCCCACTTCCCTAATTTCTCGCTTCTTATTACTCAACTCTGAAGCTAAATTGTGCATCAGATTGACTTCTGCGCCTGAACAGGCGTAACTGGAGAATTCGGAGATAATCGTGACTTGGGCATGGATAGAGCACTCAGAATCAATCCAATCCTTATGAGCATCGTTTTCATGTGATTCTGTTAGAACCTAATAATTTCACAAGACTAGCCAAAAACGACCAACATGGGTTTCGCTTGGCTGGTGCTTGGTCTTACAAGAACTATCTCATTAGCGAAATCAAGATATTGCAACTGTCGACCGTCGATTTACATCCCATGCTGTTTCATTCTGATGTTTTCATGAGTTTCTAGAGCGTGGCAATGAATAATCAACAAGATGGTGTCGCCTTCTATAAGCCCCTCTTACGCCATTATAGAATGATTATCTGTCGGTTGTAGATCTTCATATAACTCAATAAGAATCATTACGTGGCAAGCAGGAAAACCCTGATTGTTTAAAGCATTTATAACTGCTTGTGTTCTGACTGAATTAAACGCTTTATTCTAATTGATAAAAAAAAGTCTCTTGGACTTCACATCAATGAATGTTGTTGTCGTGTGTATATGGTCTGCAGTTTTGATTTTCAAAAGGTTGCCGTTCGCAATGTTGCCGTTCTTTCAGTGTTCTGGCAGTCCTGCTTAGGGTGACTCAAGTGAAGAGTTTTAGACAACAGACAATAAGCAGATTGGAAGACAGCTGCCAACGCCTTAGAGGCCTCCCTTCCAAATAACAACTCGGTTGTAGCAGTTTTTTACTGGTTAGGAACCTCGAAATCTGACAGTTAACGAGTGAAGAGCCGAGTCAAAATGTTGATGAGAAGTGGCGGAAGGTTGTTTAGTTGATCAGATCATACAGTGTCTAAATAGTGTTGTTCGCTTCTTCAACAACGTATTTACATGTCGGATCTCTGTGGGATGAACCGTTGTAACGAGAAATTCATCCTTATTTATTTTAGAAGACGGTCGAGGACGTGGCTATTGACGAGATCTAAGTAACTACCGTGGGTAATTACCTCTGTAGCTTTTTTGGGAGCTACAAGTGTACCGTCAGTTGTCGTCAGCTGCCTTCAGCGTCTGTGATCAAAAGTAGATGTAGCAGCTGAAGTGTTTTTGGGCACAAACAATTGTTGATGACTGTAATACTCTCGACTTTTACAATGCAACGTTGAAATTTTCGATGAGCCGATCGTCATCTACATAGATGCTATTTATGGCAGAGCCTTTCCCAAAAACGGCTTATAATTTCAATAAACATCTATTTGTGGTACTTTTGACATTTCCTAGCCTGAACTTAGGGGCTTTCTCTTTTCTTTCACGAAAACGGAATATTGGCGAAGGAGACGACAATCTGATCCCGAGTGGAATTTTAGAGCAACAGCGGTATCGATTAGGCAATCTCCGTTTTTTTTCAAAATTTGATCCATTTCGTTATGATACTCTCCACTAGAGACTCCCACGTCAACCGCTGAGAGTGGGGTCTTTGGGTTCATGAGTTACCATGGATGGCATTAGACGTCATGATAAATTCAGACAGGCTTTCACACTGTTCGTTCTTTTCTAGTCCCGTGGTACCCAATGTGACGCTCTTCAGGTGTTCTTCTAGGTTTAATCTTCTCGTTAAGACCTCTGATGATGACCTTTGAAAATTTCTGTTCATATCTTAGAATCTTTTTGAGTCCATATAGAAAACTTTGACTTTGTTTTTGTTAGATCCTGACATTGGTGTGAACAATGAAGATAGTTGAAGATGTGAGAAATCATTGCTCATGATCAAATCGGCATTAATTCACATTGGTTAAACCGGCATCAACATTGTTTTAGCCGTAATAGTTCAATCTGGGTTGTGAGTTGATTTAATGAATCGGTGTTCATGGGCAAACTTTCTTTCAAGAGAACACCAACGCCGCCGATACCTCTACTATCACATGTTCCAAGAAACAGTTCTTTTCTGATGTCACAGAAGCGTCAAATAGTGGCGTATTCTCGCCACGCCAGGCCGATGATGCGCATTTTATCTTTCTACATGAATTTAAGGCCTCCTATGAAGGACTCACATGCGACTGTGCGTGGATTATAGGTATAGATCTTCAAATTAGTACGCTGCGATTTTGGCAGCCTAGACTGGCTTTGAGGTTTTGACAGTCTCTTCTTGCTCGTCCTTCTTGGTTTGTCGTTTTGGGGGTTTTTTCAAGTTCACGAGATTGAGACTCGTTTTCTCTACCGCTTTTTGATTTCATACTCAACTAATAGTTTGCTGAGCTGTGAACGTGAGGATTGGGTACCCACGAGTAGCTTGCATGTCAGCGGAGTTCAGGGAGGAGCTTATTTATTGGAGGCAACTTCTAAATGTCTTCCAAGTACTCCCCGACCAGTTGATTGCAGACTTTTGGCCAATAGACTTTTAGAAGAGAAAGCATGTCAAGTTGGCCCTGCAGAAACGGGCAGCCGAACCCTAAAATCCATGTACTATTAATAAAGTGAATGGTAATTTTTGGCCGTGTTTGATTTTCCTGTCCACCACCTGCGTACGCGCCACGTGCTCCCTCGACTAATCCTGCAGAGATTTCTCTATGAAAATATATGACCATATACACGAAGAAATCCTATAAGGAATTATGCAACAAAGAGCTGGATGTAGTATTTCTTAGAAAATGATAGAGATGAGTCTAATAGTAGTTTGCAGCGTTTTCATCAGAAAATTGATTAAACTGTAGTTAATTTTTTATAGTTTTCAAGGGAGACCTCTTATATTAGCAAAAATGTGCTGCTTCTATTGACTTTGCTGTGGAACCGCATTTTGATTAGCATAAACAGGTTTCTGTACATAAAAACGTATTTAATACAAGTTGAGGAATGATTAAGTAGAAAGTATACAAGCAGTTATCTTGAGGAAGGTAGGAAGTGGAGTTGGTGGAGCTGCACGATCATCATATTAGGATAGCTGCTTTGTTAAGAACTAAATAAGACTTAGCATGTAAGCTAAGGATAGTAAATATGATTTTATAAGGGGTACGGTGCAGGTATATTGTAAACAGCTGCAGTATATGGACCTTGATTTCCTGATTGTTTCCAAGATGACATTTTATCCCACAACTCGGTGAGGTAAATGACTGAACAAAGCACTGCAGTTAAAACACTTGTCCCTTCACTGTCACCGATTATTAAAAACAAGGAACCGACGTTTACAATGCTTTTAGGAGCTGTTAACACAGACATTGTTGACCGTGTGTGAAACTGCAAAGGTTTTGTATGCGATTAGATGTAAACTGCGGGGAGAAGTGCTCTGTATTACCAAGTAAATGATGCGGTTGTTGAAGAAGTCATCCTCGTTAAAATTTTACATGCACATTTTGCAAATGTGATTGTTCTTCGCTGCTAGCTCGATCGCTGCGAATCGTTTGAATGAAATTTGCTTATATAAAAATTTATCGCGTAGTAGTTTTTCTAGCACTTTACTAACAATGTAAGTATCAGCAATTAGGAACTATCCTGTTACAATTCTACACACCGATGTTCTCAAGCCATTACAGTAGCATCATTTTGCTTATGAGGTTGAAGTGAGGATCACACGCCATCAAGGAGTGAGCTAGGAAAGGCTTCTAAGCCCAGAGTGTTCTCTTTGACAATGTTTCATATTGACAAACGATGACGACCATGTGATGTTAACTGAGGCGCCACCTTGGAAGTTGACTGTAACTTTGGGAACGAACTTAGCATCACAGTTTATGACCACACTACAGGAAGGTGCTAAATGTGAAAAAAAACAAATTGGTACTACATAAAATCGAATGACCGCCAGGTGGTTGGTGACATTGATCAGTAAAATGACCTTTTCAACAGCCTGATTTTCAAAGGCAAGGCATTTTCCTGGAAGATCTTCCAAAATCAGTCCATTGTTAGAACAGTCTTCAAGAATTTTGTTACTTCTATAACTGATAGCTTCTTTTGTCCGTTTCGTTGATTAAGTATGCTTTTAAAGAGAGAAAAACTGTGTTATGTTCGGGATCAACTGCAGCTTGAATAATATCTATCTTCTCTTCTATGTTCACATTGAATTAGATCGATCATCATTGTCTGCTTGTCTTGTGTCTACTGCTAAATATGGATTTCAAAATACCTGCATTTTGATGTTTCTAGATTTTCATAATGCTACTTCCGAGCCTCTCCGGATCTAAAGGCTCTCCTTCAAATGTGGTTTTCCAATAGACTCAATTCCTATCGCTTGATGACTTGAGTGATTCGTGGCTACCTTTATTCATATCAAGAGACTCGATAGTCACCGTAATCACAGATTTTCTACTTGCCCAACTTTTTGTATAATTTCACACTGGAAGTGATTTTCACTCTATCCATTCCATCTACTCCGAATGGTGACATGAGCGCGTGCTGAGTTACAACTGCCAGTCTGTCAAATGTACTTATACCATGCTTTTCAGTTCACTTGGCTAATATTGATGCTTAGCCCGTCTTTACCTCACTCACCTCTCCTCGCTCCCCATCCCCCTAAAAATAAAATTCGCTGAGTAAATCCAGCTTCTTAATATATATAAGGGCATTAGGTTGGTGATTGTCATTGTGCAGTTTCAAGGGGTGATTTAGTGCAACGTTAGCGTTGCTATTCAACACGGTTAGCAAATTTCGAATGCCTACGATTTATACTTAATAATTTCAAAGTCATTCCATGATATCATATTTTTAGCCTTCGAGCCTTAGGTTAACCATCTATCGATGTAGAACACTTTGGTATTTCCAGTATTTCTGCTGTTTCATAATACGTTGGCAAAAATTTTTGCGCCGAAAGTAACATGGATAAATTGGTGATAGTACTTTATAGTGGTCTTTGGTCTCATAAACCTATATGAGTTTCAAATAAATAAACAGATTGAACAAGGAAAGTTTTTTATAAAATTTCTGCAAGCTGTTCAGGCCGTTATACAAGTATGAGTGGTGATCATCACAGGCTTGGAGTTGCGATCTCGAAGACGTGGCTCAGACACTTGTGGAACGCTGCCCTTCCTTACCACAACCACAACCTACGGACTTGAGGAATTTTCATTTTTAGGTACAAAAGAAAATGCTCAGATTGAAACTGCTATCAAAATAGTACTCTTTTTCCTGCAAAGTACGTTTGCTCGTATCTCGGTAATCTTATGATTAACAGTATTATTTATGCTGTGGGTAACTGTGTTTCATTGAACATTCTTCTATTGTTCACGGATATTTCAGGTCAAAATATGACTCTATACAAGTTTTGCAAGAGCATACTAGCTACAAATGATTTACTTGTAGAAGTGATGAGCGTGGGAACATTCTCTTGCATTCATTTGGATTGCCCAATGATGAAATTTTCCAAAAGTGTTTGTGCATCTTCTATGAAAACTTTTTATACACTGTATGATGTCAATAAATGTAAAATTTTCTTATAGGGCATTGTGAAACTGCTGATCGCAGGCTTTGTAACATTCATCAATATTCTTAAACAAGAACTGAATAATGAAACTAGTAGCCAGATCTCTACGGAAGTGCGGACCAACACATATTTACTGCAAGACAGCGGCGTGCGACAAGGGTCGAAAGCGACCCTTGTCGTTGCCAACGTCTTAAGAGAGATTGGGCCTGTATTACGGTAGCACATCCGCCGTATAGCGCTCATATTGCTCCATTGGATTATCATCTCCACTGCGTCCTGAAGCAGCATTTGCGAGAGAAAAATTTCTAAGACTACAACCAGCGCAAATTGACTACACCGATCTCTTGATCGGCAGCCCCATTCTTTCTGAGAAAAGACATTCAATCGTTGCCGGTAGATGATTTCATACTATTGATCATGAAGCTGACTATATTGTTGATTGATTGATCCTTCAAATCGATATTGGTAATTTTCCGCTATCCGCATTCTGTTACAGCCTCTTGGGAAAAACGCGCTTTCTAGTTTTTCATACATAATCAATAATCATTCGACAGCTCAAATCTCAGAAATTCTAGTGCTTTACGTGGTTTTTGGAAGGAACTTCTTATTGCGCAATAGCAGTAAAGATAAATTTCGTTTCACACTCGGACATTTTTTGTTGGAAAGAGACTTTCTCCTAGACTTTCTAGTAATCATTTGATTGTTTCAATGGCGAAATTTGCATTTGGTTTTTGAAAAGGATCTCACTGTGTGATGCAATACCCAGCAGTAAAATGGGTCGCGCACTTGGCGCGCATCCTTTGCTCCTGATGTGTGAACGAAATTTCGCAACACTGGCGTCGAGGTACAGCGCTTTTGCAACATAACGACGATTTGATCGCACAAATTCACATGATTCTGAAGCTAAGTGTACAAACTTCGTCTTATTGTTCTGTAAGCTTAGGCTTTTCATTCTCGTTCCATATTTGTAGATAAATCCGCTAAGAAGCCTATGCGCAAGCCGCATAAGCCTAAGTCTCCTAAACCTGTATACGAAAAGCATGTGAACGTGTAGAAGAGGTCTCAACGTACCTGGTGATATGTCTCATCTAAAGTTCCTCCGAAAGGAGAAAAAATCCAGGTTTACTAACAAAAATCTCACGCCACATGTGAGTCGAGCTGCTCAATTAGTCACAAGAAATGGGCACCGAATACTCAATCTACCCAATCTACCTTTGGTTGCTATGGCAAGCTTAGAAGTGCTATACCGAGTGCACATGTTATCGTTGAGATTTGATCTGTTGAATACTTGCTTTCAATCAGCTTCCCGACGCGATTCAGCTAAAAGACTCTCATGAAAAACATTATGCGAGAACACAAAAATCGGTTTTACACGAATCGATAATGAGAAGTCGCAACCGCCGATTCATTCTTTGCGTCATCCTGTTAAGATTGCAACTCCTGTGAACAATTTTTTGGAAGTGTAATTTATGGCCGAGCAGGAAGAAACAAGCAGCAGAATATTGACGGAAAAGCACATATCTTTAATAAGGACAGAATACTCACCTGGCAAATTTTTTCATAAGAAAGCTATCTACAACTCAAAGATAACATCAGTATCGATGAGCGATTTCCAGTCAAAAGTGACAAGATACAGATACAGTGCCAAAGAGCTTTGCATCTCTTCTAGAAGTTATCACGATCTATCTCCAGAATTATTCAACATTCCCGGCTGGTAAGTTCGCCCTGCGGCAGATAAGGTGTCACTAAAGAATGTAATGCAGGAACTTCCAATCACCATCAATACCGGCTAAACATTTTACTTGTTGCGTTGCTTCGAGTTTCTAGGAAAGAACATACATGCGATTTTCAACAGCGCTGTTCAGGGAAAAACTACTAAGGCGGAAATATTTCTTCAACATCAGCCATGCCTCAATTTCTACTTAGCGTGATTTCCAGATGGAATAAATATCTATCACGTCTCATTAGGACATTTGCCCTTCGGCTACCCGTATTATCAACAACATCCAAGATAACACTATTTGAATAATAACACCTGCTGATGAAGGACTGTTTACACCTTGAGGCATAAGGGAATTTCAAGGCGGTGCACGGCAGCAGACTAAACGCTTTCAGTGTCAGTTTGTACCACAAAATATAAAAAAGTTCATTAATTAACTAACTGAGTTCAAATGTAAGATGAATTTGTGTCTGTATCAAAATCACTATTAATCTCATAACAATACACGATATTTACCCATAACACTGCTGTGTTAGCCGACACCAATGTCGGCTTAGTCTTAGTCCTTAACAGCTCTTGTCTACCGAATACCGCAACGATGCAAAAACGTGTTTAATCCATTTTGACAATCTAGCGTATGTAGCTATGTCATTTTCTGCTATTTGATCGCCTCAGATTATTTCTCATCTGTTCTTGACAATAAGTAAAGCACCATCTTGCAGCACTCAGCGTATGAAAAGGAGTTTATTCTTTTCATTTTGGCTGATTCACGAGCAGGTTTCCAAAGCTTTCGGAATAATAAGAAATGGCTTTGATGTCGAGGTGATGGAAGCAACGTCGACTTTTGGAAAGTTTTTCAGTACATACGGCATGTGTTTTCAGTACAGGGCTACAAAAATTGCTTTCCGATATCTGAACAATTACCCTACACGTCAATGCTACACGTCGTGATTGAGATTACACTGGCTCAATGCTGTAATACTAAGAAAAGAAGAACTTACGGAGAATCGAGAAACCTAAAAGTTATTCCAACTCTGCTGAATGTCAAAAAGTTCGGTCGTCATCCTACCGTCGTCTACTCTCTGTAAGCCTGCCACTGTAGGACTAAACGATATGTCAAATTCATCAAACAGTTTTTAAACTTTTAGTAAAGGCAGCCTATGCTTATTCTCTGGGGCTTCCATCAGTTTTTAATTAATTTCATTTTCTTCGATGCAACATTAAGGAAAATGTCACATTCGTGTGTTGAAATCGAGTGCGACTTGACCAGTAATCTCACTTCAGTCTCACATCCAAAAGTTGCTTGTCTGAGGCTTTGACTTCGTTTGCAATCTAGAAATAGCGTACTATGTTCACTGTTTGATTGTTATATGTATCAACTCTGAAAACTGAAAGAAAATTTGTATTCTTCAATAGGAAATTTTCTCGAAAGGCACTGTGAATAGTGGAGCGACCGGCTGATGATGATGAATAGATAGAATCCTTGGCTAATTTGTCACGCTCAGTTATTTGATAGCCATAGTCTTCGTGAATTCCATGGCCCTTATCTTGTGTGCCAAGCAAAACTGTATTCTCTTCCAAAGCGCGAGATGAGTGCCTGGAGACTTTCTGTTGACGATATTAATATGAGAATAACAAGCCTTTTCCTGATTTACCTCAGACGCTATTCAATCAAAATATATTCATTAATAGAGTACAAGGTTGCTGTCGCGTATAAAGAGTTAAACTGCTGATAGTTATTGCGCTGCTCACAGGATGAACCATGCAACGCTTCTATTTATCTATGGCACGGTGAGCGAATGTTTGTATGCTGGCGATTTATTATGTGTACAAATATAACACCGTCGTTTTTCTAGAAAAAGCTATGTAGTTTTTTTTGCTCGAAATTGCTTTAAAAACACTATTCATCCATATGTTTTTTATATGCAGAATAGTTGATGTGGCGGTTTCTTTAGAACTTTGAAGATGACAACATTTGTATCCAGAAATCCTCTTATTTTAAATTTGTTGATTTGTAATTTGAATTCGGTATTTCAGGTGGTAAGCTGAGCACAATGTCGGGGAATCAAAGCGGGTAAGCTAAAACATCCTAAAATCTCCCACGCCAGCTCTTTAATGACGTTTTCGATCGGTTTCGAAACATGAAGTCGAGCGTGATCATGAAGCAAACTTGCCATATTCGTGCCGTTCCTGGTTTTTCATACGATTTTTACAGCAAATTTGCATGGTCTCGGTATCGCTCAACTGCGCATTTTCTTGTGAATATTTTAGTGTACAACTTGCCTGTATTTTCTTTAACGTGGAGCTTGTTTTAAGCTCCATTAATCTTAAGCACCGCTTCACTAGCAGTTTCCACTTACGCGCTATTCGTGCATGAGTAGCAAGCGAAATTGTTCCCAGACAGCTCCATTTTAGAGCAAGTATAAGCAAGTTGTATGCCAAACCGTTTGCAAGAAAATGGGCAATTGAACGATGCCAAAATCAAGCAATTTCAATTACTTTTCGTTAACAAATCTGCAAAATAATGTTTCCGCAAATGGCGCTTTTTCGCGTACAAAACCAGTCATTTTCAAAGTCTTATGAAAACCACCATGTAAATTATTTTATGAGCGAATTACATATAAATTTATAGCGTTCCTAAGGCACTTCTGCGCAAACGCAAATTGATTTGCATTTTCTATTTTCACTACTGTTACAAGAAAAAAAGAAAGGCGAAGTCATACTTGTACATTTGAAAACACCTAACATTATCGAGCTCTATTCAATGATATTTTAGCTAATGAGCTTGGACTCTGTCAGTTCTCGATACGAACCACGTATGTGTTTATTGATATTTTTATTATTGTTCTTTTACCTGTAAAGTAGTATGTAATACAGCATTTCATATTGATGATGTACTGCTTAGTTTTCAAATTCAGCCTTTGGATGTCCACAACAATACACGCTAAATGATCAAAATAGAACAGAAGCTCTCAATCTGATCAACCAGATACGTTCAAGTGTTGCCCTTGGTACATTTCAGGGACAAACCTTTCTTCCGCCAGCAAGTGACATGAACAAATTGGTAGATTTTAACTTTGTTCCACTTTAAAACCTCAACGCGTACTAAAATAAAATTCAGGCAACATTTACGAGAAATTTTACATCTATATGTACATAATCCATGTAAACACAACGCCGAATGTGTGCCTGGTATTACAGCAATGGAACTGTGATCTGGAGAAAATAGCTCAGGATATTGTAGCGAACTGCCCTCCACAGACACCTCAGTCACCATTGGCCTTCGGAAAGAATTATCGCTTGTGAGTTTGATAGAATACCACTTACGGAGTTTTATGAGTAGACTTTTACTTTTGGCATCGACATCAACGATATCTTTGCATCACTCAGTCAAAAAGTTTTATGAAAATCCTTAGTCGATCTGCGTTTCACTACCTTCAGAGTATTGCACTGCCAGGTGAAAGTTAGTTCAATATCAACTGCTACATGATGAATTCACCTCATAAAAATGAATCATTATTTCAGTCAATCAACAGTGATCGTGCCTGAAAGGACAGTGCTACTGTGTCGTTATTGTGGTACTTCTCTCCACTAAATATGTTGATGCAACCACGAAGAACAACATAACAAAAAAAAAAAATCGCACTTGACATTACGCTTGAACTAGAACGAATAAGAAGGTGAAAACGCCGAAGGGTCGACGGAATAAAAAATTTGATAATACTCTCATTAGAAATCACGCAGAACTTGAGTGGTTTTCCTTCAGAGCATCCTTACCTTAGCCAGTCAATTATGTCACATTACGATTCAAATTTGCACCCATTATGCAATCAGTAGTCGAAAACAAACTTTCTAACAGTGTTGGAATCGTAGCTTACATCTTGAAAATTCAGTTTTGGACCAGTATCGTCAACCTTCGATCGAAGATTTCCGGTTCAAAGCGCTATCCTGCTTTGGGCAGATATTTCGGGTGTGGCTTGGCCGGCTGGCAATGTCTATGATGGCAAACCGGCGTTATTTGAATTTTCTAACGTACGTTGGCTTTATAACCGTAGGACTCGACTGCTATCATAAAGAAGAAAGCTTTGCAATCTTCTTTTTAGATGATTCTTGCGAACACACTTTCCGTCGGTTGCTCTGGAGTTATGTGCACCGGCACTTCTGCTGCCGCATGCATCTTCTCGTCACCGTAAGTAATAGAGAGCACATAGCATAAAAATTCTTCTAACCTTTTGGGTATGGCGTGATATTTTATAGCGTACTGCGCGGCATCGCGTCTAGCTCAGATACTGTAGTGAAG
This sequence comes from Parelaphostrongylus tenuis, assembly GCA_019055375.1. NCBI lineage: Eukaryota > Metazoa > Nematoda > Chromadorea > Rhabditida > Metastrongylidae > Parelaphostrongylus > Parelaphostrongylus tenuis. The sequence continues at coordinate 17,916 of JAHQIW010007096.1, read as the reverse complement.
ACGTCGCGTCTCCGTGCTAATTTATATTAGCGCGTCGCAGAGGAAATAAAGATATTTGTCAGGTAAATTGAGATTCTAAGACGGCATTATCATCAATAAGCGGCAAAATATCACAGAGGAGACTCTTAAAGATGATACTAGTAAAAAAATGCCCACTTGCCTAGAGAATTCTATAATTCAACAAGAAAACCACATTATTCAAAAAGGAACATATCACCAGATGTTGAATAACATTCATTTTTTTTTCAATCTACGTTTTCAGTCATTCGCTAGCTTGAGAAATGTCGGTTTCAAAGCACAGCGCAGCTTCTCGAAAGACTTTCATAGTTCGTAGAGAACTCATAGAGTTATTCAGTCATCATGAAAACGCTATCAATAATTCCAAAAAAGAATGTTTTCAGCCTAAACGAGGTTGGTACGCCAGGGCCATACACCGGTGTTTCGAAGGTTTCGGCCTCCTCGTTAGTGACCCTCGCCCCACATTAAGCCTCCGAAAAAAAAGCCTTGCTACAGTGCAGAGCTTAATGTGGGCGGGGGTCACTGACGAGGTGCTATCAATAATGTTTCAGAAACGTGTATATCGGCAGACAAATCTACGTGTCTGGAGCTCCATGTCAAATCGACGCACAGTGTATGGCATTCAGCCCTTCTTATTGCGAAAACGGATTGTGCGTCAACGCTGCAAGATCACCAGCAACAACGACTACCCCCAGAAAGAAAAGTACTGATTGCCCAAGCACAGCGTTCAGTTCCACCTTCAGAGAAGTCGTCCTAGGAATGCATAATAATTTCAGGTAATTCCAGAAAAAAGATTTGCGTTATTATGCCAAAGATGTTTTGAATCTTAATCCGGCCGTTTCACAATGTAGTACATGATTTTGAAGGTTTTTTTCAAGTGGAAATATCACCGATATTTGCAATGATTATATTTATTAATGAGTGGTTAATAGTCACCATATTGTTATTTGCTGCAAGAAAGAAATTGCACCTGTTCAGATCACTTGTCGCCAGAGGTTTAGCAAAAAACGGTGAATATGTAAATGAGAACGCAGCACCGGCCTCACGAATGGACTTGATGGTAAAGTTTCGCGGTTCATCCGTTGAGGCGTTCCATCCACACTTACCTTGTGACGCTCGTGGTCATTTAGGAGTATGACTGTCTCGCAGAGCAGTATGCACTTAATCACGTGCTACTATGTAATAAACAACAATCACCGCCGCTTGCTCGAGCCGGCTACAGTGAAAATATTCATGTTCTTGCAACGACTGCGACTGACTTGCTGGGTGCGATCCAGAATGTGAGTAACGAAAATCGTTCCTAGTATTCTTTAAGAGCATTATGGTTCATTACACAAAAATGTTTGGAACATCCTTTAATCTCTACTAAATCAGGCGATTGCATCGTTTACAAATGAACTCGGAACTAATGGCATTCCTTCTCACATGGTATTGGCTCCTGAAGTGGTTCAGCGCACTCAGAGAAACGTGACAAGGGTCACCAAGGTTTGCGTAATCACTTGAACCACTCAAATTTTACATGCCGTTAAGTCATATGGGCTATTTCAGGTTCTCTGGGCAAGCAATAGATACGTGGCCTGTGCAACTCATTTGTGCAATGGATTTTACCTTACTTCTTGCTTGTACAAAGATCCGTAAGTTCATGAAAGCTTGATGGCTCTATGAAACCTCAGAGGACACTATATTTTGTTTCAGAGTGAACGTTGTTGGACAGAGCATTATCCTATCGGTCCTATGTGCAGCGCTTGTCCTACTGGTCCCAACAATTGCAATCCTTCTGTTGGACTATGTTCTTATTGAAAATGCACAAGTGCATTTGTTCAGTTTTAAATAAAGAACATGTCTAGTCCTTGCGTATGTGGAAACCTGCATGTTAATTGATTAGTTTTAAAAGATTTTGAACAGCTGAATCTTTCATTTATTCGAGAATTCAACCTATATGTAAGATTTTTTTGAAGAGACAGTATATTATACTGTGAGATAAAGAAACGTCAACATCAGAGATGTCATATAATCATTACCAGTCACCTTCTCGTCTATTGCATGGAATCCAACATTTATCAAAATCGATATTTCCACGCACCTCTCGTCTAAAAAGCTCCAAACTTTCCATGTGGTAGATTATCTTTAGAGTCTCAAAATGCATAGTCTGAGAGAATGTTTAGAGCCTATTCGAGGTTGACATATCACGGACCTACGTACGTTTCTGCCGTCTCGCCCTCTTTATCAGGGCCACACGCCCCATTAGTAACCCCTATTGAAAATAGGGATAGGGAAAACATGTTACGTCAAGAGAACGTGAAATATGGTTTAACCATTTTCAGTCAATGACCTACGGAGGTAATCCATTAAATAGACATTCACTTTATTATAGAATGTACAAATGCAGTCAATTAAAAGGCAATGTTTATTTGCTTGATAACAGCCGTAAGCTATTGACTGAGAAATGGTAAAGACCATCACTTCACGCTGTCTTCACTCAACATGTTTCACCGCCTCTACTATCAGTGAGTAAGGGGACTTGTAAATCTGATAAGACGAAAGCCGTCGAAACGTACGTGAAGCGCGAGATGCCAGACCTCGAAAAATCTTCAAAAATTCCCATGACCGACTATCAGTTGACCTCGGCATTGATTGAATATCTCCTTGATTTCCTTATTCGGCAAATACGCAATTGTTAATTAGAAGATTTATTCGGTAAAGACAAACAGTACAATGAACTTGATTGTGACGGCTGACATATTGAAATTTGAGCATGGTCTACAGAAAACACTCCAAAAGAAAGATATAATAAATTTGGCGATATCCTTCAAGAGCAATCGAGTGTACAACACTGCCCGTTCGATATTTTATCACTTATCGACACGTGTAAAATGTTCGTCGTCAATTCTTCTATTAGGGGGTTCTCACCCGAGAGAATTTCCTAAGACGAAAGGCACTGTGCAGCTGTCAAAAGTGCAAGACTCGAAACATGTGCTTTGCACTGCATAAGTGCCTACAACAGACCACATGCATGACACAAAAATAACAATTCGGCATATTGAAATTTGAACGTGATTTAAAGAAAACACTCGAAACAAAAGGTAGTTTTATTTGACAGTACTTAATGATGGTAAGCCTTCATTTATAGGTTGCTTCGCAGATACACGAGGTGGACAAGTACTTCAAATTGCCGAATGAACAACAAAGTATATTGACTTCACAAGAAAAACTTTGAGAGAACTGTCTTCAATTTTCGAACGTTCAAGTGCATCCCTTCGAGAAAGCTACGTTACAAAAATGTACCGAAAGTCACGCACTATAAGCAAACTAAAGAACTGCTTTTTTTGTCGTCTCTGACACAAACAAAAACAGTTCTACGAAATAGGTACCAAATGACTACACATATTTACATTTGAGAAGAGGAGAGAAAGGAGCCACTAAACTGTGAACGATAAATAACCATTTCAAATGACCGCGAAGGAGCGCTACCGAGATCACGTCCCATAGAGCAAAACTCAGCATTTTGAAACTGGTACTTTTCAGTTATGAGAGGACAAATGAAAAGCCAATCTCACTCGCTGGAGAGGAACTTTTCACGGCAGAGTTAGTAACCATTCGAAAGCTGACACTTGAGGATAACCCCACATCGCCGGTTTTTCAAGCACCCCTTTATAACACCGCAACATTCAACCGTAACATTTAACATATATTACTGTAACATTCAAGGAGCACATGCGGCGCAGTAGTTAGAGGTGCCCTGCGTCGCACGCGAGGTCAATTGTTCGATCTCGAGCTCATGGCTCCACCAAGCCATCCATCCCTCCGGGGTCGGTAAATTGGTAGCAGACAGGTCTCAGACTTGTCTTGGAGGATAAGCAGCACTGACTCGCTTCAGCGGGAGGCCACCGCGAGTTATTGTAAAGGTCCAGATATGCATTCAATCACCTCAAACGAAGTTAAATATTGAAGTCGAATGAATGGCGCATCCCTCAGGGATTGATTAACGCCGAGAGCTTTATCCTTTTATCCTTTGCTGTAACATTCAAAATAAAATCATGTTTCATAAGATCATGTTTTTTCTTTTATCGCGTTTTACTGGACAAAACTCCTTCCTTAGAGTTCCAGACATTCAAAATATAACACAAGCTTGAAAGAATTCAATAAGTGTATGCTTTTGAAAAGCCTTTTTGATCTCTTGATCTTCTCTGGTCTTTAATTTGTGCTTTAAACCTTGCCAGACAGAGCTCTTTCATTAGACTATTGTAATTATTGATCGTCTTCCACGTATTGCACATACCCGATATTTGAAGCTGATTTTAGGACAGACATATTTATGGCCAGCGACAAATGCTGACTAAGAGAGAGGCGATCTATCCTCACCTACCTCACGAGATAGGCGACAAGAATGCTCAGTAATAGTCGAATTAAATCCATTTCTAAAGGATGTTATAGTACTAAAAATACAATCGACGCATAGGCTTTCCTTCTTACTAAATATCTTGACAAAAATTTGACTCTTTGCGATTTGAGGTAACAATTGGATGTTTGACCTCATTCGCGGTATAAGATTTTTTAATGAAGTGTTAGTAATCATTCGATAGTATGAGATTCAAGGATGTCAACGTCGTGCTTATTTTCTGGCAAGATCGCTTGTCTGCAGCGTAGCAGTAGAAATACGATCCATTACATACGCGAGTCAGTGTTCTTTGGCCAATTCAAGGAATACGGGTGCATAAGCAAGGAAACTAGCACAATGAGCGACCGATTTTCTCACATGATAGTGCGATATTTATTATTCAGTTAGAAATCGCCTCTGCGCTTGCAAAAGAAAAACTCCAGACTGAACGATTGACTAAGATACCATGCGATTTTCTCTGCACGTTCATGTTTTCTTGCTTCCATCGAAGTTATGGTTGAATTAGGCTGTTGATGAAACATGACTATATTCTAAATTTTGCAGAAACAAAAGGCTCTTTTCAAAGAATCAGGCCATGTACGGTCCTAGCCAGTGATTTGAGCTTTCTAACGATAATTAACACTCCTATGGAAACTGATTGTAAGACGAACGAGGTCGAATATTCATTTGTTCTCTAACCAAATGAACCACAATCTCTCTATCAACATGCTAATCCGTAATATGAAGTGTTTCGGCCATCCAAAATTTTCTATATAACTGCCACAGATGCCGCTGTGAAGTTCAGATAGCCAGACACAAGGATCATCTTTCTACTTTTTGATACTGCAAACTATAATGACTTTTGCACAACTCAAGTTGAGTGCTAGAATCTTCATTTCTTGAGCTGTTGATTGACTACTTGTGGTCTAATGAAGAAAGAGGAAATACTAATTTTTGAATGTAGGAAGTTCAATTTCGCCACAACAAAGTAAATAGTTGATCGCTGCCAACGTTCAAGCAAGGACAGTTTGTTGTTGACTGATTTTAGTTGTATAAATTGTTGATCGTTGATTAATTGATAATACAGTTGAAGTCCTTCCACATGAGTCACTTCCAAAAATTATACATTGTAGGAAATGCGTTCTCGAATACTTTCTTATGATACCGCCGAAAGAAATATGAAAGCAAGGTTGAGAATGCCTTTTATCCCAAAGACGTAGTTTTTGCATTAAATAGGGATTTTAGGACAAATGGGCATTCTTTCTGCTAAAAGTACGCTTACGAAAATTCCTTCAGCGATAATCTTTCTATGCATAGCGACAAAGCTTTGTTAGAGTCAAAGTTTCCTACAGAACTGCCAACAAAAGCCGCTGTGAAGTTCAAACGACGGACTCATTACACCAGAAGCAAAGCGTTGTGTTCTTATCTTCAGCAAAATAAGAGACAAAAATTTTTCCAGAAAACAAATTTGGTATTGAAATTAGCATTTTCTAAGCTGTCGAAGGGCTACAAAAACTTGAAGAAGCTAAGATGAAAATGTCCAATAACAATTAAAAGTGACTTTCTTCTTGTAAGCATGCGTTAATGTCATGGTAACATGAAAAATTTCTGACAAGTAGTTGTTCTTTATGTTGAGATCTCTTTTATCAGAGTTTCCTTTGTGGCACTCTGTCTTTTTGTAAACGATAAAGTTCCTTTAACTATAAGTCTTAGTTATGAGCATCAATAAGCCCATCACGTAGTTCAGTCGACGAGTAAACTAGTTCGAGCGCGAAACGCCTTTTTGCTTTTTTAGCCCTATAAGACCTTCTCAAAAAAAGATTTGGTTGCGGATTTTCCAAAATTTGAGCTTTCGGAAAACTACTAAAAACTCAGCAAAAGTCTATCCACAAACCCCATCCGAGCAACATAGTGAACTGAGTGTGAAACACTCTTTGTTTCCCACTACAAAACGACAAGAGGGCTTCTTGCAATCTTATCACATTATAAGAATTGCCAAGATTCAAAGTCTTGAAAAATTACCAAATGCCTGAGAAAAATTTTTGCTCCAGAAAGAAAGCAATCTGGACAATGTGTACCACCATACGTCGTACCGAACGAGTTTTGAAACATTTATTGCATGATTCGGTATGATATAGTAGACTCTAAGGAAAGCAAAACTGTCGGAACGTCGGTCATCATTTTGAAAATAATCTAGTAATCTAGTGCAAGCTCTAAAAAGGAGGGCTTGTGGGATGTTTTGACTGTTTTAGCCAAAGTTCAGTGTAGCCGTTAATTCGGATCATTACAGATTTACGAAATCGATTCTAGCACATTTGAACCGATGGACGATTGAATAATGCATTTATAGCATTACGACCGGTAGTGGATGTGAAATTTTTGTAAAAAAATGTTCTTCATTCTGGCAACCACCACACTCGAAACGTGATAGGAGTTTCCACTTCTATCTCATAAAAGGAAATTTCCTCATCGTAATGGCTATTCAAATAACACTTTTTTTCCTCAACAATTTCGATTCTAATCAAAGAAGTTTTACCCTTTCAAATCCTAGTCAATAGTCTTTCACGAGAAGTCTCAGATGATAGATATGATGAGCACTAATACACACAACTTCATAGCCTTATGAGTATATGAGAAATGAAATTTCTTTTCGAAATGATTCCACCTAAGTTTTTTGAGTTGAATTCAACAATCACTGAATTGTTCAATATGCAGAGTTACTACCAGCTAACCAAAACGACGTGTCTACCTCTATATTCCTGCTTAAGTGATAAATTTGTGGCGACTAATTGAATAATAACATAGCCTACAACACCTGGATTGTCTTTTTTTTCGAAAGCACTGATATATCATTGTTCAGCACCATTGATTATGCAGCATATAGACTACGTTAACTTCAAATTTTGTTACTTTATGTTCACCATTCCATCGCCAACGATGGAAAACAATCTTCTGCACTTGAAATCAAATAAATTTGAAGGTTTCCCTCCAATATATCTAAACCGTACAAATCGAAATGGGTCTTTTAAAAATCAGAAACAGCCGAGTTTTGCTACGCTGATGAGTAATACTACTTTACAACACAACGCTTCTTTCATTCAGTTGATCGTGCATTTCACGGGTTCGATGGTTCAGTGTGGTGACGCCGACTGTGCTAATGCATCAATCGCAAAGAATTGCAATTGCATGAGCTTATGGCGACAACGTGACCACAGTTCATATAATCAAAAGACAGTCAATCATTGTGTACACTCTGTTTCCGTCTTTATGCACAATTATGATTTTAACAGGGCTTCTTACTGAGCTGAAATGAGAACAAGTCACTAGCTAAGCCTATAGTGCCGCCGTTGAATATTCTGCATCCGTTCTACGGATACCTTTCACTGGTGTTTTTCGCTGTGCCGCACAACATGGTCCTCATAAAATTCATGAATCTTTATTCAGTAACCGATTTTCAGTTCTTATTGTCAAATCTGGCGGAAGAAAAAGTCAAGCAGCTGTGACAAAACAACAAAATTTGGAACGCTTTCCAAATAAATGAAGGCACTCGTAAACTATGTGCTATTCATTTTTGAATAGCTCCAATATTACACTTTCATTTTTCTTCAGTAAGAACACAGGCCAACATCTCCATTGCAACTTGAGCCCATTGGACAAGCACTACACACTGCACCAATGGTGTAAATACTGGCTCCAACAACGTTCACTCTGAATTGGAACAGGAATTGTTCAAATGTTAGTGAAATAGTGAGTTTAGGGTTGAAAAAACTTACGGGTCTCGGTACATGCAAGAAGTGAAGTAAAATCCACTACAAAGATGAGTTGCACAACCCACATATCTGTTAGTACCCCAAAGAACCTGAAATAATTATGTGCTTTGAAGGCTTAACAATACCTACGATTAGGGCCGCTCAAGCAATAATACAAACCTTGCTGACTCTTGTCACCGTTCTCTGCGTGCGCTGAGCAACATGAGGATGTGAACAACATATTTGAAGGAATACCATTCCCTCCAAGTTCATTAGTGAACATTCCGATTGCCTGCAAAGATAGATATCGATTGAAAGGATGAAATGGTAATAGATTGATTTGATTTCGAAACTTAAGGAAATGCAGTCGTCTAGAAAATCATTCACTCATCTGCTTCGATTCCTAAGTACCATAATGACGTCTTTGACGCTTGCTTAAAGACGTTCCTGACTCACATTTTGAATGGCTCCGAGCACGTCCGTCGCAGTCGTTGACAACACATGGACGTTTTCACTGTAACCGGGTCGAGAAGTGGGTGGTGCTGGTTGTCCGTTACACGACAGTATATGATTATGCGCTACTTGCTCTGCATGGCAGTCATATTCCTAAATTGATGAACGGCATCAGCATCAGGATTAGCGGTTTAATTGAAAAAATGCACTACTCTACCATCAGATCCATTCTCGAAGACGGTGGCGCGTTCTCACCTGCGTGTTCAGCGTTTCTTGCAAGACCTCTAGTAACAAGCGATCTAAAGAGGAGAGCTCCTTTTTCTACGAAAGCACATTATTTTCTACTAAATCGTATCTTAAGTGAAAAAGGTGAAAGTTTGCGATTGTCCTATCTTCATGGATAGCTGCAGTATATTTTCTGATCATGTACGAATTAGAGTTAAAAAATCAAGCAGCGCAGATGAATTTTGTAGTTTTATTATCATTGAGTACCTGAAATTGTTACGTAATCCTAGCGCAACTTCTCTGAAAGTCGAACTATATAATGTGCTTGGACAATCAGTGCTCCGTCTTCTTGTAGTCGTTGTCTTTTGTGGTTGTTGGTGTTGTTGTTGATGCTGTTGTTGTGCTGGTGGATGCTGTTGTCGATGTTGTTGCCGATGCGTTGTTGTTGTAGTGGATGCTGTTGTCGATGTTGTTGTCGGCAGTGCTGTTGTGGTTAGTCTTACAGAGTTGACACAAAGCCCATTTTCACAGAAAGCAGGGCTAAATCTATTGCACTGATGGTCATCTTGACATGGAGTTCCGGATATGTAAACTTTTGATCTTCTTCGCACATTGCTGAAATAGCATTGAAAACGTTTTCCTAGATGACATATTGCTTTATAGTACTTACGGTGAAGAAAAGACACATGCCACAGCTGATCTACCTCTGCACTTGTCAGCAGAGCATCCAACAGAGACTGTTTTAGCACGAATTATCTGAGAACAACTGTAGAATTACTACTTCAATGATAACACTGATTTCACGTACATTAGCAAATGGACGCAGTGCTAGATTGCCATTGAAAATATTGCTAGCTGGCCACGCCAGATTTGAAATTGCCGACCACTGTTTCATTGCGGATTGAAGAGGGAATTGCCGTTGATATACTGTCGAAGATGGTCCGAATCTCAATTTCCAATATTCGAAACAAGAAATTTGAACAAAGGAATGATTTGTAGTAATTTTGGTGTAATATTTGCTTTAACTTACAAAAGATAATTCCTCCCGTATTTGCGTCCTATTGGGGGTAGGTTTTTACGACATTTAGCTACTACTTCCTCGGCTAATTTCTCCAATTCGCAGTTCCATGCCTAGAATTTTCTACAATCATGTGGTGGCTTTTGTTTTAATGTCTAATGAAATTTCAATCATGAATGTGCAAAGATTTTACTTACGTAATGCACTGCAACCTGCACACACATTATGTATGAGGCAAGTTTCTAACGTAAAAATTACATGGTGAGCAACTTGCCATTTTATCCATATTGCTTGCCGATGACAAGATGTTTTGTGCTCGGAACTGTCCCAATGCAACCTTTGATCGCATTCGATTAATCAGGTTAAGAGTTTCAGTTCTATTTTGCTCGCTTAACTTCAATCCTTGACATCCAAAAGCTTAAATGAAGTGCTCAATAGATTCTTCAAAGTGTCCAGCATTAAAAACACATGTTCAAAGGCACTTACGCGGTTCAAATGGCCCTCCAGAGAAGACATGATGTAGAAGCTATAATGGAAAATCCATGAGATGACTTCCAAAGCAGAGAAATTACAAAGTTCACCAACCACGCCAAAGAGAACCAGTACTGATGCTGCTTGGGACATAGGTGTATGGTGCTGAACTACTAATTTCCTCTCCTTTTATGCACTACCGGAAGCGTGCTGTTCAATTAGTCAACTCGCTTATGCAGCTGTTAAGCCAAAAATGAAGCAAACTGTTTTTAGTATGTTCAAGTATATTTGCGACGTCTGGCCCATTAATTTGTCCTGTGACGTTTCACAGATTGCAATAACATCTGGAATCGTATTGTTTACTTCCCCATTACAAAAAATTGATGGAGTACCCAAACTGAATGAAAAAACGATGCATTAAAGAACGCCTCATATTCTGCTCAACAAAATTCCTCCTGTTAAATTATTTTAGCTATATAGGCGTGGTAGCAGAAGTAATAACGCGGGAGAATTTTATCTCATAGTTTCAAAAAAGGGAAAAATTATCGTGGTGTGCACTTTTATCCTACAGAGACTTCTGGGTTCTCAGAGCTTTTGTGTGGACGGAGCAGCACAGTGGTTAGTGATACTAGGAAGCATGGTTACATGCAAAGGCTTGCTTCAACTCTTTCCAACACTCTCTTGCAATGATTTGGTTGGACGTCAAGGAACGTTGTAGCTCGACTACCTTCAGGATTGCAAAGAAAATTTTCTCGACTGGCATTCTACGACATTGACAGGGAAGACAAAATCTCCGCAGACAGCAGTCGAAGTAGCACGTGCAGTACTCTAATCTCACTGTGGATGACGAGACGTGTGAACGTACCGGATGCAAGCTGCACTGTGATCCTCACAGTTCATTGTGATGACGGTGTAAAAAAAGCAGCTTTTATTGCAGATGGTAAATTTCATTACAAGATGAGATATGGTAACTCAAAATCGAAGAAAACATCGTTTCTGGATCGCATAGCTCCTACAGATGTTACGTCCTCTCTTTAGGCTCATACGCTCCATTTTATTATTCGGTATTGGGCAGTGTATCTACTTGCATGGCGCCAAAAGTGATGCTAACTATTTTTAGTGCGTTCTCAGTGTAGCTGTAACATCTGGCACACTAGATTATTATGTGACGTTCAATAGATTACAATGACGTCTAATGTCTGGTTCATGTTCATCATTACTAACAATACTTCGAAATATGAGCCTGGTATGGATAAAACAACGATAGATAAAGCATTTCAAGTTCGAGCACTGCAATGCTACATTGATTGATAAACACCATCTTGTTCTGCTAGCCGAACTTCCTGTGCTTTATTTTCTTCAGTACTCGAAGTATAAACCTGGTATGGATAAAATAAAAAGCCTTCTTTCCTGAGCTCTAGAAAAAAAAAGAATTTTATGGAGGTACAATTTTGTTTTGATGTCAGCAAATTTTTTTATTCCAGCACTTCCTCTTGCAATCGATTATATTTATCATAAGCTGAGATATGTAGTTAAAACTGGAAGGGGGAATTATTTTTACAGCCGATGTCTCACAATGCATTTGTGATGATCCAGATTGAGACTCGCTGTCGCACATAATCAGTGTTGATTTAGTGATAGCTAATCATGCTCAGGTCAGCGAGCTTATCTTGTAGCATTGCTGTTCTATTTCTAGTGTGGATAATGAGAAAAGTGCCCAAAAAAAGCTTGAGGTGCGTGAAAAAATCGTATCAAAACCATAATGATCGTTTGTGTGAAAGCTACAGCGTGCATACGATCTCCGATGTGTTAAAAATGTCGCTTCCTTTCGTTAAAGCCATCTATTCCACTCCATGAATTATGTTGGAATTACTTTGTCTAATGTCGGTCACAAGGAAGTAAAACATGGCGCTCTTTGTTCTTGTGATCCATCAAACGTCACGTAATAATCGAATGTTCTACATGCCGCAGCTACACTTGGAATAGACTAAGAACAGTCTACTCAGATTATGGTTAAACAGCTGCCTAAGAGATTTAGCTGATTGACGAACTGTGCGTATTTGATAGTGTTTGTAATGGGAAAATCAGGAGTTTAACACTGAACACCTATGTTCCATGTCTCACTATTCGTCCTCTTCGACGAGGCTGGTAAACTAATTTGTAAGCTTTGGAGTTCGTCTTATAGGCTTAATATTATAGCTTAGCATCATGTCCCGTCCGTTCTGGCTTCCCCGTACATCTGGAGCTCGTGTTTAACATTTTACCTGAAGTATTAGAAATTCTAACAAATGCTCCATTTAAGCCCTTATAAATCAGGACTTGATGATAAGCATCAAAATAAAGCTGGAGTTCAAAGAGAGGCTTTCTATAAACCTCGGCATCAATAACTACTGAATTAATATCTTAGGATTCTTCTCAATCGCATATAGACGATGCGAAGTGGGTTTTACTTGCTGTTACTGTTATTGTTTTTATTATTGTTGAATTTGTCGTCGTTCGATGGTTGACGTTCTAGCGACCTGGTCTTCTTCAGAACCTGGACTATATAACACTAATCTTATAATTTTGGAAGCCAACTTCTTCTCAACCTCGGCATTTTTCAAAACATCGTCCTAAATTAGAGCTGACAACGCGTTTTTTCCATACCGGTGCGTTCAACCACCAACTACATCGACTGAGCTACAGCTCTGCTAGCACTATACACATCTAGTTATTTTGTGCTACCTGTTTTTTAAGAACAATTTCTGCAGGGGTTTGTTATGCGACAAAGTTTTTGCACTGACCATTTTTCCACACATTTAAAATTGAAGTAACGAATACCTTCACCCCAATAGAAGTTAGAAATATCGATAACGATTCGAGCATTCAGAGTTTATGTTTAAGATGATTTATACCACTATAAGTTAAGATTTCATAACTTCGCACAGCTAACTTTTTCACCTTAATCTTTTATTACCCACCAATGGGGGCTGCATTCTTGAAACTGAGACAATGAAGTTCTTCGAACATACTTTTAACATCTTGCTCACCGCACACAAATAATAGTGACGAGAGCTAGCAAAACTTATGTGGGCAGTGGACCATACCAATCACAAGGTGACTAAACTTCCCAGCTTGTGAATTTGTTGCATAAGCTCTGCGTAACTAACAGAATGTTGGCCGTTCATCTGTAATATCTGGGGAATTCTACTTCAACTATTGCATATACGATTATGCATAAGTCATCGAAAATTTGGTTTAAAAAATATGGTAAGTGACTCGTTGTGCTTCAGAGTGGACGCCGTGTAGAGCATTCATCCCACTGATGCGTCAGCAGCACCAATCCAACGGGTCCTACCACGCAATCTAGGTTTTGGGTTGTATTCCTTCTGAAAAAGCGTATAATTTGAGAGCCTTCAAGAAAGAATGGTACGTAATGCAAAACTATTAGCAGCTAATTGTATGAAATTGTAGACAAATTTCTCATTTGGTTTTGTAGCGGAGGATCAGTGGCCGGATGGCATTGATGTTTGGCGTGGTTCGACGCAGGCGTGATCCCCCCACACTACCGGACACTCTCCTACAGTCATTCAACGAACACAGAGAACACCTTAGCTCGGCTACCTACGAAATTGTAAGGAGATCTGCTCAATCAGTATTCTACGACGTTGAAGAAAGTGAAATCTTCAAGTAAGTAGAGGAGGAGAATCGAACGAGAAGTAGAAAGTACTAGAATCGGCACAGAAAAAAGAAACTGTGATATGATTCAGATAGAGTGAAAAAGAAAGTGATATTACAGTACTTCTACCGTTTCCCGGTATATTATTCAGAGCAAGAGCTGCATAAAATCAGTCTTTGCTTCCATTGTGAAAGAAATTTTCAACTGCTGAACGAAACATAACGCTACATGAATAATAAATATATTCAAGTTTTTTCGGTTATAAGAAGACAAAAGAATATTAGACCTTATTCGCTGGATAGGGACTTTTCACAGGAGTCTTAGTAATCACTCGAAAGCTTCAATCTTTGGCTAAAGCTAGACTCAGTTAGTTTACGAAAAAAACCTTTTTATAATGCTATAAAAACCACAATAAATTTATGTTTCACATGCGCATATTTTTCTCCGGACAGGATTTTTGTTTAGCCTATTAGTAATCAATCGATAGCGCGATTTCAGTCATTACAATGCTCTGCATATTTTCTGAAAAGACAGTTTCTTTCAATTCAGCAGGAAAATAAGATGGAATTCGCATGCGCGAGTAGGTGGTCTTTGGCCAATTCACGGGCGCGGGTGGGATAGCAAGTTGGGATGACGCGATGATCGATCGATTTTTCACCGGTTTTATGAGAAGGCAGGCTTTTTTATTCAAAAAGAATGTTTCTCGCCTTGAAAGAGAAACTCCAGATAGAGCGTGAAACTCTGCTACCAAAAGACTTTGAATAACTTTATCTTTCCATAAAAACGGATAAATCAATCATCGTTATGATCATTTTGATGGAATGCAGGGGCTACAACGTCCTAACTACTTCCAACACTAACCTGAGGACATTTAGATGCTACGAGATTTTCCCTACACGTTCGCATGCTCGAATATCGACCGATCATTGTGTCAATCTACCTTGCCGCTTTACCCAGAGGCCCGTGATTTGGCCAAAGATCACTTGCTCGCGCATGGGTTTCAATTTTATTTTCTCTGCTGCACTGTAAAGAATGGATCTTTGCAAAGAATAAACAGCGTTGGAATAAGCGAACCTTACGCTATCGAATGATTGGCAAGAGTTATAAGAAAGAGCTCTGCCTTGCAACGAAAACAAGTGTGTGTAAATCACAAATGTTTTCCTCACACTGAAGGATTTTGTCAAAGACTCTTCCAGAAATCGACTGCGCACGGCGCTGACCAGAATTTGAGCTTTCGAATGATTACTAACAATTCTGCAAAACTTCCTGTCCAGCGAATTAGGACAGATATTCATTCGTCTCCTTGCAAGCGAAGACATCCCATGTTCAGTGTTAAGCGCAGTGTGATGTTAACGTCCTTTTGATTCACCAAAGGGAAAAATTCATGTATCGTTTTATTTCGACTTAGTGCAGCTTATAAAATCAAACGTGCCAATGTCCGCAAAAAAACGCCGCGATTCATAGTATAATTTTTCTTGCACGAATTTTAGCGCTCTAAAGTGCACAAAACTCCTGACCCGTAATCATAATTTTCTATTCATCACTTAATTTTACTATGAAGAGCAGAGTGCGATGTATGGTGTGACTGCAAGAATGTAGAAATCGGAGCAAAGCTTTGGTCTTGATGTCCTTGTCATGAACTCGATCCGTCGCTATGCGTTTCCGACACTGCGCGCGCTCTCATGACTTTAACGAGGCCATCGCTAAATTTGCTTTCAGTCGTGAACCTCAGATAAGAGAAGAAAAATTTGAAATATGAATTATGAAAAATGAAGACCACGATTAGTAATCTTCAGCCTTTTACTATCTTCTTATCACTGCGTAAAGTAAGGAACTACTTTAGAAATCAATGCACGCAAAGCGACTTGCGCGATTTTCGTTTTTGATTGAAGCTTTTTTATTGCAGTTTTGCCAAGAAATTTCGAAATTCTTGCATCACTTTGATAGAGTAAGGTTTTTTCTATTCGCTCATATGCTTTTCGCTTAGAAACATATCTTGATTAGAGAACAACGCTGGTTCACTACGCGATTATACTGAATATAGCATTTGATCAATATCGCATTGTACAGAGGAGATCGCAATAAAAATCTTTATTTTTTATTTTCTTTAGTTCTACACAAGACTCAGGAGTCATCATACTTAGTATAACATAGAAAACAATGAGTAATTTGTCAAAAACAATGACTCATGCTGTGATCGACACGGCTCCGAACGCGCACTCACTATTGTTTCAGTTGTAGCAACGCAATAGAAAGTAGTTTTTGAAAACCAGAACATCAAAATTATTGAAATTTCTGCTATTGCATGGTTACTGGGTGTCTGAATAAAATACTGTGTCCACCAGAGGCTGCTTGATTGTGAAATAAAATTTTATTTCTAGTATTTGAGCAAAGTGTAGAAAACCACTTGCAAAATAAAATACACCGTTCGAATTCTCGAAATTCAAGCTATCGATTGACCACTCAAAGGTAAAAAAGAATGCAAAACACACTTTTTGGTATATGGGTGAAAACAGAGGAAAACTATCTATTATTCTCTGCAATTATGAACATGTACTCTTCCTATACTTTCTCCCTACATACTACAATTACTCCCACGTAGAACTCTGTCAAAGGTGATTAGTTGTAGATGAGGAACCTTCATAGTTTGTGCTTGCAAGAC
This sequence comes from Parelaphostrongylus tenuis, assembly GCA_019055375.1. Classification (NCBI taxonomy): domain Eukaryota; kingdom Metazoa; phylum Nematoda; class Chromadorea; order Rhabditida; family Metastrongylidae; genus Parelaphostrongylus; species Parelaphostrongylus tenuis. The sequence continues at coordinate 1,284 of JAHQIW010007096.1, read as the reverse complement.
AGGCGATACAAATGCATAATAAGGGTTAAAAATTTGTCTTTCTTCACAAGGATGTGGTATTCGCTGAAAAATGAAGAATTTCAGAAGAAGTAGTCGTTTTTATATGAGAAAACCTCTTCAAAAGGTTCATTCGTAAAATTTCATTCTTTATGTAGCGATAAGATACGTCGACGTTTGAAATTAATCCATATTTGCCAATGAACCCACCTAAGCTCAAGCGGCAGGGTGTCATTTTAGGCGCAGAATTGAATCTACTTTTCACTCTTAGCGTTTGTAATGATATTTCAAAAAACCAGTTACATTTTTAGTAGTCCCGGAATTTGGGCTATCTAATGAACAGTAAAATTTATAGGGGATATAGGGGCCTCGAGAGGATTGATCAAAGACGAAGGACATGCCCGATTGACGAGTCTGTAAGACCGAAACACGTTTATCGGGATGTACAAGAGTTCATCATAGATCACATGACATGTTGGCTCCAATAATAATTATGAGATTAGTAAAACTTTAGTGAAGGCCAGATCGAAACCCCAGCCGAGCAACTGAAGCAAGTTGAGTGTGAAATGAAGTTTTATTTTTGCTGCTACAATCTAGTAATAATTCTTCTTCAAAAATGAAACATGTCGGTACAAATGAAGAGATTTAGGCTTTCGAATGATTATCAAGCGTCTGTAAGAAATCTTTTATTCAGCAAAAAAGGCCTTAAACAATAGTGTGTCGCATTTTATACATGCGGTCCCTTAAGAGTTTAGGAACAGAGCGTTAACACACTAGACATCAAGCGACCTAAAGAGATTCAACTTCAGCTATTCGTGAGCAGCAGGCTTATATAAAGGTATCGTAAATGATATTCTTGCGATCACACGATGAAGATCAGTTGCATGAGAATTCATTAGAGGGAAAAACTTCTGGAAGCAAAGTTCTCATCGGCAACGAAACGACTCAAACTTGCCATCATATGAATACAAGAGAGATTTTTTTTGTTTTGCTAAAGAATCTTAAGTGATAAACATACGAAAGTTCAGATTTCGAACTTCAAGGTCAAATGGATAATCATCGGTGTTCGACTTCTTTACGACATAGCGTACCATTTCTGACTTATGGACGTTCAAATAGTCGCGCAATTTAGCCATTCAAAAGTTGCTTTTTTTTCTTTCCCTTTGAGATTTTGGTACTGCAACGATTGTTTGAAAAACGAACTTCACCTCGCCGAGTCCCACGGGAAATATAGGCTGATCTCGATGCATAAAGGCAACAGAATGGATAATATCGCTCTCCATAATA